>WOVY01015156.1:0-37970 GCA_013436015.1 Rhipicephalus annulatus
CGTGTTTACGACTGGCTACCACAGAGCCTCTCACTAACTTGTGCGAAGCTTTATGACCATAGTGGTAACATTTGATTGTAAACTTGTACAGTAGGCATGCTGCAGTGATTTAGTTCCGTGATGGGTGTTGGTTCGGACCGTGAGCTGTGTTCAACAGCGAGAACCGCCACGGCCTGTGGGGCTGTTGTCGCGTTGCGTATGAGTGTATGAAGGTATCTTAGAATGTGATTCACGTGCCCGTCGCTGCTGCTATTATAGTTCTTGCACTGATGGGCGAGTAGAGTTTGAATGCGGCGCTCAGTAAATAACACCATATCTCTCGAAGTGTTTGCCGCCAAGTCTATAAGTAGTGATAACGAGCTGTGCGGGCGTGACTCAAAGACCATGTGTTTTGTGATTGTGAACTACGTGGACGTGTGATGCTTCTATTGCTGGGGGTCGATCGGTATCAGTTGGACTGCCATTTGGGTAAATTACTTGGACCAGCACTTTTCATTCTTTCTTTAAGCTTCGCCTTGCGTAAATTCCTGAGGCAGATGCGGTATGCGCTAGGTGGAAGCGACGGGATGTGAACAGTCGTTCAGTGCTCGATGCTATTGTCCGAGTAGCACTTATGCTGTCAACGATGACGACAATTGGTTGTCTAAGCGGTGTCTGTTCAGGTGGGTGTATACAAGTGAAAAATAAAATATCAATCTTCATCCCTTGCAGCATTTTCTAGCTGAAATCGCCGACCCCCCCCCCCCAAGCATTTTTTAGAAATTGGCCAACATTGCCGCAACCGTCATGTTGTGCGGCGAAGTGCGTGCAGCAGCAACGTTACTATATTCTTTTATCGTTTCTAGATTCTTCTTTCAGTTTGCAAACTGCACCACCGCAGGTGTCACCTTTCTATGTACCACCACGAGGGGGCGCGCTCGTCGTTTTTTGACCGGTCTGACGAGGATCACGGCGGTTAGGTGCGTGCCACCGACCACGCCGGCGAAGCAAAACAGCAGGTGCTTCTTCGTAGCCTGCAAGTAGAGTGCAAGTGTGTTCTGGCAATCGCAATCATTATGTGTCTCAGCGAGATCGACGACATTGGCGCGTGTGCTCCCACTGCTGCTTACTGCGACATCATGGTGACAATTGACGTCGTGTCTCACTTGCTATCAGCTCTGTTGTGTTATCGTGCCGGGTGTTAGCTGCATAGCTCTCATGTGTAGTGTGACGATTTTTCGATGTTATAAAACATGCCTCGCTGCTTCGTCACTGGCTGCGAAAGCGTCTTCGACTCAACGAAATCTGCGACCGAAAAAAGGCATTCTTTCAAGCCACCCGTTCATGAGGTGGGTCTTCAGTAGCAACGAGCAATACCGAGATTGGATAAGGAACTATCAAGATCTTGCGCTGTGTGTGACCTCCACGTCCGGGAGGACGATATATTGACTACGTGCACAATGTTCACGTTGAAATAGTTTTTGATACCGCGTGGTGAAGTAGTTTTGATACCGCGTGAGCAAAAGTGACTTCCAGTTTGTTTGTTGTAGCGTTCAATAAATTGCATACATTCAACAAGACATTGCTGAACTCATTGTATTTTGCAATTTATAGCCTTATAAGGGACATGCATTTATTGAATTCGTGCGCTATCTTTCGTTAAAAAAAGTCGTTCAGTTCGTAAATTTCAGTTTTCTGGAACGAACAAATTGCTTTAGGTTTTACACTTCCAATATCTCCGGCGGCATCAGGTGAATGTGGTGTGTGCCTCATCATATAACAATAACTAAGGTTATACGATTACGAGGCAAGTCGTGTTGAAGAGCTTTGAAAAGTTTGGCTACCTGTGGTTTTTCTAACATGCACCTGAATTCAAGTGAGTAGTCAGTCCTCCAGCATTTATCCTTAAGCCAACTGCAACAGTTTTTAATATATACGTCTGAATTTTAAAGAACAAGAACGCAACACGGCTAATTTAACACAATGCCCGCAAGATTCAGGCATCGCACTCGCATCTCTACCATGTGGCACCGCATTAGCCGCAGAACTGGTGCTTTATTGCCCACTCGTAATAACCTTAGTGCACTATCACGAAAAATAACTGCCGCAACGCCAAATTAACCACAAGAACTCCGTTTAACACTGGGCATAGGATCCATTACATCATGGCTCCAGTTGGATGGTTGGATTTGGCTGCACCATTTAGATCAGGCGGCGGCTAACGCCACCTAGCCGTAATACTTAGTGAACCACCAACTAGATTTGCCTTTTTTTCTCTTTAAATAGTGAAGTAGGGGACTGGTACTTTGCAGTGAATGGTTTAATTTTCACTCGTGTCTTGACTTCAGCCACCAATTAGATAACCTCTTCTAGTTGTTTCTACCCGCTTAAAGTCTGTTTTACGCTCCCTGTCTCGAAACCCCAGTGCTTTGAAAAACTCTGCGCCATCATCCTGAGCTATAGGGTGAATCCCTTTACAGAACATTAGAAAGTGTTCGGCAGTTTCTACCTCCTCTCCGCATGCACTGCATACCGTATCTACTCCTTCGTATTTGGCCCGATATGTCTTGTTTCGCAATACTGCTGTTCTAGCCTCAAACAGTAGAGAACTACCCCATGTATCGTGATAGATCTTTTTCTTGGCAATTTCCTCCTTATAAGTTTGATAGATATCTAGTGCGGACTTCTTAATCATGCCGATTCTCCAAATGTGAGCCTCCGTTTCTTTCACCGTCTTCTTAACTAATAGTTTTTTGCGGTTTAGCCCCCTGCTGTTTTTTTTAAGTATTTACCCATCAATTTTCTCGTTCGTTTCCTCCATACTGTATCGACATTCTTCATGTACAAATATCTGAAAACCTTCGTAGCCCAACGTTCCTCCCCCATTACTCTCAAGCGCTTCTCAAATTTTTTCTTGCTTCTGGCTTCCCTGCCCTCAAATGATATCGATCCTATATATTCTGGTACTCTCTGATTTGGTGTATTTCCAAGAGCTCCCAAAGCAGGCCTACCTATTCCACGTTGCTTAATTTTTAATCTTGCTTCACCTTCTGATCTCATGCACAAGAACGCATTGCAGAACGTCAGACCCGGAACAATGACCTTTTTCCATATTCCTCTCACAACATCATACCTATTGTTTTCCACAGTGCCCTATTTTTCATCACTGCTGCATTCCTGTTACGTTTAGTCATAGCGTATATTTCGTGTTCCCTTAGGTATTCGGTCCCATTGCATATCCATACGCCCAGATATTTGTATTTATCTGTTATCTCTAGCGCGACCTCCTGTATCCTAAGGTCACAACCTACATTATCATTAAAAATCATGACTGCTGATTTTTTCTTACTGAATCTGCAATGTAACCTATCTCCCTCATTACTGCAGATGTCCATCAATCTTTGCAAAAGTTCCATGTTGTCGGCCATTAGCACTATATTATCTGCGTAGAAACTCCTTAAACAGGCTGGTAGTGCCTCTTAAAGAAGTTTGCCTCGTTTGATGAAAGAGAGGTTGAAGCCAAGTGCACTTCTTTCTAATTTAGCCTCGAATCTTTGTAGGTACAACAAAAATAACAAGGGTGACAGAGGGCACCCCTGCCTAAGCCCCTGGTTTACCTCTGCGCGCTTCGATACCCGTTTTTCTCACTTTATAACTACTTTGTTATTTTCATAGATATCTTTTAAAAGATATGTGACTCCAACTTCCACACCTCGTGTGTTCAGTATTCTCCACAAGTCCTCTTGAACCACGTTATTGTACGCTCGTTTTATATCCGAAAATGCTAGCCACAGGGGCCGGTGTTCCTTTTCTGCTATTTCGATGGACTGCGTCCGTGAAAACAGATTGTCTTCCAACCTCCTGTGTTTTCGAAATGCATTCTGCAGTTCCCCCAGCACCCCCTCATTTTCTATTCATGCCTGCAGTCTTTCCTTTATAATCTGCATTGCCAGCCTGTAGACCACAGATGTCACTGTTTTAGGACGGTAGTTGTTTATGTCAGCTTTGTACCCCTTTCCTTAATAGATCATGCTCCTCCTGCTAAGTTTTCATCCCTCAGGGACTTCACCATCGATTATTGTTTTGCTCACTGCCTCTCCCAAAGGCTGTTTAGAATTCGGACCCAATGTCTTTATCAGCATATTTGGAATGTCATCTGGCCTGTTGATGTACTACTAAGAATCCTCTTCTCAGCCTTTTCCCACTCTCGTTGTGAAAATGGAGCCATTGCGCCGCTTGATCCATCCTTGTCTATTATGGTGCATAAGGCTCTTCTTTGTTGAAAATGTTCTGCCACCCTTGTTTTTATATATTCAATAGCTTCGTGCCCTTCTAGCCTAGCACCTTGACCGTGTAGTTATATACGTCTGCTCTAGGCTTGTCTCTTTTTTAGGGAGCTTAGAGGGTTCCAGAATATTGTAGCTGCCTTCTAATTCTTTTTATGTACTTCTTTCAGCCACTGAGACCCCTTTCTTTTAATTTTTTCATTAATCAGATGGGATGCTTCCTTTCTACAGCTTAGAAAGATGTCCCATTTTCTTTCAACATCATCTGTCGGTTCACCCCGCTGCTTAGCTAGTCTGTGATCCCTAGAGGCCTCCTGACGTTTTCCTATGGCGTTCTCAACTTACTCATCCCACCAACTCTTGGGTTTGTGTCTTCTTTTACGGGGTGACTTGTCACTAGCCTTAGCAAGCTCTAACTCAGTCTAAATAGATTCGTGTATGCCTAAACTGTTTTATTACCCTCAGTGATTACTTTTTTAATTTCTTTAGTAGCTATTTCTGTTTGATTTTCTGAACAAATTTTTTCCTGTAGTTGCTCATTTTGTCTCCTTCCCACATTCACTGCTCTTCCAAAACTTTGCTTGATACGTTTGTGATCACTACCCATACTTCTGGAGCCACATTCATCTATGTGCATTTCCCTGAGCCTATGATACAACCTATGTCACATCAGTGAATATTTTATCATCGACTGCAGCCTTCCTACCTCCCATGTTATTCGCCCTTCATACTGTTGAAAATGATCAAATCATGCCTTACACACATAGCCATGATCAATTTGCCTCTTAGGTCAGTATACTCATCTATATCTTCTATGTGCGCATTCATATCTCCTAGTATATATATATCGCACTCTCCCCTTAATTACTCAATGTCCTTTGATACACACTTCACCATTGCCTAGTTTTCCTCTCTGGCCTTAGCTCACGTCCACAAGTACACCAAACCAAGGAGTGTTCTTTGCCCCGCCACTTTCCCTTTTAGCCATAAACGTTCCTTGCACTCCTGCTTGACCATTTGGCACTCTGTACTTTTATGAATGAATGCCCCAATACCACCCCCCTTTCTGCTGCATTTTGTTGTATTACAATATTCCCATACGTAGTCCGGATTGCGAGGTGGTTGCTGCATGTCCCGAAGATTTGTCTCCACAAACACATATACCATTAGCTCCTCCTGCTTCAACTGCTCTTCATTCTCTTCCCCCTTTAACCTATACCTGCCTGTTGCATGTTAATATAGCCTACTTCTGACTTAGCTCGGTCCTTGTCCTTACGTCGATTTTTCTCCCAAGGACTCCATGTGGCTTGAATATTCGTGTTCCTTTAGAACTGTTTTTGGCGACACTGTTGGCCTCAGGTCTTTTGGTCCTCCTAAAAAAGCTGTGGCTTGATGACCCATTCTATTACCGACCTTCCTGCCCATCGCACCACTGTAGTGAATGCCATCCTGTGCAAAAGGGTGAGCGCCGGGCTCGTACCACGTCTTGGTTCACTTCCAATACGCTGTATCCAAGTTGCCGGCTCAAGCCCTTGATCACACATTTTGCCTCCACTACCCTCTTTTCAATCCCAAGAGGCTTTCCCAGACCTCTGGGACTGTGCATATGGTCGCATGCACACTCTTAGAGGCTTCTCGGAGCTTACGCATCCCATCCTCTAACTTTCTCTGAAGGTTCTGATCTTACCCTTCAAAACATCATGAGCCCCAGCATGAATAATGACTAGATTTTCGCCCACCATGCTGTACTCTATAACCTCCTGAGCTTGGCCAGTGCATCCACCATGCTCTTCACTGACTGGGCCTCCACCCTCACTCTGCCATCTTCCTTCACTGTCGTCAACACGCCATCCCTAACCCTGGCCACGTTAGAGTCCCCCACCACTAGGACCCTTCTACGCTCCAGTCACTGGCTTCCTGTTTGTGATGGCATCCCTGTTTGCTTACCTGTGTCTCTCTCTGCCGTCTGCCCTGTGTTTCTGCCCTGCTCGAGGACTGCTGCGCTACCGAGCTGTATGTTGTCGGAGCCTCCCTGCTGTCACCAAACACTGCGCCCCCTGACCTCCTTTCTCGCCTGTTCCTTCCCGCCTGTCGCCTTCTCCGCTACTCACGCCTGCCGTCCTCACAGCACTAAGGACCGGGGCAAGACGCCATGAGCTTCTTCACCCGCTGCTCGAGCTCGGTCTGCTCTTCTGTTTTTTTCGAAGGTCACCCTTTATTTGCTCTAATAGGCGGGCGGTAGCCTCCTTCCACTCACGCGACGCTCCAAGCTGTTTTTGGAAATGTATCCAATGCTCTCGTTCCACCCTAAGCTCCCCCTGAAGTCCCTCGATGCTCGCCTCCATGCGCTGCACAGCCTCCATACGAAGCTCGCCTTCTGCGCGTCAGCCAAACTCAAGAATTCTGCCTCGTTCAAGTAGCACCAGCGCTTCCATTCTTCGCACTGCACCTGCTCACTCTCGCCCGTGGTTTTTCCTAGCCTGCTTAGCCATCGCCCGACCGACCATCGGACCAAGCACCCGACAGCCCTAACCTCAACCCTAATCCAGCCGCCTCCACTAACTCTCCTACATCAACACTGCTAGAAGCTGCCACATACACCGCACACACACGTGTTCAATTTCGCTCGTAGACTCTAACTAGGTCCCCTTTGTGTTTGGCTCTAGCTGTTTAACAACTAACCGGGCGCCTCGAACTTCTTGAAAACAGCCGCTTACCCCGTGCACGGGGTCGACGTCACTGTAACGTTGCCCGTCTCTTACACCTACAGCCCTCGCAACGCAAGTTATTGATTAGGACAGAAAAATTAATAATGGTGTTCACAAACACAAAGAAATAAAGGAAAACATCTCCCGTTGCACGCTTCCTCTGCACCAACCGACCTGCTCGACTTTGCACAATCTCCCAAGAAATATGAGATCAGAATGGTCCAAAAGGGTCAAACGGGTTCAGAAGCGCCACCTAGGGAGCAGGAAACGAAAGGGCCCGCGTTTCGCCGCCTCGTTCCAGCGGAGTTGCAAACTGAAGAAGAATTCTAGTAACGTTTATGCAGCAGTGTACTGAGGTAAAGCGTACATAGACACGCGAGCGCATGTGTAAAATGAAAATGTAGCACTGTCATTATTACTCGTGTGTGTGTTTCAATTATGCAGGTGTCGTCTCTTGGGCCATTAATGGTGATACGGTAGACAGCATCATCACCAACTTCAGCCTTTGTAACAAGCCCATATAAATTTCACAGGAAAAAAAAAACATTTGCGACAAGCAGTTCGGAAGGTAATAAACTGCTTGTTGATTGCAAAATTAATTCAAGATTGTTGCATGGCATCTCTAAAGAAGTGATAAATACCCATGACAGACTCCAGTGGTACTCCACACTTGCTACCATCGCATATATGCATCGAAAAAGAAATAAATATAAAGCAAATATGCACTCAAGCTATGTATATGAATGACCGTCCATGTTTCATAAAAGTTATTTTAAACGTAGTAGCTCGTGCTTCGCTTTACGGCATCCTTTCCTGCAATCAAGGAAAGTAAGCATCGATGAATTGTATCTAAAATTATAAGTGCAGTGTATAATGAAGCAGGCTGACCTTTGCGAGAAATTGGTTTCTGAAAACCACATTGTGCCGTAACTAAGAGCAAGCTGGTTTTAGCAAACCTATGGTGATATGCGATATAGTAACATGTTCATGCATCTCACAAGGCGCTGCTTGTTGGTTAGATGAGATCGTAATTAGGCAAGTGTCTTTCATCAGGCGTGGAGGCGTGTTGCATTCCTGGTCATCAAGTCTTATAAAGATTGCTAGTAAGGGCAAGCTCTAATTTCTCTACAGGATTAGCACACAGCAGTGCCTATTTAGGGCTCCATATAGTAAGGTTCCCACTAAGGCTTTCAGTCGACTAAATGAGCTGGTCATTTTTTGAATACCTCGTAAATAAATAAATAAATAAATATTGCGTTCATAGCAAGCTGTGAATGAGGTAGGATTTTGCAAATGGCAGGATTAGAAGTTTTTTTAAGGAGGCACAACATTTTTTAAGTTCACGTGACTGTACTGAAGCATTTACAAGATATTCGAAGAGTGGTATTCGTAATTTCAGTAGTTTTATCTTGATAAAGGTAAACTGGTTGTTATCTTCGGCCTATGATCTTACAGGAGCTTTAGCACGTGCTCTGTCTCCATCATGTGCGAATGATGACAAACACACACACACACACACAGACACACACACACACACACACACACACACATATATATATATATTATATATATATATTTGTATATATATGTAGCATACTCGCCCCACGCAGGCGCGAAAAGAAGGCACCCACGCTCCTTGAAGTTTAAAAAAGACTAGTTTATTTTCAAAGAAAAACAGGCTTCGAAAGCGCCAACCAAAAGGGGCGTGGCTGCGTATATTCCGTGGCCCTCCAGAGATAACGTGAGGCATGTGGGCCGCGTCTGCGCCATGCGCCTCGGCATACAAATTGATATGCGCACACAAAGAAAAATATCGCGATCACCGGCGTCATCGCCCGCTACAAGGAATCTCCCCCTAGACCGTGGAGCCTGGAGAAAAAAAACGAGGAAATGTGCGAGTTAGTCCATGAGGTAAGGCGGTTTCACGCGATCGAGAGAAACGACGTCCTCTCTGTCGCGAACACGAATGGTCACAGTTTTGTGCGACCGCGAAAACACACAGAAGGGCCCGTCGTACGCCGGAGTCAACGGCGCTTTGAGTGTGTCACGTCGCACGAACACATGGGTTGCCTCATCCATGTCCGCTAAAGAAAACACTGTTTGGTTGCGGCTGACGCGTGGCGCGCTGGGTTGCAGGTGCTCCAACCAGGAATGTAGCCTTTCCATACTGTCACGGGATCGTGACGTGGCCGAAGACAGGAGACTTCGTGTTGGCATTTAACTGTTTATTTGGGGCGAACCTGTGCCCGGTAAACGAAAAGTCCAATTACAGCAGCAGTCTCGCACAGATAGCAGTCTCGGACTGATACAAAGAGAAGTTTATTAACTTCAAACTCAAAAAACTCTTTACATCAATTTAGCGGCGAACAGAGCGTCGGCCTTCGATCAACAACTGACAAGCGGCGAAGCGCGTCGGCATTTATACTCTTGCCGTCGAATGTTCTAGCGTTATCGCTGGCGGTGGCGTAGGTTCCAGAACAATCTGTACCGTTCGCACAGTGGGCGTGGTATTATCGAAATGATCTACTACAGTCCGGAACCTTCTCGAAAACTGCAGGCGCGGTTTGCGCTGAGAATCGTGTGGTGTTTTGGGATGGTAACAAAAACTTGGGAAATGAAACGTGGCATTGCCCCCCCCCCCCTAAAAAAAGGCATCATCCCGATACTTCAACTAAAGATGAAGGTACAATAATAATGCAAGAAAGTACAATGAACAAATTACGATATAATAATAATACAAAAAACACTGTTTCAGTTTGTTAACGCGCAAGAAACGGCTTGAGGCGCGCGAAATGGACGACTTCAGGTCGCGATCGGCGTCGTTGAGAGTTCGTGATGCCGTCGGGGACAACCTCGTAATCAAGTGGGCCGAGACGTCGAACCACCCTGTAAGGTCCGAAGTACCGTCGCAGAAGCTTTTCACTTAGTCCACGTCGGCGTGTCGGCGTTCACACCCAAACACGTTCACCGGACTGGTATTCCACGAAGCGTCGTCGAAGATTGTAAGGGTGGCTGTCGGTCGTCTGTTGATTCTTGATACGGAGACGTGCAAGTTGTCGGGCTTCTTCGGCGCGTTGAAGGTACTCGCTCACATCGAGGTTTTCTTCGTCGGTGACGCTGGGTAACATGGCATCGAGCATCGTTGCCGGGCTCCTTCCGTAGACCACTTTGTATGAAGATATCTGCGTTTGTCTCCTGCACCTCCGTGTTGTATGCGAAGGTCACATACGAAAGAATGGCGTCCCACGTCTTGTGTTCGACATCGACGTACATTGACAGCATGCCGGCGATCGTCTTGTGGAGCCGCTCGGTGAGACCGTTGGTCTCTGGATGGTACGCTGTTGTCGGGTGGTGGTTTGTTTGGCTGTATGCCAAGATCGCTTGAGTTAAGTCAGCAGTGAATGCTTGATTGATATGTGAGGTTTAACGTCCCAAAACCACTCTATGATTATGAGAGACGCCGTAGTGGAGGGCTCCGGAAATTTAGACCACCTGGGGTTCTTTAACGTGCACCCAAATCTGAGTACATGGGCCTACATAATTCCGCCTCCATCGGAAATGCAGCTGCCGCAGCCGGGATTCGAACCCGCGTCCTGCGGGTCAAGAGCCGAGGCAGCAGTGAATGCTGTTTCTCTGTCGGTGATAAGGACCTCCGGGGCGCCGTGACGTAGGACGATATTTTCGATGAAGAACTTAGCTACCTCGGATGCACTGCCTTTTGGCAGGGCTTTTGTCTCGGCGTAGCGGGTGAGGTAGTCGGTTAGCTACCAAGATCCACTTGTTTCCGAAAGCCGACGTCGGGAACGGCCCCAGTAGGTCCACAGCAATCTGCTGGAAAGGTCGGCAAGGTGGATCAATTGGCTGCCGAAGTCCCCCTGGCCTTGTCGGCGGTGTCTTGCGTCGCTGACAGTCCCGGCATGTCCTCACATAACATGTGACGTCGGTGGGTAAGACGCGGCCAGTAGTACCTTTCTTGTATCCTCGCGAGCGTGCGAAAAACACCGAGGTGCCCTGCCGTCGGATCGTCGTGCAGGGCCTGCAGGGTTTCTAGCGTTTCCAGCGCATGTCCAGGGTCTTTTCGATAGTGGTCGCTTCGGCTACAAATTCTTGGACGGTTTTTGGTGCGGTTTGTCAACAGTCCCGCGAAGAGCTCCTGTTTGACCCCTCGCATGAAGAACGAACTTTTTTCTCCTCAGGCATGTCTGGGTCAGCGTGACGGAATAGTCGGGTTCATTTCTTCTGTGAAAATGGCGACATTTTCATTTGGTAGCTGAACCCGGGTCTCTAACAAAGCAGCGGCCCTCTCTGCGAGCGACGCTCGCAAACGTTTGCAGGATTGTGCCGGAGAAAACACCCCACGTTCGGAGCGTGGATTCCCGATTTTCAAGCCAGGTCCTTGTGGTGTCTTCGAAATAGAAGAACGCACGACGCAGCTTTTTCGTCATGGTGCCAGTGGTTGAGGGCGGCCACATGGTCGTATGTTTCTAGCCAGGACTCCAGGTCTTCGAACGATGGACCCATGGCAAATTGGTGGTTCTCTGGGTTTGAGTGCATGACCACCATGGGCTGGGACGCTGCGGTTGTCATTGTCGCTGCAGTCGCGGTCATGGCCTTGGTCTTCCGCACCTTGTCTTGTAGAAGCCCGTACTCCGGTGGTAGCCCTTGCTGTCGGCGGCTTGTCGCTGCTCCTGGTTGGCGTCGGTGTCTTCTCCGCGACGTGGGATGGGTTCACGGCTTGACGGGGGCGTCCGGTACATGCACGAAGTAGCGCCTCCACCAGATGTCACGGGTTCATGACGTGGCCGAAGACAGGAGACTTCGTTGCTGGGATTTAATTGTTTATTTGGGCGAACCTGTGCCCGGTAAACGGAAAGTCCCATTACAGCAGCAGTCTCGCACAGATAGCGTCTCGGACTGAAAGCGGTGAACGGAGCGTCGGCCTTCGACCAACAACTGACAAGCGGCGAAGCGCGTCGGAATTTATGCTCTTGCCGTCGAATGTTCTAGCGTTATTGCTGGCGGTTGGCGTAGGTTCCAGAACAATCTGTACTGTTCGCACAGTGGGCGTGATCTTATCGAAATGATCTACTACAGTCCGGAACCTTCTCGAAAACTGCAGGCGCGGTTTGCGCTGAGAATCGTGTGGTGTTTGGGACGATAACAAAACTTGGGAAATAGAACGTTGTCAATATGTTCTGAAGGCATCGGTGTAGCGCTTGGTTTCTCACCGAAAGAATTCTCCCGGTAGTCGGATTGTATAGCCGTACAGCATTCCTGCTACCCAGAATCCGAGTTCTGCTTTTATCGCCGTACGCAGGCCCAGAAGAACGAAAGGGAGCTTCTCCACCCAGTGCTCTCTATCAAATTTGACCTTTAAAGATGCCTTCAGTTGACGGTGTAGCCGCTCCGCCATTCCATTGCTCGCTGTATGGTAAGCCGTGGTTGTACTGGAGCCGTGTTCCCAGAAGCCTTGCCAGCGCAGAGAATAAGTTGCTGTGGAATTGTCGTCCACGATTGGTTGTTATGCGCAGTGGGCGTCCATAGCGTGAAGCCCAGTGGCCAAAAAACGCGTGTGCGACGGTCCGGCTGCGATGGTCCGGAATCGGCGTCGCCTCGGACACCCCGTGAGTAGCGGTTCGACACAAGGGAGCAGGTATCTGGAATTCTGGGAAAAAAGGAAGAGGTTCCACCAAGTCCAAGTGCCCGTGTCAAAACGACACTCTGGTGGCCGAAATGCTTGGCGTGCTGTGCACGTGTGACGAGTCACCTTGACTGCTTGACATTTTCGGCACGTCTTCGCCCAGCGTCGAACGTCGGCGTTAATTCCGGGCCACACAAAGCGGTCAGTGACGATCCTCTGCGTCGCGCGGATTCCTAGGTGACTGAGGTTGTGAAGGCTGTCAAACCCTGCACGTCAAAACTGGATGGGGACAAAGGGTCTTGGAAATTTCTGCGATGTGTCGCATGTGACCATATTCGTTGTGTGTGGTAGCGGGATCTCTTTGAGCATCAGTGACAGTGGATTCTGGCTCATCTTGGTTAGCTCTGGGTCTTCCCGCTGGGCGGCGGCTAATGTCTCAAAGTCGACGGACGCTGATGAAACGGTGTCGATACGGGAGAGTGCGTCGGCTGCTTGGTTTTCGCTCCCCGCTATGTGGCGGATGTCCGTGGAAAATTCAGAAATGAAGGAAAGTTGGCGCAGTTCTCTTTCCGAATATGAAGAACTGTTGTTCTTAAACGCATACGTCAGCGGCTTGTGGTCCGTTAAAATGTGGGAAATGCGGCCTTCTAGGAAGAAATGGAAATGCTTTACGGAGAAATAAATGGCCAACCTCTCTCTTCCAAAGGTGCTGTAGCACACTTCCGCCGGTTTCAGACGTTTAGAAAAGAAACCTATTGGTTTCCAGTCCTTGCCGTCGTATTGTTGCAACACTGCTCCCACTGCCGTCGTTGAAGCGTCAACCATGAGCCACGTTGGCGCGTCGGAAAGTGGGTGCATCAGAAGTGTTGCGGAGGCAAGTTGAGTTTTCGCGTCCTGGAAGGCTTTTTTCGTGCTCCGCTGACCAGTGAAACTCGGGCAATTTTTTTGCCGTCCTGGCGCAGCAAGTCAGTTAGCGGCTGTAGAATGTGTGCACAGGATGAGATGAAGCGCCTATGGAAGTTGATTAGCCCGAGAAACTCACGCAACTTGCGGAAAGAGGTAGGCGTGGAGAATTTCCTGACCGCTTGCACCCGTGATTCTAGCGGCAAGATGCCTTGCAAGCTGATTCGATGACCTAGGAAATCTAGTGCTTCAACACCAAAGATGCACTTTGGGGCTTCAAAACCAGACTGTGCTCGTCAAGACGCTTGAAGAGGAGGCGCACGTAATTATCAAGCTTCTCCGGTGTTTTGCTGGTGACCAAAATATCGTCTAAGTAGACAAAAACAAAGAGCAGTCCGAGAGTGACCTCATTCATGAAACGCTGGAAAGTTTGTGCCGCGTTTTTCAGTCCGTACGGCAAACGAACAAATTCAAAGAGGCCGAAAGGCGTTGTCAAGGCCGTCTTTGAATGTCGCTTGGTTTGCACTGAAATCTGGTGATAAGCGGCCATCAGGTCCAGCTTAGTGAAGATGATCGTTCCGCGAGGCGAGCGCTGAGATCATGGATGTGGGGGGAGAGGATATTGGTCTGCCGTTTGTCACAGCATTGAGTGCCTGATTATCACCACAAGACCGCCAGTCACCAGACTCTTGTTTTGGCACCATGTGCAGCGCGGAAGACCAGTTGCTGGAAGAAGGTAGAATAATACCGAGTGGGAGCATGTGGTCGAACTCATAGTGGGCGACTTCGTATCTTTGTCCAGCGAGTCTCCTAGGTCTAGCGGTGACGGGCGGCACGGTGGTGACAATGTGATGCGTCACCTTGTGTTCGATTGGCAGTTCGGTGTTCCGAGATCTGGTGATTTCAGGGAATTGAGCAGAATGCTTTGAATGTTTGACACTGGGTCGAAAGTGCATATGCAGCATATGAGGACAGGTCAGACTTCAATCCTGATAACAGCGAGCGAAGTGACGTTATCCTTGAGACAATGATCGCGAACGCTGACGTCACGATTGAAAGGCTCAGAAAGTCCGCTCCCAGGAGGACAATTCTGACGTCGGCCACAACGAAGAGCCATCGATATGTACGCCTGAGTCCGATGTCTATTGTCATTGACTGGACTCCATATGATACAATAGCAGCACTTATTGACTGCAATTAAGCTCGAAATAGACTTGCCGCCCTGGCGATGTTGAGCTGCTGCTGGTAGGATAGATAGCTCCGCTCCGGTATCGACCAGGAGCCGTGTGCCGGTGATGTGGTCGACAACGAAGATGAGGCGGCTTAAACGATGGCCCGTGTCGCTTTCCGCCGTTAGTGACTGGCTCGTTCGTGTCCCGACCACGAGCATGGGTGGATGCAGCGAGTGGCTTGCTCTCTAAAACGACGGTGGTACCATCAGATGTTCTGCTCTGCCTCGCTTGAGTGTCCGTGGTGCTGCGGGCTTCGAGCACGGAACGGCGAACGATGCCGTGCAGGCTGGTGTTTGTTGGACAGGGGCGAGGTTTTCAACTGCTGCAGCCAGTCGGTCAACTCTGTCCTCTAAGCGACCTAACCGGTCTGCATGGCCCCGCCGCGGTGGTCTAGTGGCTATGGTACTCGGCTGCTGACCCGCAGGGCGCGGGTTTGAATCCAGGCTGCGGCGGCTGCATTTCCGATGGAGGCGGAAGTGTTGTAGGCCCGTGTGCTCAGATTTGGGTGAACGTTAAGGAACCCCAGGTGGTCTAAATTTCCGGAGCCCTCCACTACGGCGTCTCTCATTATCATATAGTGGTTTTGGGACGTTAAACCCCACATATCAATCAATCAATCAACCGGTCTGCATGTTCGGGCCTTCCCGTTGCAGCAATACACATTTTGTGTGGCTCAGTGCAGTCGGAGATGCGGTCGGCGAGTTGAGCCAGACGTTCGAGAGTCACGTCATCCGAGCCAGCGAGTATCATCCGTGTTGACTGTGGCAGTCTCTGCAAAAACAAGTCGCGAAGCAATGAATGTTGACGCTCCTCTGACGCTTGTTGGCCCCAGCAGCTGACGTTTTCGGTGAAGTAGTTGTGAGGAACGCTGGTCACCGAGCTTTTCATGAGACAGGAGTTGTTGCAGCCTGCTCTGTTCCGACACCTCAAAACGTTTCAGGACGGTGCTTTATAGTTTGTCGTAGGGCTTCTCCGATGGAGTGGAGGCGAGCAATCGTCTACGGCGTCAGCGATGTCAGGTGGCAGTGCTGAAACGACGTGCAGGGGATTTGCGGCCAGGCAACTGATGCTAACGAAGTCTGCTCGCTTCTTTTAGGCACCGGAATCTTTGAGGAAAGATCAGCGTTCTGCTGATACTGACGTTACCAGGTGATTGCAAAGTGACCAGTCCACACGTGCTGCTCCTGGCTCGTGGCAAGGTCCCGACCGCTTCTCCTGCGCAGACGGTCGACACCGCTCATCGTCGCCATCGCAGCGGTGCTCCTATCGCCTACTGGAGCGCCCTCAAGCCTCTTGCCTATAAGAAGCCGCGTAACCACCAGCAAGTGGGATTTGCGGCCAGGCAACTGATGCTAACGAAGTCTGCTCGCTTCTTTTAGGCACCGGAATCTTTGAGGAAAGATCAGCGTTCTGCTGATACTGACGTTACCAGGTGATTGCAAAGTGACCAGTCCACACGTGCTGCTCCTGGCTCGTGGCAAGGTCCCGACCGCTTCTCCTGCGCAGACGGTCGACCACCGCTCATCGTCGCCATCGCAGCGGTGCTCCTATCGCCTACTGGAGCGCCCTCAAGCCTCTTGCCTATAAGAAGCCGCGTTAACCACCAGCAAGTGGGATTTGCGGCCAGGCAACTGATGCTAACGAAGTCTGCTCGCTTCTTTTAGGTGAGTTTTAGTCTTGTAACCGACTTAATCTTATGCTTTTGGTCGCAATCCCACCAAGTGATTACTCTGTAAATAGACATGGGTATTGATTTGTGCACATACCGTGTTCGAATCGGTTTGTTTTGTAGGATTAAGAAGACATGTTCGAACAAATTCACCTGTTTGGCTCCGGCCGAGAAAAATCTGCGGTTCTTTGGGTGTGGGTAGTAGGCTCCTTGTTGTCCTGTTCTGCCTATCACATCTCATTGTTCGCGCTGGAGATGTTTGAGACTAATCCAGGGCCGGATAAGGTAGATCAGCTACTAACGTTCGTGAAGGAGTTGGTGTCTTCAAACGAGAAATTTCAAAGGATGTCATAGGTAGGCTGAAGGATATGCAATCAGGCATCACAGATGTAAAAGACGAATGGCCAGTCTAGAAAGAATACCCAAAGATATAGACACCCTTCGGGAAGGCGTTGCTGTTCTAACCTCAGCACTAGATGATGTAAAAACTGACCTCAAGAGCTCCGCCGCACCGGCACTTGGCCCAGTCCTTGAAGAAGTTAAAACTCATCTTCGAAATACTGGCACAAAACAGTTTGAACAAGCTAGTATTGTAGTTGACGATTTAAGTAACCGGCTGAGACGAAATAACCTGATATTCAAAGGAGTGCCAGAACAAGGAGGCGAAAAATGGGACCAAACGGAAAAACTTATAAGCGAGTTCGTTTTGCGTAACCTTGGTCTTAACATCGGTGAAATTGAACGTTGCACATAGAATAGGTCAACAAACACCCGGTAAGAATCGCCCAATCATTGTGAAATTCTTGAATTTCAAGGACAAGAGCAGCATCTTGCAAAATGCATCAAAACTTTAGAAATCTTACATCTCCGTCCGTTTGGATAGAAGAAGATTTCTCACCACGAATTCAACTTATTAGAAAAAGACTTCGGGACTTTGCACGTGCTGAACGTAAACCTAACGAAAAATACAGATTGCGGTTCGATAAACCTGTTATTGGGAAACAAACTGTATACCTATGAAACCTCAACAACACGGTAGTCCCACTTTCGAGGCGGGACGCTCCTGCGTCAACTGCGTGACGCAAACAGCGTTGTAGAAGTAGAACCTTATCTTTGATTGTGTCGAACTTCAGAAGCGTTTTTCATAAACAGGACCACCTGTGTTCTTTTATCGAGGGCTGCTCTGCCGACATCGTGCTTGGTACAGAGACATGGCTGTCCCCGGATGTGGCTAACTTTGAGCTATCACTGTCGAATAACTTCTTAGTCTTTAGAAAAGATAGAACGGCCTCTCGGGGAGGTGGTGTGTTAGTTGCTGTAAAAAAAACTTCCATGCTCACATAATTGAAACAGAAGTTAACATTGAAGTTTTATGGGTTGCACTACAGTTATCGTCATTTGTAACTTGTGCTGTCGGAGTATGTTACCGTCCGCCAAACTCGCCAGCCGACTTTAATGAAAAACTGAATGATTCGCTCAGCCTCATACAATGCAATTATCCCCGGTCCCCTATATTTTTGGCAGGTGATTTTAATCACCCAGGCATAAACTGGCGGACGTGTACACCCGAAGGCGGTGCAGGAAGGTCTGACCGTCAGGAATTTCTTGAGGTACTTGCTTTGTTCAATTTGACACAGATGGTAGCCCTGCCGACTCGCGGTGTGATGCTATTCTAGACCTTGTATTGACTACCAAGCCCGATCATGTACTTGTGAATGTTTTAGATAATATCAGTGATCACAATGTGCTTCATTGTGAATATACCTTGGAGAACGAAAGCCAGAAAATCCAAGGAAAACAATCTACAACTACACGCGGGCTAATGTTGATATGATTATAAATCAGCTGTCGTCTTTTTCTTTAGAATTTTTGCGCACCTTGTCACTGCGCACAACTAATGAAAACTGGCATCTCGTACAGTCTCAGCTCACCGAACTAAAGGAAAAGTATATCCCTAAAATTGAAGTGATAGCGTCAACTCAGAGCGCTTGGTTCAACTTGCATGTCAAACGCTGCATAAATAAAAAAAAAGACTTTACTCGAAAGCAAAGCAGTCTGGGTCCGATAGTGATTGGGAACGTTACCGTGAACAATCCAAACAATGTAAAACAGTAATCGAAGCAGCCAAAGACAAATTCTTTAACAATGATATAAACACGCTCTTAAGGGAAAATACAAAAAAGTTTTGGAAGGTAATCAACCCCAAACCATCTTCGTCATCACAAGTGTCTATTTCCAAAGATGGTGTACTTCTTTCGCCATCATGTGTTGCAACGGAACTAAATGATTTTTTTGGTTCAGTATTTACAGAAGAAAATCCCGTTCCATCTGAACTTAATTTCACGACTCTAGATTCGGTCATGGACGATTTAAATATTTCACATCAAGGTATTGAACGAGCTATTGAAAGGCTCCCAAACAGTTCAGCACCTGGCCCGGACGGCATCTGCACTAAAATACTAAAAATAACAAAGCCTGTAATTTCTCACATTCTAGCTGCTCTTTTTCAGCAATCTATTGATAGTGGTAGCGTACCAGACGCCTGGAAAATTGCCCACATCACTCCTATCTTTAAATCAGGTAACTCCTCTATGCTTTGTAACTATAGACCAATTTCACTAACAAGCATACCATGTAAGCTTTTAGAGCACATTATATCATCTGCAGTTATGACATATCTCACTAAAAACAAGTTCTTCTTACCAAGTCAGCATGGTTTCCGGCGCGGCCTTTCATGCGAAACTCAACTATTTGAACTAATAACCGATATTCACGAAGCGATACATAATAAACAGACATTGATGCTCTATTTATAGATTTCGCCAAAGCCTTCGACAAGGTCCCCCATAACCGTCTAAATATGAAACTGAGCGCCCTCAACATCAACCCTAAAATCTGTAAATGGATTGCTAACTTCTTGTCTGATCGCTATCAGTCTGTTTTTGTTAATAATACCTTGTCTCCATTAGTAAAGGTTAAATCAGGTGTTCCGCAGGGTACCGTGCTGGGGCCCATCCTATTCCTAATTTACGTTAATGATATAAGTAACCAATTGTCGTCCTCAATCAGACTTTTTGCAGACGATTGTGTAATTTACAGACAAATTACTAACCATATTGATGTGAGTGCGCTGCAGTCTGATATTGACAAAATTACCCGCTGGTGCTACCAATGGCAAATGGAAATTAATGTTTCAAAAACGAAGTACATTCAATTTACAAGAACTACGAAACCTGAGCTGCATTCTTATATGATAAACAATAGGCTAGTCGAAAGTGTGACCACAATAAAATACTTAGGCGTTCATCTTACACACAACCTCTCATGGAATGCTCATGTTGAGGCAATAGCCAGTAAGGCTTTAAGAGCTCTAGGATTCATTAAACGAAATTTGCACTCTGCCAACCAGTCCACCAAACTTCTTGCTTACACAACTTTAGTTCGCTCAAAAATTGAATACGCCGCCCTAATTTGGAATCCTAACCAGCAATACCTTATTCATAAACTTGAGGCCATTCAAAACAAAGCAGCCCGCTTATCACAGGAAAATACTCTCGGCTATACAGCATAACAGCAATTAAAACTTCATTGAAATTACCTACTCTAGAAAAACGTAGGCTTATCGCACTACTGTCTCATTTCCACAGGCTTTATTTCAGTGAGTCATCTTTCCTACATTCACACATTAACCAGCTCATCGCATTTTTCCACGTGTGGATCATGCTTACAAAGTGCAACCCATGTTAGCCCGTACTAACTTCCTTCGTGACTCACCATTGTTTCTTGCAATTTATCACTGGAATAAACTACCAAGAGATGTTGTAACTGTGCGTGATCACGACATATTTGTTAGCAAATTAAAGGAGTTGTGGAATGTAGAACTGTGATATTTTGTGGCTTTCTTTTGTTTATTCTAGTGCCAATAATACATCAGTTATCGCAAACTTCGTTTTACGCTTTATTGAGTGTTGTATTACTTTGTTTTCTTTGATCCGAGATTTTGCTTTCTGCATTTACCTTTTTATTTTTGCGTGTTCTGTGTAAATATTTCTTTTGTGAACATAACCCTGCTGTATTGTTGTATTATGTTGCTTTATTGTAACTACCCCCCCCCCCTATGTAATGCCCAAATGGGCCCTTAGGGTATATGAATGAATGAATGAATGAATGTGATTTAACTTATGATGTTAAGAGAGCTTTGAACCACAGTCAATCTATGCACGGCAAAACTGTGTTGACTGTGCAGGAGGCATCGATTACAGCATATCTTGGTTCTGTGGACACAGCTATGTGGGTCAAAGAGACGGGTGCCTTAGTATATGGTTGCAGAAACATTGTCGAAAGGTTAAAAACCATAGATAGAGATGGTTCTATAGCTTCTGAATATTGAGAATGTGGTTGCCAGCCTCTGTTCGAGAAAACAAAAGCTATTGCAGCACACCTTATGAGAGCACCAGGATTATCATTGAGGCTGCATGAACAGCTAAAGGAAGCTGGTGACATTAAACCTTCGATGTTCCTATCTGTGCTAAAGAACTGGCTTACCTGTATTCATCGTCATGTGCTATTTTGCCTTAGTTCTTTACACAGTTTCTTTCAGTGCACTTTCACTTAAGTTATTTTTTCTTATGTTGATATTTTGGATGTGGGCTATATATTGTATGTTCTATAACATTTCAGTTGGAAGCCTGTGCTTGTCCTCGTGTCACTAGTGTTGCTTTATCTGCATTTGTGCTGACTATTTTCAAATCTCTGCACAGACTGCATTGCATGCATATTGAAATCGACACAGTCAGGCTCGCTCGCTGGATTTCGCGCCCACCGCTTGTGCCTCGCGATCTCTGACGACAGTGCAGCTCTGGCCCGACTGGGTTTATCCTACGCCGCCTCCTGCCACCGGTCCCCTACGACGACGTCAGCACAGCTCTGGCTGACTAGATTAGCCCTACGCCATATCCTGTCGCCGACAAGAGCTCTCGCCAAGCTCCGTCTTCGGACTCCTGTGACTGTGTTTCCATATTCCTATCTTTTCTTCTGTCGTTGCTCACTGCCCTTGCGCATCCCTTTCTCTATATATTTATATACCTTTACTCCTATCCTTTTAATCTCTCCTTACCCCCATCCCTCGTGAGCTACTGTTGAGGTGTCCCAGTTTGATGCAGACAGTTACGGGGCTCACTTTTTTTTTAGTAATCGCATAAGAAATTGACACAGCGAAAAAACGAGGACGCAGGAAGAACAAATACACATCACTGCGCCAACTCCCAACTAACCTTATGAGAATGCATACCATTAGAACGAAACCGAAAGTATCAAACTACCCTGATCTGGTAGACCACAATCACAAAATTTAGTCCTGAAAAGGCTAGCGTGGTGCAGAAATTCGTTTTTACCGCATCTCATATATATGGGACATTTCTTAGAGAGATATGTAACTAGAATTCAATAGAGATGATAATACCGACATCAGAATGGCTAAAATATGAATGCTCATTGCAAAATGAAGAACATCTGCTTCGTTGGTATGTTCTGGCTGCATGGGTGTGCTTGTGGAACAAAAGCTTGAGACCAATTACATCTGTGTGATTTGCCTGACACGTTATCAAAGAGGCAAGAATAAGCGCGAGTGCTGTTTAGCAAAATGACGCAACTTTCTTCCTTGGTAAAGTACCAAAACAGCTGCAGAATTTTGAACATGCTCGCTTGATGCCTTGCGAAATTAGCAGCGACCAAAAGAAGAAGAAATGTTTGTATTCTTCTGCAGAGACGATCTCATGGTCGATCGCAGGGCCTCGTCAGTAGGGTAAGAATATCGGCATCGACTTCGGAGTGTTTTTGTGCAGGCTTGAACTCAAGAAAGGTCGGTGGGACACGTTTTTCAGGCATTTGATTTAATCTGCAACCAGTGCTGAGTGTTGTTCTCACGTGATAAGAATGGGACAAAAATTGAGGCAGATTGCACTAGTGGTGCCAAGTCTCAAAGAAATAATACTGAACAATACTTCTTTGTTTTGTGTTATTAGTCTTTTCTCTTCCTCTTTTTCTTTTATCTGTTATTTCTGTCTCCTTTCCTACAATTATTTTTGTCTTTATTTTAGATTCTATTCTATTTCTCTTTTTCACCTTTCTCTCACTTTTTTATTCTGTTCCGTCCTCATTCTTTCTATGCGACACCTTCTCCTCTCCATCTTTTCCCTGTTCCTCACTCTCGCTTATCTTTCCAACCTCCTTGCACTCTATTATAGAAAGCTATGATAAATTTCGCTAGCGTGCCTGGATAGCCGAGTGGTTGTTTTCAGATTGTCAGTACACAGATTTGAATGCCGTCTCATTGAGATTTTTTTACGCCAACATTTCATTCTCTTTGCACTCGTTCTCTAGTCCATCAGTCTTAATGCATCCCATGCCCGACGTATCGGAGCATGTATTCTGGGAGCGAAGCACAGCAGGACAAAAATAAACAAGAGGCCAAAGACAGCATGTGCCCGTTCATGTTGATAGTTCTGTTCTCTCATCGCGAACCAATTCTCTGCTTAAACAGCTCAACTGTTAATATATGAAAAAGGTTGTCACATGCCCAACCTTTTACTACGTTCCAAATGATCTTCCAATTTGTTCTTATGTGTGTGTGCACCATCTGAATATCAAAGCATTTTTATTGACCGTTTTGATGTATCCATCTATCTAGCTGCCTGTGTCAGGGTGCTCGGGTGATCACCTCTTTTACTAGTATGTTCCAAAACTGGCATATAAGAGTATGAGTGTATGACAAACATGACTGACGGGTTGCGGCTTGACTGACCTGAAATACCTGTCGGGTAAACCATGAAACCTTTTCCTATACACATATGGTGCATACCCATGACCCATGAAATTTGGACGTGTCCCGCAGGTTATAAGCTCACAGTAAGGCTTTATTCTCAAGTATTGTTAAAACATACAATGGAAATCTTACCATGATAACTTTAAACAGCTTATGTCGAAAAAAAAACCTGCCGCCTGTTTCAGTGACAATGCCGAAAAGTAAAATATTTCTAGACCGTACAGAATAAAAATCACAGTTTAAAGCCAAAAGTGAACCCAGGCATTTTGTGAAGTAGCCAATTTTTTCTACCCCCAGAGCCACCACAACTACATAAAGTTGCGTCCATCACGGGCGGATCAGGGATAAGGTTGCTCGCCTGCGGACCCGAGTTCGGGAGTTGATCCCGGCCATGGTAGTCACATCTGTATAACTTGTTACAATGCAACAAGCGAGTACGCATACGAAGACTTAATTATTGTTATGACACAGAGTTAGCCACAACGAGCTGGTTCAGGCAGAAACCTGGCAAGCACAAACCACACGAACATCGTCTTTTTTCACACTGGCACATAAATGGCACCGCTTTGCTTTGGTACATACTATTTGCTTTGCAAGAGGGTGCTTAATGTATGAAATCAGTTGCCTTACAACGTCTCAATTCTGAAAGCTTGATTACCACGTGTATTCAAGTTTAAAGGAAAGATGTGCCTTATTTTTATTGTGCTTGACATTGCTGCATGGAGCAAGAGAAGGTGCATTGTCATTCATACTATAGTACACACTGTATTATATCGCAGATAATTTATTGTCCTCTTGTCTATGACCTAATGCTCCCAAAAAACACTCGTACATTTAAAGTCTGACATGCTGGGTGCCTTGTCTAGAACGGCATTCCTGCTATGCAACGGGGCTAAGAAAGCATGTGTTCCTGGAAAGCAACATGAAGTGGCTTGTAACGAGCCTCTAATCAGTGTGTCTTATTTCATATGATTACCATGTTGCACAAATCACTGGCTCTTGCCTTCTTGCTAAACGAGTTTGCAGCAACGAAGAATTTTGTGATTTGTTCACAGTATGTTGGAAAAAAGTTAGATTCGTCGATCTCTTACCTGTCAGTATCAAAGAGAATGTGACATTTTGTTTGTGTCATGATTCAGAGGCGCGGAAAAAAATTGCCCGCAGCTTCCCTCGGGGGAACACTGAGGAGAATGCGGAGCATATAATTGGTTAACGGGGTGTTAAAGTGCGACTTACTTGGGTCGATGGCTAAATTGGTTAACGTGGTTGTGAAATGGGGTGTTAAATTGCGACTTACTTGGGTCGATGGCTAATTGGTTAACGTGGTTGTAGGAGGGGTGTTAAATGAGTGAACACGTACACACGTATGCGAAAGGGCGGCGCTGGTCGAAGGGACGTCGATCATTGCGTTTGTGGATTCGTTGGCATTCATTTCACGGCGACTTCGGACGTCGACGCGCCGTACAAACCAACGGACGAGCGGCAACTGAGCGAGCGAGCGCCGACCTTGAGTATATATACAGCGCGACGGCGCATGCGCTGTCAGCTGTCGAATGTTCTCGAAGGAGAAGCGCACGCGCGGCCCAGATGGCGACGGCGCATGCGCTGTCAGCTGTCGAATGTTCTCGAAGGAGAAGCGCGCGCGGCACAGATGGTGGGCGACGGCGCGACGGCGCATGCGCGCGCGTCAGCTGTCGAATGTTTGAGAAGCGGTGCGGACGGCGCGGACGGCGCACTACAAGGCGCGAGTATAAGATGCTTCTGCATCTAAAAAGAATTCAGTGTCCGCCCGTGCTGGGGCGAAGAGGAAAACGAAGTGTGCACGTGATGCGGGCGGTGGTTCGAGGCAGCGCTTGCAAGGAGTCAGTCCTCGGCTGGACGTCCGGTCCGGGGAACTAGACTACGGTATCTAGGTGCTCAGCGTTCCTGGACTCCGGCTAGGCGACTGGCCCAGGAACCAGGCGATCCACTGCTGTTCAGGCTGCCGTTCCGTACAGCTGGACATCCTGTCAACGAGGCCTGTACTCCGGCTGGGCGACTGGCCCAGGGACGAGGCGAGGTTCCGCGGTGCTGGCGGTCATCCAGAGTGGCTGTGGGTTTGGTTGCGGTGGGGCCTGATGTTCCTGCTGCCGTTCCGGGTGGCTGGCGCGACCCCGGTGCGCTGCTGAGACGAGCGTGGTGGCGGAGAGCTGCTGCGGAGCTACCAATCAGCTACCGACTGCTGCTGCTGCGGCCGAAGGCCGTGTCACGGCGTGATCCGACGCACGTTGAGGACGGCGACAAGCCAGACGGCGCACGGCCCACGAGCGATCGGCGCCGGCGACCCGCAAGCCACATCAAAACACGGCGAGAGACTTTTCTAATTTAGAGAGACATTGAGTACAGCTATAGACTGCGTGTTTCTACTACTTTAAGTGTTACTCGTTCATAGTTACGTTCTCTGTAAATATATTCGCGTGTGCGTGTATGCGCGCTCGTGGTTCGATCCAGTTCCTTGCTGAGTGGTCCTGGGCCAAAACTGATACTACGTTATAGTGTGCCTCAAAATAAAACTGATGTTCTTAATTCAGTGTGCAGTTTTGTTGATGCCACACACGCATGCACAGTCCATGTACAGTTCTATTCATGTTTTAGGCAATGCAGCAAATAAAAACAAACTTTTTGCTGTATGGTAAACGTTCGATGAAGCAATCTCTGTGCGAATTACAACATAGGTGACAAATATTTAGCGGTGCTTTTTCCATGTTATACAAAATTACGTGGTTGCATCAACAAATAAAGAAACAAATAAAACCAGTTCCAAGGTAACACACAATACTGCATTGATGCCTTGCTTAGTATACTTATTTTTTAATGGCATAAATTATTTCTCCAGTCATTTTCTTATTATGTGTCTATGCTGAGCATCTTCTGATACACACTGGGTCAAAAGCGTCCTGTATCTTCAGCTTCAATAAAGCTCTTTTTTTTGCAGCACTGCCTGCTCTACAAAAATTATGTACAGTAGCCTATATCAAGATGGGACTGTGCTGCATTTGCCAAGACTGAATTCTTCCATGCAGTTTCTTTATGAGAAAGAAATCAAACAGCACCATAATTAAAAGATAAGGTGAAAATGGCAGACTCATGTTGTCTCTGTTGTCTTCTGTCTAATTTATCCAGAGTGTTGCACGATTCTCCCCTAAAAAAGACATATACAGTAGTACACCCTCAGTATGTGCTATTATTTATTTATTTTATTTTATTTTTATTTATTTGCACAATACTGCGAACCTTGAGAGGTCCAAGCAGGAGAGGGATGTACACATCCAGAAGACATGCGTACGTATGCAAGATCGCCACATGAATGTGAGGGTACATAATCAACAGGTTAGTATACAATCATTATACATTGGACGACAGGAAGGGTGAACACTCTGGCAAAACATTCCAATCGGAAACAGTTCTGGAAAAAAAATGAATATTTGTATTGGTCTGTACAGGCAAAGAACGGTGTAATACTTCGGCTATGTTTGTGACGAGACGCTCGACTAGGGTTATTAGCTATGTAATCTTGTGACTAGATTCCCAATTTATTAAAATATAGCTGGTGTATAAAGTTTAGACGGGCACTTTTACGTCGGTTGGCCAATGACTCTAGGTGTGCGAGCTCCAACATAGCTGAAGGGGAGTCGCGACGTCTAAAACGTTTATAAATAAAGCGAGCTGCCAATCTCTGAATTTTTTCAAGCTTTTCTTTATTATTAATAGTATAGGGGTCCCATACAATGCTTCTGTATTCCAGGGTGGGTCTTACAATGGATTTGTATGCAATGAGTCTAAGCGACGAGGGGGCATCACCTAATTTATCCTTCAGAAATGCTAACTTCTCTCTCGCGGAGGAACATATGTTATTATATGTGTTGACCAGTTAAGTCTGGACGTCAAGGTTAACCCCAGGTACTTATGTTCCTCCACTTGTTTAATCTGATAATTGCCAAGACTATACATGAAGTGAGATTTATTCTTATTGGAGGTGCACATGTGAACTGTCTTGTCGAGATTTATAAGCATATTCCATTTATTGCACCATTCCGTTATTGCATGCAAAGCATGGTTAAGAACGTGCTGGTCAGCGGCAGACACTATGTGATGATGCAATATGATGCGATCGTCTGCAAACAGCTTAAGGCGTAGAGGGGGCTTTACAATTTGGCCAAGATCAATAATATAAATGTTAAATAGAACCGGTGCCAAGACCGAACCCTGTGGGACGCCAGAGAAAACATCAAGAAAACGAGAACAGGCACCGTCAATTTCAACATACTGTTTGCGGCCAGTTAGGTATGAAATGACCCAATTGACGACTTGTGATGGAATGCCTAAGTTTTTGATTGATTGATTTGTAGGGTTTAACGTCCCAAAACCACCATTTGATTAATGCCTAAGTTTTTCATTTTTGTTATTAGTTTAAAGTGTGGAACTCTATCGAACGCTTTCGAGAAGTCTATTAGAACTGCGTCAATCTGTCCGCCCTCGTCAAGTACCTGTGCCATCTCATGGACGGTAACTACTAATTGAGTTGCAGTTGAAAAACCTCTTCGAAAACTGTGCTGTATGTTAGTAAGAAGATTATTGTTGTCAAGAAAATCATTTAGGTGTTTAGCAATTACGTGTTCGAGAACTTACAAACTGTACAAGTGAGAGATATGGGTCGGTAATTACAATAATCGGTGACGCCTTTTTTAAAAATTGGTTTCACTCGGGCAACCAACCATTCAAGTGGGAGGCAAGAAGTTTCGAGAGACTTAGAATACAACTGTACCAAGAATCTAGCTAGGAGCTCTGCATATCTTTTGAGAAATGCGGTGGGAATGTTATCAGGTCCTGCGGATTTTTTAGGGTCTAATCGTAAGAGCAGCTCAGTAACACCTTCGACAGTAATATGGATATATTGGTTGCTATCGTTGACGTAAGGCGTATTACCCAGCGTGGCTGGCCTTGAGAATACGCTTTGGAAATAGGAATGAAATGTTTCAGCAATTTCTTTTTTATCTGTAACAATGCGAGCACCGACAGCTATTTGATCTACGCTTCTTGAGTCCTTGTTTGATAAAAATTGCCAGAATTTGTGAGGGGATTCGGTAGCAAAGCGCCCAAGGGTGGTTGAATAGAAGCGCTGTTTAGCTTCTCGTAGTTTAGATTTCAACTTAGAACTTAGCTTAAAAAGGAGGGCGGCATCCCTGTTCTTCCTTTTTCGGTACTGTTTTAGTTTACGTTTTAAATGTATAATTTATCTGGTTTTCCAAGGATTGGCTTTGTTGATTTTTTTCATTTTATCTGGAATAAACTTATTGATGCAATTATTGCAGCATGACTTAAACTTTGCCCATAAGACGTTAACATCGTCATCGTGAAATGTCAGTAATGCTTCTTCTAAATGGTGAGCAATGTTTGGGTTATCTGCTGCGTTGTAGTCTTTTACTTTTACAAATTTAGCGTTGTTTAACTTGATTCGGTTGGAAGCTTGCAGGAAAAATATACGAGCTTGTGGTCCGAGACTCCCTCGTGAATTTCTGTGGTATGATCAGTAAAGCTGGCTGAACACAAAATTAAATCTAGAATGGAGGAAGCAGTGCTAGTCACCCGTGTTGGATATAGTACTGTCTGTGTAAGGTTGTACGCTAATAAAGTATCTAGAAGGATTTCGGAGTTCTTTGTATCAGTGCCCCCTGATGACATCGAGCACCAATCTATGTGCGGTAAGTTGAAATCTCCGCAGCAATAATGTTCTGATCCTTATACACTGCCAAATGATCATACAGTTCAAGTGAAAATTCACTAGGGAGCTCCCGGTGGCCTATAAATTCCCGCAATAACACTATGGTTTACTGGAAATATTTATTTTACAAAAGACACTTTCGTGGTCAGGGTTAACAGCAGGCAGTGAAACAGATGAAAGGCCCGCCTTCACAAGAATTGCCACACCACCTCCTCGGGTAAGTCTATCTTTGCGATAGCGCGTATATGAAGACGGAATCACGTAATTATCAGGCAAATCTGGGCAAAGCCAGGTTTCGGAGATGACAGCTATGTGCGGGTCATATGTTAACAACACGTGTTCCAGTTCTCCTTGTTTGTTGCATAAGCTTCGCACATTAAGGGAAATGAGCCTCAGAGTTTTCGGTTGTTGCTTTGCAGAATCCGGAAGTCATTCGTTCGCCTCTTTCGTGTTTTTTCGGTTTAAGTGCTCAGTTCTCGTTTTTTTACCTTTGCGAACGAGCACCCGGCAATCTTTTGCTTCGTCCCACGCATAAATGTCGTTGTTTAATAAGCAGTTTATCATGCACCAGTTTTATCTTATTGCCGGCCTTGTTATCAGAACTTACAGGTTGCCAAAGTTTTTTTTCTTATGTGGTGCGTTGCCTGGAGTAGTCCATGTGACACGGAAGCTTCGCTGTCTTTTAGGTTGAAAACAGTTATTTAGTATGGCTAATTTTCGTTGTAATTGTACAACCTAGGATGATTGGTTGAGGTTTATCATTTCAGGGTTTACCAATTCGTGAATGCGTTCGAGAAGAGGTGACAGAAACAGCGACTTTTAGTTCATTATTGCAAACCCGTCGGACAACGAAGTCTTCAAGGACTTCTCTGGTTTCTTCTGGGCCTTCTGGTATGCCATAGACTACTAAGTTATTCCGTCGTGACCTATCTTCATAGTCCATTAAGCCTCTTGCCTTGAATTGCGACAGTTTTTTCTAGTTGTTCAACGGTGTGCTGAAGGGTATGAACTTTTTCTTTATTGCTTTTGACAGCTCCAGAACTTCATGAAGGTTTGAACTAATACGGTCAGAGTTTCATCGCGCTTGTTCGCGGCAGTCTTTATCTCTTTCAGTTCCTCAAGAATAGCACCTAACACATCTTTATGCTCATTGAGGTCAACAGCGGACCGGGTCTGGGGACCGGGATTCATCTCTACGTCCCCGCACAATACGAGAAGTAGCACAGACCAACAATCAGCAACTATACAGAAACAAACGCCGAGGGCACGGCAGCACTACTAATTCATAGTAACTAGCACATTTCCTAAGGAAGTATCATAAAAAACTAACCTGCACGATCAGCCATGCGCAGTCAGACATGCTCGAGGCGATGCCGCCGTGCCCTCTGATGCAGTAAACGATGTCCACTTGCTTTATAGCAGGAAGCGGCGACGTCATCCGGGCCTGGGCAGCCAATGGGGCGTCAGGGGCGGTGATCGGGCTGATATTTTGATGATCGGTGGCACCGAAGTGCTCCACGTGTTAGGCGAGTCATTGTTCCAAGGCGGTTGTCCAGGATCAGAAGCAGAGCTGGCCCTTGCGTTGAGCAGACAAGAAGAACCTGCACGATCAGCCATGCGCAGTCAGACATGCCTCGAGCGATGCCGCCGTGCCCTCTGATGCAGTAACGATGTCCACTGGCTTTATAGCAAGAAGCGGCGACGTCACCGGGGCTGGGCAGCCAATGGGGGCGTCAGGGCAGTGATCGGGCTGATATTTTGATGATCCGGTGGCACCGAAGTGCTCCACGTGTTAGGCGAGTCATTGTTCCAAGGTGGTTGTCCAGGATCAGCCAGCAAAGCTGGCCCTTGCGTTGAGCAGACAAGAAGAACCTGCACGATCAGCCATGCGCAGATCAGACATGCTCGAAGCGATGCTGCCGTGCCTTCTCTTAAGCACATAGTGAAATTAAGCACATAGTGAAAAAATGCTCCACACAATAATGAGGTAGTTAATCATTTCAGAGTCTAGTATAGGAGCAGAAGCTCCACTTTGATATGCATAGGTTCTATGACAAAAAAACAGGAAATGAGTATACCACTCTTGCAGGAAGTTAAAAACATGCAAGAAATTCTAAAGCTGAAGAGAAAGGACAAATGATTCCGAAAACCTAGCACTCACATTAATGAGATATCACAATCTTGTGCATTTAAAATAAAGCAATATTCATACCCTGTTTCCTCTATGGCTTTGTTCATGCCAGGGGTGTATGCATTGCCCCTGTACTGCTGTAGCCATGTATAGAACACAGCAAAGAAAAACTTTCTTCTCTACAGTATAAGTACGGGTTCGGAAGAAAGAGTATGGATTTAGCGACTGATTGCTATTTGGGTTATTTGGACAAAGAACAGAGTATGGGTTATTTGGACAAAGAACAGAGTATACATATGTCGTTGTTTCAACAGGGAAAGAGATAAAACCAGAGACCACAATTACAAGCAATGTTGTACCTATGCTGCCCTCAATGTAGCTGTTTCCTTTTGTTACGATCCATATGCCAGTCATTCTTTTGCGTGGGTCTATGCCAAGCATTCTTATGACTCATAACAGAGCCAAAATAGGCTGCATCAAGTTAGGGCAATGTTAGCTGCGTCACATGTAATCAAGCGCTCAATTATTAGCCTGCATTTGTATATGCTTAATTTAGGCCATGAATTTATGATCAGCACTACATAAAGAAAAGATTTGGTGAAATTACGGGGCACAGCATGCGTGTCCTATTGCCTTCTCTCTATTTCATCAACAGCGCTCTTAGTTCCTCCTAAAAAAAGTATATTCAATACGACACATGCATGCACTGTGCCTGTGCCGCCAAATACATTCCAAACAAGTGCTTCACAAAAACTCTGGAAGTCACACCTTTCGAAGCCAATTACATCTGGTATGTAATAACTATGCCACTTATGCCAAACTTCTATAAAAGCATATGCCAGCAATACTATATCTATATATATATATATATATATATATATTGCCTCGTGCCATGCCGTTCTGCGCAGCTGCCACTATAGAGCGACAGCCGTAGCGTCATTCAGATAGGCTAGAGTGGACTGCGATTAACTTCTGATGGGCCCATCGTATCAGACAGTGCAGTATCTGATGATAGGTGTGCGCATGTTCTGTGTTGTCTTCTCAGCGCTTAAATAACTGGCAGCGCGTAAGCTGTGTGTTGTTCTTTGGTGCAACGGCGGATGTGCATGGGCACGCCGCTCCGATCCTGTTAGTGTTCCTTTTGTGTCCGAAGCGAGAGGCACAAGTACGCCTCCTTGCTAATAAACATTGTCTGCCGCATCCTCGTCTTCTGTGGATTCCAGTGACGACAACGCACTTGCAATCTGGTGGATGTGCTGGGTACGTTCAGTAACCCCTGGTGCATTCGTGACACCATTCCTCACCAAGCAAAGGAAGACGACCAGAGAAGAAGCCGCCGACAGCTAGGACATCCCCCGGAGGACTTCCCCCGGACTCTACCTCACCAACATATTTCAAAACGATGAGTCATGGGAAAAAATAAAACAAAAAACTATCATTTGGTTTAAAGAAGACAATGACGACTACGACGAAGATTCGCTTAGAACCGACCATCCATAGACAACCGCGCTCGGTCGCCGCAGTCAAAAGCACTGCTCATGCACTGGGACACCAAAAATGAATCGGCCTTTGAAAGAAGAGCAATTAAAGCACTATCTCAATGAAAGACAGCCAGATCTGTTTGCAGGAAAGAGTGTACCCTCCACCGTACCGCGTTTTGCAACTGCCCGATCGAAAACGAACCTTTACGTCATCACTGCGCCGTATCACTCACATTAGAGAGCCACCCTGCGCACAGTACTTTCCGTCTTGCGATCTTCGACCACTTCCTACTTTTCCGTCGCTTGGCCCTTCGGTCGCTCACAACGCCCACCTCACGTCTCACGTGTTCACTATGGTTGGAATAGAGCGGAGAAGCTCCGAGCATACTCAGCCAAGCCCAGGGTCCACCATCCATATTCAAGCATCAGAACAGTCACCTCCAAAGTTGCGCAGACAGATAAACAGTCCCAAGCAAAATCCGACCAAGTCAAGCGTTTGTGAGTGTCGCCGTTGAGTTCCCAGCCACCTAAGAGTCCAACGAACACAGTAGGCTCGGAAGAATCAACTCTCAAGCACTGCCCTGTACCAGAAGCGTCTATTAAGAACGGCGTTGCAAGGGCCTCCAAAGACCTCCCTGTCGATTCTAGTGCACCACCATCATTTTCTTTCGAGAATTACGACCACCCAACGGCTACCAACTATCTACTAGTCACAATCAACTATAAGAAAAAGCAGGGCTCGTGTTACTAAAGGAGTACACCCTCGTAGGATTTCGCAACATCATCAGTGCCATCAAGAACTCAAAGAACTCTCCGGAAAACTACGGCAGTTTACAACAATCAGAGCACACGACGAACTAAAATGAGATCACAACCAGATTTGTGGCTTAATGATGGTCGTCAGAAACGACACCAACTAAAGGAAAGACCAAGTCAACATCTGAGCCATATTCGTAGAAGGGAAACGTGAAGAAAGTGTTCTGCACGACCTATCAGACTTCATGTACAATCCTACCGATGGAGATACCACCACAGAAAAACCACGAAAGAGACTGAACGTTTACCATTTGCAAATTGCAGGTACACAGACCTCGTTATCATCAACTTCGTTATCGCGAACACAAGATTAAATCAATGCTTCTATCTCAGCCACGACAAAAGAATACAACACCCACGACAGAACTAAACTCGCACCTACGACCGTCCGACCTTCAAATTCTACAAGGACGTCCGGCATCGTTGTTCTTCGTCAGCTGCTGAAGCCATGTCATGATCAGTGCAGTTGTGAAAGACCGGTATCTTATCCAGAACGACACAGCCAGCCTCATCCACCCGAATTCTCTTAGATATGGCCGGACTGCTTCCCTCTGCTGTAGATTTCTTGTGCGAGTTAAGGAACTCCCTTCTGAAAGGGAACTATGGTGCATTTTGACATTTTTCGATCGCTTCTCACCCGTTTTTTATTGTTTTGTTAAGTGGTCAGACGTGACTTCTTCCGGGGGGAGGGAGAATCCTGTAACGGTAAGAAGGTAGCGATGGTTAGCAGTTAGAGGTAGAGGAGGAAGAAGTGAGAATATAATCAACATGGCGTATGAGCCAGGCCACGTCACCCACTCATCTTAGCCGTCATATATATATATATTATATATATATATATATATATACTATAGATATATAGATATATATATAATATATATATATATAATATATATGATATTAGTCATATATATATATATATCTATGAATATATATCATATATCATATATATATATATATATAAATATCGTCATATAGTATCTATATTATATATCTATACTATATATATATATTATATAGTATTGCGACGTTCCATTTCTCAAGTTTGTGTTAATCGTTCTGAAACACCACACGATTCTCGGCGCGAAACCGTGCCTTCAGGTTTCGAAAAGGTTCCGGACTGTAGTAGATCATTTCGATAAGATCACGCCCACTGTGCGTACGGTACAGATTGTTCTGGAACCTACGCCACCGCCAGCGATAACGCGTGAACATTCGACGGCAAGGGTATAAATGCCGACGCGCTTCGCCGCTAGTCAGTTTGTTGATCGAAGGCCGACGCTGCGTTCGCCGCTATCAGTCCGAGACTGCTATCTGTGCAAGACTGCTGCTGTAATTAGACTTTCTCTTTACCGGGCACAGTTCGTCCAAATAAACAGTTAAATCCCAACACGAAGTTTCCTGGCTTCGGCCACGTCACGACCCCCGTGACATCTGGTGGAGGTGCTGCTTCGTTCATGTACCGGACGCCCCCGTCAAGCCGTGAACCCAGCCCCCGTCGCGGAGAAGACACCGACGCCAACCAAGAGCAGCGAACGAGCCGCCGACAGCAAGGTCTCCCACCAGAGTACGGCCTTCTACAAGACAAGGCGCGGAAGACCAAGACCATGACCTCGACTGCAGCGACAATGACAACCGGAGCGTCCCAGCCCGCGATCGTCATTCATCAACCTAGGGAACCACCAACGTTTCATGGCTCATCGTTTTGAAGACCCGGAAACCTGGCTAGAAACATACGACCGTGTGGCTGCCCTCAACCACTGGGACAAACGAAGAAAAGCTCCGTCGTGTGTATCTTCTACCTGGAAGACACCGCAAGGACCTGGCTAGAGAATCGGAAGTCCACGCTCCGAACGTGGGATGTCTTCTGCGGCGCATTTCTGCAAACGTTCGCGAGCGTCGCTCGCAAAGAGAGGGCCGCTACTCTACTCGAGACCCGGGTTCAGCTACCAAATGAAAAGGTTGGAATTTTCACAGAGAAGATGACCCGCCTATTCCGTCACGCTGACCCAGACATGCCTGAGGAAAAGAAAGTTCGTTTCATCACGCGAGGGGTCAAACAGGAGCTCTTCGCGGGACTAATGAGGAATCCACCGAACACCTTCCAAGAATTTGTATCCGAGGCGACCACCATCGAAAAAACGCTGGACATGCGCACCAGACAGTATAATCGTCACCTGAGTCCAGAATGTCGCTGCTGCTCAAGCCAGTGACTCCGACGACCTGCGTGAAACGATTCGAGCAATCGTGCGGAAGAGCTGCGCAACTGTTGGCTTCGGCGCAGCCTCAAGTGGATTTCGATCCGCGCGACCAATTGTGCGAGAAGAAGTCCGGCAATCGCTTCGAATCCTGAAACACCAGCCCGCCCGAGCCAGAAACTATGAGCTACGCCGTTGCAGTGCGCCACAACGCTCCTCCCCGTCCACGCCAAAACGCCGCCCGTCGCACTTCCGTCGCCAGGACGCCAGTGTGACGGCGCACAGTGTGACTGCTCTCGTCGATACTGAAGCCGACTATTCTGTCATCAGTGGGGTCGTTCGCCGCGAAAGTTAAAGGAAAGTTAGGAGCAGCTTGAAAGGCCCTGAAATCCGCACAGCCGGAGGTCATCTCGTAACGCCTGCAGGAATCTGCACAGCCAGAGTCACCATTAACGGCCGTATTTATCCTACAGACTTCGTAGTCCTACAGCGTTGCTCGAGAGATGTCATCCTTGGCATTGACTTCTTATGCCTCCATGGTGCTGTCATCAACATAAAAACAAGGTCGATAACGTTATCCACAGAAGAAGCACTACCGCCGCGCACGCCGTCAGGACACCATGCCTTGAATGTGCTGGAAGAACAAGTCACCATTCCGCCTCGCTCAAGCGTCATTATTTCAGTCGGCGCTCCTAAATCACCTGATTTGGAAGGCGTCGTTGAAGGCAGTCAGCATCTGTTGGTCACCCGAAATATTTGCGTCGCAAGAGGAATTGCAGAGCTGCGGGGAGGGAAAGCAACGGTTATTCTCACGAATTTCAGCAATGAGTACAAACATGTGAACAAAGGAACAACGGTCGCATACATCGAAGAAATTGTCGAAGCCGCCAGTGCTTTCACCCTCGCCGATTCTGCGGAACCTGCTCAGAGGAACCAAGCCCCTCCCATAGCTTTCGACGTCAGTCCCAGACATCCGAACGATAAGCAAGAACAGCTCAAGGCCCTGCTCCAGCAATACGAAGATTGCTTTTCGTCGTCATCGAAAATTCGGCAGACCCCAATTACAAAACATCGAATCATAACCGAAGAAAATGCCAGACCACTCCGTCAGAGTCCGTACAGGAATTCGACGCGAGAACGTGAGGCCATGAAGAGACAAGTTGATGAAATGCTGCGAGATGACATTATCCAGCCGTCCAAGAGTCCATGGGCATCTCCCGTGGTGTTAGTGAAGAAAAAGGATGGGACCCTACGTTTCTGCGTCGATTATCGCCGCCTGAACAAAATCACAAAAAAGGACGTGTATCCTCTCCCACGAATAGACGACGCACTTGATCGGCTCCATAACGCCAAGTACTTCTCGTCAATGGACCTCAAGACTGGCTACTGGCAAATCGAAGTCGACGAAAGAACCGAAACAAGACCTCGTTTATAACACACCGACGGCCTCTTCGAGTTTAGGTGATGCCCTTCGGCCTTTGCTCAGCGCCTGCAACTTTTCAACGCGTTATGCATACAGTACTGGCAGGATTGAAGTGGCAGACTTGCCTTGTGTACTTGGACGACGTCGTCGTGTTTTCCTCGAGTTTCGACGAGCATCTTCGGCGCCTTGAAGCTGTACTTCATGCCATCAAGACGTCCGGACTCACACTGAAGCCAGAAAATACAGATTTGCGTATGAGGAGCTCTTGTTTCTGGGGCACGTTATCAGCAAGTCTGGAGTTCGTCCCGATCCACGGAAAACAGCTGCCATCGCCGACTTCCCGCCGCCCACTGACAAGAAGGCCGTGCGCCGATTTCTGGGCCTGTGCGCCTATTATAGGCGGTTTGTGAAACTTCGCCCGCATCGCCGATCCTCTCACTAACCTTACCAAACCGACGTGGAGTTTAAGTGGGAAACGCCGCAGGAACACGCTTTCCAGGAGCTTAAACATCGCCTCCAGACGCCTCCGTTACTTGCCCATTTCGACGAATTCGCCGAGACAGAAATACATATTGACGCAAGCAGCGTATGTCTTGGGGCCGTTCTTGTGCAGAGGGCTGACGGACTTGAAAGGGTTATTAGTTACGCCAGCCGATCGCTATCAAAGCAGAAGCAAATTATTCCACAACAGAAAAGGAGTGCCTCGCCATCATCTGGGCTACGTCGAAATTTCGCCCCTACCTCTATTGCACGCCTTCAAAGTTGTGAGCGACCACCACGCATTGTGTTGGCTAGCCACCTTGAAGGACCCTTCAGGTTGCCTCGCGCGATGGAGCCTGAGACTTCAAGAATATGACATTACTGTCATTTACAAGTCCGGCAGAAGACACTCTGACGCCGACGGTCTCTCTCGTGCGCC
>WOVY01015157.1:0-27586 GCA_013436015.1 Rhipicephalus annulatus
ACTCGAAAGCAAAGCAGTCTGGGTCCGATAGTGATTGGGAACGTTACCGTGAACAATCCAAACATGTAAAACAGTAATCGAAGCAGCAAAGACAAATTCTTTAACAATGATATAAACACGCTCTTAAGGGAAATACAAAAAAGTTTGGAAGGTAATCAACCCCAACCATCTTCGTCATCACAGTGTCTATTTCCAAAGATGGTGTACTTCTTTCGCGCCATCATGTGTTGCAACGGAACTAAATGATTTTTTTGGTTCAGTATTTACAGAAGAAAATCCCGTTCCATCTGAACTTAATTTCACGACTCTAGATTCGGTCATGGACGATTTAAATATTTCACATCAAGGTATTGAACGAGCTATTGAAAGGCTCCCAAACAGTTCAGCACCTGCCCGACGGCATCTGCACTAAAATACTAAAAGTAAAAAAGCCTGTAATTTCTCACATTCTAGCTGCTCTTTTTTTCAGCATCTATTGATAGTGGTAGCGTACCAGACGCTGGAAAATTGCCCACATCACTCCTATCTTTAAATCAGGTAACTCCTCTATGCTTTGTAACTATAGACCAATTTCACTAACAAGCATACCATGTAAGCTTTTAGAGCACATTATATCATCTGCAGTTATGACATATCTCACTAAAAACAAGTTCTCTTCTACCAAGTCAGCATGGTTTCCGGCGCGGCCTTTCATGCGAAACTCACTATTTGAACTAATAACCGATATTCACGAAGCGATACAGAATAAAACAGACATTGATGCTCTATTTATAGATTTCGCCAAAGCCTTCGACAAGGTCCCCCATAACCGTCTAAATATAAACTGAGCGCCCTCAACATCAACCCTAAAATCTGTAAATGGATTGCTAACTTCTTGTCTGATCGCTATCAGTCTGTTTTTGTTAATAATACCTTGTCTCCATTAGTAAAGGTTAAATCAGGTGTTCCGCAGGGTACCGTGCTGGGGGCCATCCTATTCCTAATTTACGTTAATGATATAAGTAACCAATTGTCGTCCTCAATCAGACTTTTTGCAGACGATTGTGTAATTTACAGACAAATTACTAACCATATTGATGTGAGTGCGCTGCAGTCTGATATTGACCAAAATTACCGCTGGTGCTACCAATGGCAAATGGAAATTAATGTTTCAAAAACGAAGTACATTCAATTTACAAGAACTACGAAACCTGAGCTGCATTCTTATATGATAAACAATAGGCTAGTCGAAAGTGTGACCACAATAAAATACTTAGGCGTTCATCTTACACACAACCTCTCATGGAATGCTCATGTTGAGGCAATAGCCAGTAAGGCTTTAAGAGCTCTAGGATTCATTAAACGAAATTTGCACTCTGCCAACCAGTCCACCAAACTTCTTGCTTACACAACTTTAGTTCGCTCAAAAATGAATACGCCGCCCTAATTTGGAATCCTACCAGCAATACCTTATTCATAAACTTGAGGCCATTCAAAACAAAGCAGCCCGCTTTATCACAGGAAAATACTCTCGGCTATACAGCATAACAGCAGCAATTAAAACTTCATTGAAATTACCTACTCTAGAAAAACGTAGGCTTATCGCACTACTGTCTCATTTCCACAGGCTTTATTTCAGTGAGTCATCTTTCCTACATTCACACATTAACCAGCTCATCGCATTTTTCCACGTGTGGATCATGCTTACAAAGTGCAACCCATGTTAGCCCGTACTAACTTCTTCGTGACTCACCATTGTTTTCTTGCAATTTATCACTGGAATAACTAACTACCAAGAGATGTTGTAACTGTGCGTGATCACGACATATTTGTTAGCAAATTAAAGGAGTTGTGGAATGTAGAACTGTGATATTTTGTGGCTTTCTTTTGTTTATTCTAGTGCCAATATACATCAGTTATCGCAAACTTCGTTTTACCGCTTTATTGAGTGTTTGTATTACTTTGTTTTCTTTGATCCGAGATTTTGCTTTCTGCATTTACCTTTTTATTTTTGCGTGTTCTGTGTAAATATTTCTTTTGTGAACATAACCCTGCTGTATTGTTGTATTATGTTGCTTTATTGTAACTACCCCCCCCCCCCCCCTAGGTAATGCCAATGGGCCCTTAGGGTTATGTGAATGAATAATGAATGTGATTTAACTTATGATGTTAAGAGAGCTTTGAACCACAGTCAATCTATGCACGGCAAAACTGTGTTGACTGTGCAGGAGGCATCGATTACAGCATATCTTGGTTCTGTGGACACAGCTATGTGGGTCAAAGAGACGGGTGCCTTAGTATATGGTTGCAGAAACATTGTCGAAAGGTAAAAACCATAGATAGAGATGGTTCTATAGCTTCTGAATATTATTGAATGTGGTTGCCAGCCTCTGTTCGAGAAAACAAAAGCTATTGCAGCACACCTTTATGAGAGCACCAGGATTATCATTGAGGCTGCATGAACAGCTAAAGGAAGCTGGTGACATTAAACCTTCGATGTTCCTATCTGTGCTAAAGAACTGGCTTACCTGTATTCATCGTCATGTGCTATTTTGCCTTAGTTTCTTTACACAGTTTCTTTCAGTGCACTTTCACTTAAGTTATTTTTTCTTATGTTGATATTTTGGATGTGGGCTATATATTGTATGTTCTATAACATTTCAGTTGGAAGCCTGTGCTTGTCCTCGTGTCACTAGTGTTGCTTTATCTGCATTTGTGCTGACTATTTTCAAATCTCTGCACAGATGCATTGCATGCATATTGAAATCGACACAGTCAGGCTCGCTCGCTGGATTTCGCGCCCACCGCTTGTGCCCTCGCGATCTCTGACGACAGTGCAGCTCTGGCCGACTGGGTTTATCCTACGCCGCCTCCTGCCACCGGTCCCCTACGACGACGTCAGCACAGCTCTGGCTGACTAGATTAGCCCTACGCCATATCCTGTCGCCGACAAGAGCTCTCGCAAGCTCCGTCTTCGGACTCCTGTGACTGTGTTTCCATATTCCTATCTTTCTTCTCTGTCTTCTGTCGTTGCTCACTGCCCTTGCGCATCCCTTTCTCTATATATTTATATACCTTTACTCCTATCCTTTTAATCTCTCCTTACCCCCATCCCCTCGTGAGCTACTGTTGAGGTGTCCCAGTTTGATGCAGACAGTTACGGGGCTCACTTTTTTTTTAGTAATCGCATAAGAAATTGACACAGCGAAAAAACGAGGACGCAGGAAGAACAAATACACATCACTGCGCCAACTCCCAACTAACCTTATGAGAATGCATACCATTAGAACGAAACCGAAAGTATCAAACTACCCTGATCTGGTAGACCACAATCACAAATTTAGTCCTGAAAAGGCTAGCGTGGTGCAGAAATTCGTTTTTACCGCATCTCATATATATGGGACATTTCTTAGAGAGATATGTAACTAGAATTCAATAGAGATGATAATACCGACATCAGAATGGCTAAAATATGAATGCTCATTGCAAAATGAAGAACATCTGCTTCGTTGGTATGTTCTGGCTGCATGGGGTGCTTGTGGAACAAAAGCTTGAGACCAATTACATCTGTGTGATTTGCCTGAACACGTTATCAAAGAGGCAAGAATAAGCGCGAGTGCTGTTTAGCAAAATGACGCAACTTTCTTCCTTGTAAAGTACAAAACAGCTGCAGAATTTCTGAACATGCTCGCTTGATGCCTTGCGAAATTTAGCAGCGACAAAAGAAGAAATGTTTGTATTCTTCTGCAGAGACGATCCTCATGGTCGATCGCAGGGCCTCGTCAGTAGGGTAAGAATATCGGCATCGACTTCGGAGTGTTTTGTGCAGGCTTGAACTCAAGAAAGGTCGGTGGGACACGTTTTTCAGGCATTTGATTTAATCTGCAACCAGTGCTGAGTGTTGTTCTCACGTGATAAGAATGGGACAAAAAATTGAGGCAGATTTGCACTAGTGGTGCCAAGTCTCAAAGAAATAATACTGAACAAACTTCTTTGTTTTGTGTTATTAGTCTTTTCTCTTCCTCTTTTTCTTTTTATCTGTTATTTCTGTCTCCTTTCCTACAATTATATTTTTGTCTTTATTTTAGATTCTATTCTATTTCTTTTTTTCACCTTTCTCTCACTTTTTTATTCTGTTCCGTCCTCATTCTTTCTATGCGACCCTTCTCCTCTCCATCTTTTCCCTGTTCCTCACTCTCGCTTATCTTTCCAACCTCCTTGCACTCTATTATAGAAAGCTATGATAAATTTCGCTAGCGTGCCTGGATAGCCGAGTGGTTGTTTTCAGATTGTCAGTACACAGATTTGAATGCCGTCTCATTGAGATTTTTTTACGCCAACATTTCATTCTCTTTGCACTCGTTCTCTAGTCCATCAGTCTTAATGCATCCCATGCCCGACGTATCGGAGCATGTATTCTGGGAGCGAAGCACAGCAGGACAAAAATAAACAAGAGGCCAAAGACAGCATGTGCCCGTTCATGTTGATAGTTCTGTTCTCTCATCGCGAACCAATTCTCTGCTTAAACAGCTCAACTGTTAATATATGAAAAAGGTTGTCACATGCCCAACCTTTTACTACGTTCCAAATGATCTTCCAATTTGTTCTTATGTGTGTGTGCACCATCTGAATATCAAAGCATTTTTATTGACCGTTTTGATGTATCCATCTATCTAGCTGCCTGTGTCAGGGTGCTCGGGTGATCACCTCTTTTTACTAGTATGTTCCAAAACTGGCATATAAGAGTATGAGTGTATGACAAACATGACTGACGGGTTGCGGCTTGACTGACCTGAAATACCTGTCGGGTAAACCATGAAACCTTTTCCTATACACATATGGTGCATACCCATGACCCATGAAATTTGGACGTGTCCCGCAGGTTATAAGCTCACAGTAAGGCTTTATTCTCAAGTATTGTTAAAACATACAATGGAAATCTTACCATGATAACTTTAAACAGCTTATGTCGAAAAAAAAACCTGCCGCCTGTTTCAGTGACAATGCCGAAAAGTAAAATATTTCTAGACCGTACAGAATAAAAATCACAGTTAAAGCCAAAAGTGAACCCAGGCATTTTGTGAAGTAGCCAATTTTTCTACCCCAGAGCCACACAACTACATAAAGTTGCGTCCATCACGGCGGATCAGGGGATAAGGTGCTCGCCTGCGGACCCGAAGTTCGGGAGTTTGATCCCGGCCATGGTAGTCACATCTGTATAACTTGTTACAATGCCAGCGAGTACGCATACGAAGACTTAATTATTGTTATTGACACAGAGTTAGCCACAACGAGCTGGTTCAGGCAGAAACCTGGCAAGCACAAACCACACGAACATCGTCTTTTTTCACACTGGCACATAAATGGCACCGCTTTGCTTTGGTACATACTATTTGCTTTGCAAGAGGGTGCTTAATGTATGAAATCAGTGCCTTACAACGTCTCAATTCTGAAAGCTTGATTACCACGTGTATTCAAGTTTAAAGGAAAGATGTGCCTTATTTTATTATTGTGCTTGACATTGCTGCATGGAGCAAGAGAAGGTGCATTGTCATTCATACTATAGTACACACTGTATTATATCGCAGATAATTTATTGTCCTCTTGTCTATGACCTAATGCTCCCAAAAACACTCGTACATTTAAAGTCTGACATGCTGGGTGCCTTGTCTAGAACGGCATTCCTGCTATGCAACGGGGCTAAGAAAGCATGTGTTCCTGGAAAGCAAACATGAAGTGGCTTGTAACGAGCCTCTAATCAGTGTGTCTTATTTCATATGATTACCATGTTGCACAAATCACTGGCTCTTGCCTTCTTGCTAAACGAGTTTGCAGCAACGAAGAATTTTGTGATTTGTTCACAGTATGTTGGAAAAAAGTTAGATTCGTCGATCTCTTACCTGTCAGTATCAAAGAAGAATGTGACATTTTGTTTGTGTCATGATTCAGAGGCGCGGAAAAAAATTGCCCGCAGCTTCCCTCGGGGGAACACTGAGGAGAATGCGGAGCATATAATTGTTAACGGGGTGTTAAAGTGCGACTTACTTGGGTCGATGGCTAAATTGGTTAACGTGGTTGTGAAATGGGGTGTTAAATTGCGACTTACTTGGGTCGATGGCTAAATTGGTTAACGTGGTTGTAGGAGGGGGTGTTAAATGAGTGAACACGTACACACGTATGCGAAAGGGCGGCGCTGGTCGAAGGGACGTCGATCATTGCGTTTGTGGATTCGTTGGCATTCATTTCATGGCGACTTCGGACGTCGACGCGCCGTACAAACCAACGGACGAGCGGCAACTGAGCGAGCGAGCGCCGACCTTGAGTATATATACAGCGCGACGGCGCATGCGCTGTCAGCTGTCGAATGTTCTCGAAGGAGAAGCGCACGCGCGGCCCAGATGGCGACGGCGCATGCGCTGTCAGCTGTCGAATGTTCTCGAAGGAGAAGCGCGCGCGGCACAGATGGGGGGCGACGGCGCGACGGCGCATGCGCGCGCGTCAGCTGTCGAATGTTTGAGAAGCGGTGCGGACGGCGCGGACGGCGCACTACAAGGCGCGAGTATAAGATGCTTCTGCATCTAAAAAGAATTCAGTGTCCGCCGTGCTGGGGCGAAGAGGAAAACGAAGTGTGCACGTGATGCGGGCGGTGGTTCGAGGCAGCGCTTGCAAGGAGTCAGTCCTCGGCTGGACGTCCGGTCCGGGAACTAGACTACGGTATCTAGGTGCTCAGCGTTCCTGGACTCCGGCTAGGCGACTGGCCCAGGAACCAGGCGATCCACTGCTGTTCAGGCTGCCGTTCCGTACAGCTGGACATCCTGTCAACGAGGCCTGTACTCCGGCTGGGCTGGCGCACTGGCCCGGACGAGGCGAGGTTCCGCGGTGCTGGCGGTCATCCAGAGTGGCTGTGGGTTTGGTTGCGGTGGGCCTGATGTTCCTGCTGCCGTTCCGGGTGGCTGGCGCGACCCCGGTGCGCTGCTGAGACGAGCGTGGTGGCGGAGAGCTGCTGCGGAGCTACCAATCAGCTACCGACTGCTGCTGCTGCGGCCGAAGGCCGTGTCACGGCGTGATCCGACGCACGTTGAGGACGGCGACAAGCCAGACGGCGCACGGCCCACGAGCGATCGGCGCCGGCGACCCGCAAGCCACATCAAAACACGGCGAGACTTTTCTAATTTAGAGAGACATTGAGTACAGCTATAGACTGCGTGTTTCTACTACTTTAAGTGTTACTCGTTCATAGTTACGTTCTCTGTAAGATATTCGCGTGTGCGTGTATGCGCGCTCGTGGTTCGATCCAGTTCCTTGCTGAGTGGTCCTGGGCCAAACCTGATACTACGTTATAGTGTGCCTCAAAAGAAACTGATGTTCTTAATTCAGTGTGCAGTTTTGTTGATGCACACACGCATGCACAGTCCATGTACAGTTCTATTCATGTTTTAGGCAATGCAGCAAATAAAACAAACTTTTGCTGTATGGTAAACGTTCGATGAAGCAATCTCTGTGCGAATTACAACATAGGTGACAAATATTAGCGGTGCTTTTCCATGTTATACAAAATTACGTGGTTGCATCACAAATAAGAAACAAATAAAAACCAGTTCCAAGTAACACCACAATACTACGGCATTGATGCCTTGCTTAGTATAGCTTATTTTTAATGGCATAAATTATTTCTCCAGTCATTTTCTTATTATGTGTCTATGCTGAGCATCTTCTGATACACACTGGGTCAAAGCGTCCTGTATCTTCAGCTTCAATAAAGCTCTTTTTTTTGCAGCACTGCCTGCTCTACAAAAATTATGTACAGTAGCCTATATCAAGATGGGACTGTGCTGCATTTGCCAAGACTGAATTCTTCCATGCAGTTTTCTTTATGAGAAAGAAATCAAACAGCCACCATAATTAAAAGATAAGGTGAAAATTGGCAGACTCATGTTGTCTCTGTTGTCTTCTGTCTAATTTAATCCAGAGTGTTGCACGATTCGCCCCTAAAAAGACATATACAGTAGTACACCCTCAGTATGTGCTATTACTTTATTTATTTTATTTTATTTTTATTTATTTGCACAATACTGCGAACCTTGAAGGTCCAAGCAGGAGAGGGATGTACACATCCAGAATACATGCGTACGTATGCAAGATCGCCACATGAATGTGAGGGTACATACTCAACAGGTTAGTATACAATCATATACATTGGACGACAGGAAGGTGAACACTCTGGCAAAAACATTCCAATCGGAAACAGTTCTGGAAAAAAAATGAATATTTGTATTGGTCTGTACAGGCAAAGAACGGTGTAATACTTCGGCTATGTTTGGTGACGAGACGCTCGACTAGGGGTTATTAGCTATGTATCTTGTGACTAGATTCCCAATTTATTAAAATATAGCTGGTGTATAAGTTTAGACGGGCACTTTTACGTCGGTTGGCCAATGACTCTAGGTGTGCGAGCTCCAACATAGCTGAAGGGGAGTCGCGACGTCTAAAACGTTTATAATAAAGCGAGCTGCCAATCTCTGAATTGTTTTCAAGCTTTTCTTTATTATTAATAGTATAGGGGTCCCATACAATGCTTCTGTATTCCAGGGTGGGTCTTACAATGGATTTGTATGCAATGAGTCTAAGCGACGAGGGGGCATCACCTAATTTATTCCTTCAGAAATGCTAACTTCTCTCTCGCGGAGGAACATATGTTATTTATATGTGTTGACCAGTTAAGTCTGGACGTCAAGGTTAACCCCAGGTACTTATGTTCCTCCACTTGTTTAATCTGATAATTGCCAAGACTATACATGAAGTGAGATTTATTCTTATTGGAGGTGCACATGTGAACTGTCTTGTCGAGATTTATAAGCATATTCCATTTATTGCACCATTCCGTTATTGCATGCAAAGCATGGTTAAGAACGTGCTGGTCAGCGGCAGACACTATGTGATGATGCAATATGATGCGATCGTCTGCAAACAGCTTAAGGCGTAGAGGGGGCTTTACAATTTGGCCAAGATCAATAATATAAATGTTAAATAGAACCGGTGCCAAGACCGAACCCTGTGGGACGCCAGAGAAAACATCAAGAAAACGAGAACAGGCACCGTCAATTTCAACATACTGTTTGCGGCCAGTTAGGTATGAAATGACCCATTGACGACTTGTGATGGAATGCCTAAGTTTTTGATTGATTGATTTGTAGGGTTTAACGTCCCAAAACCACCATTTGATTAATGCCTAAGTTTTTCATTTTTGTTATTAGTTTAAAGTGTGGAACTCTATCGAACGCTTTCGAGAAGTCTATTAGAACTGCGTCAATCTGTCCGCCCTCGTCAAGTACCTGTGCCATCTCATGGACGGTAACTACTAATTGAGTTGCAGTTGAAAAACCTCTTCGAAAACTGTGCTGTATGTTAGTAAGAAGATTATTGTTGTCAAGAAAATCATTTAGGTGTTTAGCAATTACGTGTTCGAGAACTTTACAAACTGTACAAGTGAGAGATATGGGTCGGTAATTACAATAATCGGTGACAGCCTTTTTTAAAAATTGGTTTCACTCGGGCAACCAACCATTCAAGTGGGAGGCAAGAAGTTTCGAGAGACTTAGAATACAACTGTACCAAGAATCTAGCTAGGAGCTCTGCATATCTTTTGAGAAATGCGGTGGGAATGTTATCAGGTCCTGCGGATTTTTTAGGGTCTAATCGTAAGAGCAGCTCAGTAACACCTTCGACAGTAATATGGATATATTGGTTGCTATCGTTGACGTAAGGCGTATTACCCAGCGTGGCTGGCCTTGAGAATACGCTTTGGAAATAGGAATGAAATGTTTCAGCAATTTCTTTTTTATCTGTAACAATGCGAGCACCGACAGCTATTTGATCTACGCTTCTTGAGTCCTTGTTTGATAAAAATTGCCAGAATTTGTGAGGGGATTCGGTAGCAAAGCGCCCAAGGGTGGTTGAATAGAAGCGCTGTTTAGCTTCTCGTAGTTTAGATTTCAACTTAGAACTTAGCTTAAAAAGGAGGGCGGCATCCCTGTTCTTCCTTTTTCGGTACTGTTTTAGTTTACGTTTTAAATGTATAATTTATCTGGTTTTCCAAGGATTGGCTTTGTTGATTTTTTCATTTTATCTGGAATAAACTTATTGATGCAATTATTGCAGCATGACTTAAACTTTGCCCATAAGACGTTAACATCGTCATCGTGAAATGTCAGTAATGCTTCTTCTAAATGGTGAGCAATGTTTGGGTTATCTGCTGCGTTGTAGTCTTTTACTTTTACAAATTTAGCGTTGTTTAACTTGATTCGGTTTGGAAGCTTGCAGGAAAAATATACGAGCTTGTGGTCCGAGACTCCCTCGTGAATTTCTGTGGTATGATCAGTAAAGCTGGCTGAACACAAAATTAAATCTAGAATGGAGGAAGCAGTGCTAGTCACCCGTGTTGGATATAGTACTGTCTGTGTAAGGTTGTACGCTAATAAAGTATCTAGAAGGATTTCGGAGTTCTTTGTATCAGTGCCCCCTGATGACATCGAGCACCAATCTATGTGCGGTAAGTTGAAATCTCCCGCAGCAATAATGTTCTGATCCTTATACACTGCCAAATGATCATACAGTTCAAGTGAAATTCACAGGGAGCTCCCGGTGGCCTATAAATTCCCGCAATAACACTATGGTTTACTGAAATATTTATTTTACAAAAGACACTTTCGTGGTCAGGGTTAACAGCAGGCAGTGAAACAGATGAAAGGCCCGCCTTCACAAGAATTGCCACACCACCTCCTCGTGTAAGTCTATCTTTGCGATAGCGCGTATATGAAGACGGAATCACGTAATTATCAGGCAAATCTGGGCAAAGCCAGGTTTCGGAGATGACAGCTATGTGCGGGTCATATGTTAACAACACGTGTTCCAGTTCTCCTTGTTTGTTGCATAAGCTTCGCACATTAAGGGAAATGAGCCTCAGAGTTTTCGGTTGTTGCTTTGCAGAATCCGGAAGTCATTCGTTCGCCTCTTTCGTGTTTTTCGGTTTAGTGCTCAGTTCTCGTTTTTTACCTTTGCGAACGAGCACCCGGCAATCTTTTGCTTCGTCCCACGCATAAATGTCGTTGTTAATAAGCAGTTTATCATGCACCAGTTTTATCTTATTGCCGGCCTTGTTATCAGAACTTACAGGTTGCCAAAGTTTTTTTCTTATGTGGTGCGTTGCCTGGGAGTAGTCATGTGACACGGAAGCTTCGCTGTCTTTTAGGTTGAAACAGTTATTTAGTATGGCTAATTTTTCGTTGTAATTGTACAACCTAGGAATGATTGGTTGAGGTTTATCATTTCAGGGTTTACCAATTCGGTGAATGCGTTCGAGAGAGGTGACAGCGACTTTTAGTTCATTATTGCAAACCCGTCGGACAACTAAGTCTTCAAGGACTTCTCTGGTTTCTTCTGGGCCTTCTGGTATGCCATAGACTACTAAGTTATTCCGTCGTGACCTATCTTCATAGTCATTAAGCCTCTTGCCTTGAATTGCGACAGTTTTTTCTAGTTGTTCAACGGTGTGCTGAAGGGTATGAACTTTTTCTTTATTTGCTTTTGACAGCTCCAGAACTTCATGAAGGTTTGAACTAATACGGTCAGAGGTTTCATCGCGCTTGTTCGCGGCAGTCTTTATCTCTTTCAGTTCCTCAAGAATAGCACCTAACACATCTTTATGCTCATTGAGGTCAACAGCGGACCGGGTCTGGGGACCGGGATTCATCTCTACGTCCCGCACAATACGAGAAGTAGGCACAGACCAACAATCAGCAACTATACAGAAACAACGCCGAGGGCACGGCAGCACTACTAATTCATAGTAACTAGCACATTTTCCTAAGGAAGTATCATAAAAACTAACCTGCACGATCAGCCATGCGCAGTCAGACATGCTCGAGGCGATGCCGCCGTGCCCTCTGATGCAGTAAACGATGTCCACTTGCTTTATAGGCAGGAAGCGGCGACGTCACCGGGCTGGGGCAGCCAATGGGGCGTCAGGGGCGGTGATCGGGCTGAATATTTTGATGATCCGGTGGCACCGAAGTGCCTCCACGTGTTAGGCGAGTCATTGTTCCAAGGCGGTTGTCCAGGATCAGACAGCAGAGCTGGCCCTTGCGTTGAGCAGACAAGAAGAACCTGCACGATCAGCCATGCGCAGTCAGACATGCTCGAGGGCGATGCCGCCGTGCCCTCTGATGCAGTAACGATGTCCACTGGCTTTATAGCAGGAAGCGGCGGACGTCACCGGGCTGGGCAGCCAATGGGGCGTCAGGGCAGTGATCGGGCTGATATTTTGATGATCCGGTGGCACCGAAGTGCTCCACGTGTTAGGCGAGTCAGTGTTCCAAGGTGGTTGTCCAGGATCAGCCAGCAAAGCTGGCCCTTGCGTTGAGCAGACAAGAAGAAACCTGCACGATCAGCCATGCGCAGTCAGACATGCTCGAAGCGATGCTGCCGTGCCTTCTCTTAAGCACATAGTGCAACTTAAGCACATAGTGGAAACAATGCTCCACACAATAAATGAGGTAGTTAATCATTTCAGAGTCTAGTATAGGAGCAGAAGCTCCACTTTGATATGCATAGGTTCTATGACAAAAAAACAGGAAATGAGTATACCACTCTTGCAGGAAGTTAAAAACATGCAAGAAATTCTAAAGCTGAAGAAGAAAGGACAAATGATTCCGAAACCTAGCACTCACATGTAATGAGATATCACAATCTTGTGCATTTAAAATAAAGCAATATTCATACCCTGGTTTCCTCTATGGCTTTGTTCATGCCAGGGGTGTATGCATTGCCCCTGTACTGCTGTAGCCATGTATAGAACACAGCAAAGAAAACTTTCTTCTCTACAGTATAAGTACGTCCGAAGAAAGAGTATGGATTTAGCGACTGATTGCTATTTGGGTTATTTGGACAAAGAACAGAGTATGGGTTATTTGGACAAAGACAGAGTATACATATGTCGTTGTTTCAACAGGGAAAGAGATAAAACCAGAGACCACAATTACAAGCAATGTTGTACCTATGCTGCCTCATGTAGCTGTTTCCTTTTGTTACGATCCATATGCCAGTCATTCTTTTGCGTGGGTCTATGCCAAGCATTCTTATGACTCATAACAGAGCAAAATAGGCTGCATCAAGTTAGGGCAATGTTAGCTGCGTCACATTAATCAAGCGTCCTCAATATTAGCCTGCTTTGTATATGCTTAATTTAGCCATGAATTTATGATCAGCACTACATAAGAAAAAGATTTGGTGAAATGACGGGCACAGCATGCGTGGCCTATTGCCTTCTCTCTATTTCATCAACAGCGCTCTTAGTTCCTCCTAAAAAAAGTAATATTCAATACGACACATGCATGCACTGTGCCTGTGCCGCCAAATACATCCAAACAAGTGCTTCACAAAACCAGCTCGGAAGTCACACCTTTCGAAGCCAATTACATCTGGGATGTAATAACTATGCCACTTATGCCAAACTTCTATAAAGCATATGCCAGCAATCTATATCTATATATATATATATATATATATATATTGCCTCGTGCCATGCCGTTCTGCGCAGCTGCCACTATAGAGCGACAGCCGTAGCGGTCATTCAGATAGGCAGTAGTGGACTGCGATGAACTTCTGATGGGCCCATCGTATCAGACAGTGCAGTATCTGATGATAGGTGTTGCGCATGTTCTGTGTTGTCTTCTCAGCGCTTATGAAATAACTGGCAGCGCGTAAGCTGTGTGTTGTTCTTTGGTGCAACGGCGGATGTGCAGGGGCACGACCGCTCCGATCCTGTTAGTGTTCCTTTGTGTCCGAAGCGAGAGGCACAAGTACGCCTCCTTGCTAATAAACATTGTCTGCCGCATCCTCGGTCTTCTGTGGAGTCCAGTGACGACAACGCACTTGCAATCTGGTGGATGTGCTGGGTACGTTCAGTAACCCCTGGTGCATTCGTGACACCATTCTCACCAAGCAAGGAAGACGACCAGAAGAAGAAGCCGCCGACAGCTAGGACATCGCCCGGAGGACTTCCCCGGACTCTACTACCACTACCACCTCACCAACAGATTTCAAAACGAATGAGTCCATGGGCAAAAAATAAAACAAAAAACTATCATTTGGTTTAAAGAAGAACATGACGACTACGACGAAGATTCGCTTAGAACCGACCATCCATAGACAACCGCGCTCGCCGCGGCCGCAGTCAAAAGCACTGCTCATGCACTGGGACACCAAAAAATGAATCGGCCTTTGAAAGATAGAGTCAATTAAAGCACTATCTCAATGAAAGACAGCCAGATCTTTTGCAGGAAAGAGTGTACCCTCCACCGTAACCGCGTTTTGCAACTGCCCGATCGAAAACGAACCTTTACGTCATCATTCACTGCGCCGTATCACTCACATTAGAGAGCCACCCTGCGCACAGTACTTTCCGTCTTGCGATCTTCGACCACTTCCACTTTTCCGTCGCTTGGCCCTTCGGTCGCTCACAGACGCCCACCTCACGTCTCACGTGTTCACTATGGTTGGAATAGAGCGGAGAAGCTCCGAGCATACTCAGCCAAGCCCAGGGTCCACCATCCATATTCAAGCATCAGAAAGTCAACCTCCAAAGTTGCGCAGACAGATAAACCAGTCCAAAGCAAATCCGACCAAGTCAAGCGTTTGTGAGTGTCGCCGTTGAGTTCCCAGCCACCTAAGAGTCCAACGAACACAGTAGGCTCGGAAGAATCAACTCTCAAGCACTGCCCTGTACCAGAAGCGTCTATTAAGAACGGCGTTGCAAGGCCTCCAAAGACCTCCCTGTCGATTCTAGTGCACCACCATCATTTTCTTTCGAGAATTACGACCACCCAACGGCTACCAACTATCTACTAGTCACATCAACTATGAAGAAAAAGCAGGCTCGTGTTACTAAAGGAGTACACCTCGTAGGATTTCGCAACATCAGCAGTGCCATCAAGAACTCAAAGAACTCCGGAAACTACGGCAGTTACATCAAGCACAACGACGAACTAAAATGAGATCACAACCAGATTTGTGGCTTAATGATTGGTCGTCATAAAACGACACCAACTAAGGAAAGAACCAAGTCAACATCTGAGCCATATTCGTAGAAGGAAACGTGAAGAAAGTGTTCTGCACGGACATATCAAGACTTCATGTACAATCCTACCGATGGAGATACCACCACAGAAAACCACGAAGAGACTGAACGTTACCATTGCAAATTGCAGGTACACAGACATCGTATCATCACTTCGGTTATCGCGAACACAAGATTAAATCAATGCTTCTATCCTCAGCCACGACAAAGAATACAACACCCACGACAGAAAACTCGGCACCTACGACGTCCGACCTTCAAATTCTACAAGGACGTCCGGCAATCGTTGGTTCTTCGCAGCTGCTGAAGCCATGTCATGATCAGTGCAGTTGTGAAAGACACGGTTATCTTATCCAGAACGACACAGCCAGCCTCATCCCACCCGAATTCTCTTAGATATGGCCGGACTGCTTCCCTCTGCTGTAGATTTCTTGTGCGAGTTAAGGAACTCCCCTTCTGAAAGGGAACTATGGTGCATTTTGACATTTTTCGATCGCTTTATCACCCGTTTTTATTGTTTTGTTAAGTGTCAGACGTGACTTCTTCCGGGGGGAGGGAGAATCCTGTAACGTAAGAAGGTAGCGATGGTTAGCAGTTAGAAGTAGAGGAGGAAGAAGTGAGAATATATCAACATGGCGTATGAGCCAGGCCACGTCACCCACTCATCTTAGCGTCATATATATATATATATATATATATATATATATATATATAGTATATATATATATATATATATATATATATATATATATATATATATCATATATATATATATCATATGATATATATATCATATATCATATATATATATATATATAAATATCGTCATATATATATCTATATATATTATATTATATATATATAATATATATATATTGCGACGTTCCATTTCTCAAGTTTTTGTTATCGTTCTGAAACACCACACGATTCTCGGCGCAAACCGTGCCTTCAGGTTCGAAAAGGTTCCGGACTGTAGTAGATCATTTCGATAAGATCACGCCCACTGTGCGTACGGTACAGATTGTTCTGGAACCTACGCCACCGCCAGCGATAACGCGTGAACATTCGACGGCAAGGGTATAAATGCCGACGCGCTTCGCCGCTAGTCAGTTGTTGATCGAAGGCCGACGCTGCGTTCGCCGCTATCAGTCCGAGACTGCTATCTGTGCAAGACTGCTGCTGTAATTAGACTTTCTCTTTACCGGGCACAAGTTCGTCCAAATAAACAGTTAAATCCCAACACGAAGTTTCCTGGCTTCGGCCACGTCACGACCCCGTGACATCTGGTGGAGGTGCTGCTTCGTTCATGTACCGGACGCCCCCGTCAAGCCGTGAACCCAGCCCCCGTCGCGGAGAAGACAACCGACGCCAACCAAGAGCAGCGAACGAGCCGCCGACAGCAAGGTCTCCCACCAGAGTACGGCCTTCTACAAGACAAGGCGCGGAAGACCAAGACCATGACCTCGACTGCAGCGACAATGACAACCGGAGCGTCCCAGCCCGCGATCGTCATTCATCACCTAGGGAACCACCAACGTTTCATGGCTCATCGTTTGAAGACCCGGAAACCTGGCTAGAAAACATACGACCGTGTGGCTGCCCTCAACCACTGGGACAACGAAGAAAAGCTCCGTCGTGTGTACTTCTACCTGGAAGACACCGCAAGGACCTGGCTAGAGAATCGGAAGTCCACGCTCCGAACGTGGGATGTCTTCTGCGGCGCATTTCTGCAAAACGTTCTGCGAGCGTCGCTCGCAAAGAGAGGGCCGCTACTCTACCTCGAGACCCGGGTTCAGCTACCAAATGAAAAGGTTGGAATTTTCACAGAGAAGATGACCCGCCTATTCCGTCACGCTGACCCAGACATGCCTGAGGAAAAGAAAGTTCGTTTCATCACGCGAGGGGTCAAACAGGAGCTCTTCGCGGGACTAATGAGGGAATCCACCGAACACCTTCCAAGAATTTGTATCCGAGGCGACCACCATCGAAAAAACGCTGGACATGCGCACCAGACAGTATAATCGTCACCTGACTCCAGAATGCGCTGCTGCTCAAGCCAGTGACTCCGACGACCTGCGTGAAACGATTCGAGCAATCGTGCGGGAAGAGCTGCGCAAACTGTTGGCTTCGGCGCAGCCTCAAGTGGATTCGATCGCCGACATTGTGCGAGAAGAAGTCCGGCAATCGCTTCGAATTCCTGAAAACACCGCCGCCCGAGCCAGAAACTATGAGCACTACGCCGTTGCAGTGCGCCACAAAACGCTCCTCCCCGTCCACGCCAAAACGCCGCCCCGTCGCACTTCCGTCGCCAGACGCCAGTGTGACGGCCACAGTGTGACTGCTCTCGTCGATACTGAAGCCGACTATTCTGTCATCAGTGGGTCGTTCGCCGCAAAGGTTAAAGAAAGTTAGGACAGCTTGGAAAGGCCCTGAAATCCGCACAGCCGGAGGTCATCTCGTAACGCCTGCAGGAATCTGCACAGCCAGAGTCACCATTAACGGCCGTATTTATCCTACAGACTTCGTAGTCCTACAGCGTTGCTCGAGAGATGTCATCCTTGGCATTGACTTCTTATGCCTCCATGGTGCTGTCATCAACATAAAAACAAGGTCGATACGTTATCCACAGAAGAAGCACTACCGCCGCGCACGCCGTCAGGACACCATGCCTTGAATGTGCTGGAAGAACAAGTCACCATTCCGCCTCGCTCAAGCGTCATTATTTCAGTCGGCGCTCCTAAATCACCTGATTTGGAAGGCGTCGTTGAAGGCAGTCAGCATCTGTTGGTCCACCCGAAATATTTGCGTCGCAAGAGGAATTGCAGAGCTGCGGGGAGGGAAAGCAACGGTTATTCTCACGAATTTCAGCAATGAGTACAAACATGTGAACAAAGGAACAACGGTCGCATACATCGAAGAAATTGTCGAAGCCGCCAGTGCTTTCACCCTCGCCGATTCTGCGGAACCTGCTCAGAGGAACCAAGCCCCTCCCATAGCTTTCGACGTCAGTCCAGACATCCGAACGATAAGCAAGAACAGCTCAAGGCCCTGCTCCAGCAATACGAAGATTGCTTTTCGTCGTCATCGAAAATTCGGCAGACCCCAATTACAAAACATCGAATCATAACCGAAGAAAATGCCAGACCACTCCGTCAGAGTCCGTACAGGAATTCGACGCGAGAACGTGAGGCCATGAAGAGACAAGTTGATGAAATGCTGCGAGATGACATTATCCAGCCGTCAAGAGTCCATGGCATCTCCCGTGGTGTTAGTGAAGAAAAAGGATGGGACCCTACGTTTCTGCGTCGATTATCGCCGCCTGAACAAAATCACAAAAAAGGACGTGTATCCTCTCCCACGAATAGACGACGCACTTGATCGGCTCCATAACGCCAAGTACTTCTCGTCAATGGACCTCAAGACTGGCTACTGGCAAATCGAAGTCGACGAAAGAAACCGAAACAAGACCTCGTTTATAACACCGGACGGCCTCTTCGAGTTTAAGGTGATGCCCTTCGGCCTTTGCTCAGCGCCTGCAACTTTTCAACGCGTTATGCATACAGTACTGGCAGGATTGAAGTGGCAGACTTGCCTTGTGTACTTGGACGACGTCGTCGTGTTTTCCTCGAGTTTCGACGAGCATCTTCGGCGCCTTGAAGCTGTACTTCATGCCATCAAGACGTCCGGACTCACACTGAAGCCAGAAAATACAGATTTGCGTATGAGGAGCTCTTGTTTCTGGGGCACGTTATCAGCAAGTCTGGAGTTCGTCCCGATCCACGGAAAACAGCTGCCATCGCCGACTTCCCGCCGCCCACTGACAAGAAGGCCGTGCGCCGATTTCTGGGCCTGTGCGCCTATTATAGGCGGTTTGTGAAAAACTTCGCCCGCATCGCCGATCCTCTCACTAACCTTACCAAAAACCGACGTGGAGTTTAAGTGGGAAACGCCGCAGGAACACGCTTTCCAGGAGCTTAAACATCGCCTCCAGACGCCTCCGTTACTTGCCCATTTCGACGAATTCGCCGAGACAGAAATACATATTGACGCAAGCAGCGTATGTCTTGGGGCCGTTCTTGTGCAGAGGGCTGACGGACTTGAAAGGGTTATTAGTTACGCCAGCCGATCGCTATCAAAAGCAGAAGCAAATTATTCCACAACAGAAAAGGAGTGCCTCGCCATCATCTGGGCTACGTCGAAATTTCGCCCCTACCTCTATTGCAACGCCCTTCAAAGTTGTGAGCGACCACCACGCATTGTGTTGGCTAGCCACCTTGAAGGACCCTTCAGGTTGCCTCGCGCGATGGAGCCTGAGACTTCAAGAATATGACATTACTGTCATTTACAAGTCCGCAGAAGACACTCTGACGCCGACGGTCTCTCTCGTGCGCCTGTCGACCAACCGCTACCCGACGACCCGGATCACGACTACTTCTTAGGAACAATAACTACTGACGACTTCGCTGAACGACAGCGGGCCGACCCGGAACTTAAGGCCCTAATAGAATACCTCGAAGGCAGGACCACCGAAGTCCCGAAGGTATTCAAGCGCGCACTTGCGTCGTTCTTTCTACGAAACGGTCTTCTACAAAAGAAAAACTTTTCAACCGCTTCGAGCTAAGTACCTTCTTGTGGTGCCTTCAGCTCTGCGACCAGAACTCCTGCAGGCCCTGCACGACGATCCGACGGCAACGCACCTCGATGTTTGTCGCACGCTCGCGAGGATACAAGAAAGGTACTACTGGCCACGTCTTACCACTGACGTCACTCCTTATGTGAGAACATGCCGGGACTGTCAGCGACGCAAGACACCGCCGACAAGGCCAGCGGGACTTCTGCAGCCAATTGATCCACCTTGCCGACCTTTCCAGCAGATTGGTATGAACATACTGGGGCCGTTCCCGACGTCGGCTTTCGGAAACAAGTGGATCGTGGTAGCTACCGACTACCTCTCCTGCTACGCCGAGACAAAGCCCTGCCAAAAGGCAGTGCATCCGAGGTAGCTAAGTTCTTCGTCGAAAATATCGTCCTACGTCACGGCGCCCCGGAGGTCCTTATCCCCGACAGAGAAACGGCATTCACTGCCGACTTAACTCAAGCGATCTTGGCATACAGCCAAACAAACCACCGCCGGACGACAGCGTACCACCCACAGACCAACGGCCTCAACAAGCGGCTTAACAAGACGATCGCCGACATGCTGTCAATGTACGTCGATGTCGAACACAAGACGTGGGACGCCATTCTTCCGTATGTGACTTTCGCATACAACACGGCGGTGCAGAAGACGACGCAGATATCTCCATACAAATTGGTCTACGGAAGGAGCCCGGCATCGACACTCGATGCCATGTTACCCAACGTCACCGACGAAGAAAACCTCGATGTGAGCGAGTACCTTCAAGGCGCCGAAGAAGCCCGACAACTTGCGCGTCTCCGTATCAAGAATCAACAGACGACCGACAGCCACCGTTACAACCTTCGACGACGCTTCGTGGAATACCAGCCCGCTGAACGTGTTTGGGTGTGGACGCCGATACGCCGACGTGGACTAAGTGAAAAGCTTCTGCGACGGTACTTCGGACCATACAAGGTCGTTCGACGTCTCGGCCCACTTGATTACGAGGTTTTCCCCGACGGCATCACGAACTCTCAACGACGGCCGATCGCGACCTGAAGTCGTCCATGTCGCGCGCCTCAAGCATTTCATGCACGTTAACAAACTGAAACAGTGTTTTAGAGCGAAGCTCCTTAGGGCGTGGGCTGTGCGTCCCCTGTATGTAGCCACCTCTAGTTTAGTTCTTGCAGTGTTCACTAGATGGCGGTACCGTCTCCTGTATGTAGCCACCTCTCGTTTAGTTCTTGTAGTGTTTACTAGATGGTGGTACTTGTAGCTGATGATGAAAAGATGCAAGATGTTATAAACTAGAAAGCGGTACTTGTAGTTGATGAAAGACGCGAGATCCTATAAAATAGGAATGATGTCACAAATGGCGCGTGTCATTGGTTGAAGGCAATCGTTCGATTTAGTGCGGCGGACGTACGCTAGGGGGAGCGATATAATAAAATCGAGTGGGCAAAATGTACAGAGGATTCATGGTTTACCAGGTTTACCTCCGGAGCTTCGCCCACTCATCATCATTCACTTCGTGGATATGGCGGAATTTTTTTTGTATTATTGTATTGTAATTTATTCATTGTACTTTCTTGCATTATTATTGTACCTTAATCTTTAGTTAAAGCATCGGGGGCGATGCCTTTTTTTCAGAGGGGGGCAATGCCACGTTCCATTTCTCAAGTTTTTGTTATCGTTCTGAAACACCACACGATTCTCGGCGCAAACCGTGCCTGCAGGTTTCGAGAAGGTTCCGGACTGTAGTAGATCATTTCGATAAGATCACGCCCACTGTGCGAACGGTACAGATTGTTCTAGAACCCTACGCCACCGCCAGCGATAACGCTAGAACATTCGACGGCAAGGGTATAAATGCCGACGCGCTTCGCCGCTAGTCAGTTGTTGATCGAAGGCCGACGCTGCGTTCGCCGCTATCAGTCCGAGACTGCTATCTGTGCAAGACTGCTGCTGTAATTAGACTTTCCCTTTAGCGGGCACAAGTTCGTCCAAATAAACAGTTGAATCCCAACACGAAGTTTCCTGTCTTCGGCCACGTCACGACCCCGTGACAATATATATGTATATATATATATATATATATATATATATATATATGATTGAAGAGAAGGACGCACGTACGAAATGTGGATTTATTAACGTTTCGGCTGGTGGGACCAGCCTTCGTCAGAATGAATGCAGTATGTTACAGGCACTTATATATAGGGTAGGCGGATGTATACACAGGAACAGTGCACCACTGCCAGATGCTATGCGCAATGAAAGCAAGGTACATGCGCATGGTGGACACAACAACGCACTGTGACTCACAATCACAAAAACAAAGATATCGCGTAAAAAAATAATAATAATCGCGTCACTGGCCAGTGAGATACCACGAGGCACAGAACATATAAGAAATATTGGCAATGCGCCGAGCGTACCTAGCACAAGATTGACTCTACAAAATAATAATAATAACGATACATAATGCACTTTTACGAAGGATTAAACATCCATTCACACACACACGAACGAGATAAGTCTGTCTCCGCATGAGGCCGAGCACGCACTGTATTCTACGCAATTATGCTAGCCAGTTTGCCCGCGTTTTCGTTTAAACCCCTAGAAGCCGTTCCGAACTTATGAATTAGAAATGATTCGCGTATCTCACGCTTATAATGCGACGTGAATCCCGCCTCCAATACAGTTGCCCCTAAATGATTCGAAACTATGTCCGGTAGTGGCGACGTGCCTTGAAATCGGCAGATGAGGCATGGAGTGCACATGGGCCTTGTGATTGTTGAAACGGTAGCGAAATGAATTTTCAGTATGACCGATATACTGCAAGTGACAAAAGGAGCACTCAAGCAGATAAACCGCATTATCTGTGTCACAGGTGAAATCGCCACCACGAATTTTTAAAGTGAAATTGTTTGCGGAGCTTTTAGCCACAGCGGTGGTTGTCATCTGTTTGCATAACTTGCATCGAGGTTTGCGGCATGGATGGCAACCAGCGTGTGAAATGTAATTGTTAGTCCGTACTTTGGAGGACGTGAGGATGTCCTGCAAGTTCCTACAGCGACGATACACGGCGCGGGGTGGCTCTGAAAAAACTTCTTTTAGGTGGTCGCTTTGCGTCAATATGTTGTGATGTTTCCTAAGAATGGCTGCTACATTGGGTGCGGAAGCGCTATGCGTGAGTACTAGGTTAGCATTATGGAGGCTATGGGAATGTTTTCTCTGCATTGATCAGTGTTTTTCGGTCAAGCATATCAGCACGTGCCACTGCGTCATCAATCATCTGTGCCGGGTATTTCTGCTTTAGAAGAGAAACACGCAGTTTATCACAACTAGCGATGAAGTCTGCTTGCTCGGAGCAAAGGCGTTTAAAACGAACAGCTTGGCTATATGGTATGCTGGATTTACAATGTTTAGCGTGACTGCTGTTGAAATGTAGGTATTGTTGTCGGTCAGTAGGCTTTTGATAAAGCTTGGTGATTAGGTTGCCGTTTATTAGGCTAATAGATACGTCTAAGAAGTTTATGGTTTCAGTCGAGTAGACGTGCGTAAAAGAGATGGATGGGTGAACGTTATTGAAATCTGATATGAATGAGAGAAGGTGCGATTCACCATGAGGCCAAATAAAGAAAATATCGTCAATGAATCTTTTATAGCATAGCGGTTTTAATTGGCGACTGCGTAAAAACTCCTCTTCAAGCTTCCCCATAAAAATGTTGGCATAATTTGGCCCAATCTTAGTCCCCATCGAAGTGCCGCTGACCTGTACATAATGCACTTCATTGAATATAAAATTGTTCATGTGGAGAATCATTTCAAGTAACACCGCAATGGTAAGTGCTGTTTACTGGCTTATCATCGGAACATTTCTCATACGCTTCTACAACCGCGAAGATGCCATCCGAGTGAGGGATGTTTGTGTAGAGTGACGATACGTCCAGCGTTACAGAAAGGAACCATTAGGCACGGTAATGTCGTTAACTACCGACAAAAAGTGGTTCGTGTCCCTCAAGAAAGACTGATACGTGGCGGGAAGGTGACGAATCAACGAGTCCACATAACAAGACAAGTCTTCTGTCACCGTTCCGTTTGCAGAGACTATGGGGCGGCCTGGGTTGTTCGGCTTATGAATTTTTGGCAGCATGTAAAATCGGCCAGCAGACGGACTTAGCGGGACTAGTGTTGTGGCTGCCTTATCACATATTTTTTTATCTCGCCAGAGTGCATATATCTTTTGTTTTAGAGTTTCTTTGAAGTCCATTGTGGGGTCTGCATCAAGTCGTTTGTAAAATGAAGTGTCATTGAGCTGCCGAAGAGCCTCCTTAATATAGTCTGCTGTGTTCATAACCACGATGGCACCACCCTTGTCGGCTGGCTTAATAGTGATGTCGTCGCGCTTCCTTAATAATTCGATCGCTTTCAGTTCTCCGTCGCGCAGATTTCGACGGAACGAAGTTTTCTGCCTATATGCTTGAATTACATCGCGCTGAACAGCATCAATATATAGATCAAGGTATTTATCGCGTTGTAATGGTGGTGTCCAACGTTTAGCTGACGGCAGCACCCCGGAAGCATGGCTACTGTTATTTCTACCGTAAAAGAACTCCCTCAATCTCAGGTTGCGTGCGAAATTATCTAAGTCACTGAGTAGCTGGAATTCATCGCAATGACCCGTTGCGGGGCAAAACTTCAAGCCACGCGATAATACAGACATTTCATCTTTGGACAGACTACAGTTCGATATGTTGATTACGTTTGAAACATCATCTGAACGGGGTGTATTTTCGAAACGGGACGGCGCCGTACTTAAATTTTTAAGGAGTTGCGCGGGGTGTACAATGAGACATCACGCCGTCCCTGAGTAACTTCTTACATTTGACAGCACATATTTCATTGCGTTTCTTTTCCTCGAATATGCACAGCGAGTTAACCTCCAGAGTACTAAGCGGGGTTTGATTACACATATTCCTCTCTTCGTTCATCAGAGATTTCAAAGCCGAGCGTAATGATTGACATTAATACGCAGAAGTTCTAGCGAAGACTTCTGTAGGGTGTCTTGCCACCTTTTTGCGTTATTATTAGACAATTGAGAAGTGGCAGGGCGTAGGAAAAGGTTCAGACCTTTTGGTGGCAATAGAAGCAGCGAGGTAAGTTTCTAAAGTGGCAGTGTGTAGCTCGTAACGAACCCGTTTTTCCACTGCCCTTCTCATCTTTTGAAATCCCTTGGAACAAAGGTGCGAGGTAAAGTTCTCATTGGCATGCGTCGAAGCTAGTCAATTCTTCGAATTACTTTTACAGCGTTGGAAAATTTTTTTCGAAGTGGATACCTTGGGTGAGCAGTAGGACCAACTGCTTTCGTAGTGGGTCCTGCTTGAGTAGTGTTGATGTCTTCTGTAGCAGTTGATGCCGCGGCGCCAGTAAAGCGTCCCTCACTTTGTTGCAAAGAATGGCCACGGCGGGACAGGATGACGGAAGAACTTGCAGTGGAACCACTCACGCGAGGGGCTGTATCCGCTGTGTGTCGTGATGTGTCGTAGGTCGGGTAGTGTTCCTTACCCCTCTGCGAAGGACAATGGCCAGCGGGTGGCTGGCATTCGGGGGTGGGATTGTTTCGGATCGCTCTCGAAGTACACCCACCATCATCAGTACGATCACCACGATTCTTGTTTTTTGCCCGTTGGTTTCTTTAGCAGGGGCACGGCTGTGGACGGCTCAGGACCTACCCCCTCTAGTAGACGGCGTATGGTGCTGTATAGCTGGGGCACAATCTTGCCAAGATGCAGTGGTTGCTTGACTCGGAGACTCGAAGCACAGTTGTCGGATATGACATGCCACGAGAGCAACGCCTTCAAAGCTGAGATGTACGCCATCCGCTGCTAGGACTCGTGCGGGGGGAAAACATTCGAGTGCATGGTCCAGAAGGTGCGCCGTACTGGAATGTCTGCAATAACGGCGTAAGAGACTGTTGAAAAGGCTGGCTTCACGGTTGAACCGGTGAATAAACCTTTGATTCTTGTATCCACGGCGGCGGTTGGCAGCCCTCGGCAAAATAAGTGTGGCGTAAATATTCCGTATACCTTGATACTCCTTTTGGATGCAGGTAAGCATGTGAATGTAGTTTTCGAAGACGGCACGTGCATTGTTCTTCGTTAAGTCATTGGTGCCAATTGCACAATCAACGTAGACGTCGTTGAAGGGACAAAATCGATCAGCAAGGCATGTCAGCTATAACAGCGCCATTATGTGAAACAAAGCTGGCGTGCCTGCCAATAGAGGGTCAAAGTGCTGGAACAAATATTTGGTTTGCGAGTCACCCACGACGACAGTGGAAGGTGGTGCCTTTGGGAATTTCCATGAAATATACTTCGACGTGGTCCTCCGGGAATCCATAGTTGTATAATATTTTAGGAATGAAGATCGATGGTCCGGTGTAATAGATGATTGAAGAGAAGGACGCACGTACGAAATGTGGATTTATTAACGTTTCGGCTGGTGGACCAGCCTTCGTCAGAATGAATGCAGTATGTTACAGGCACTTAATATATAGGTAGGCGGATGTATACACAGGAACAGTGCACCACTGCCAGATGCTATGCGCAATGAAAGCAAGGTACATGCGCATGGTGGACACAACAACGCACTGTGACTCACAATCACAAAAACAAAGATATCGCGTAAAAAAATAATAATAATCGCGTCACTGGCCAGTGAGATACCACGAGGCACAGAACATATAAGAAATATTGGCAATGCGCCGAGCGTACCTAGCACAAGATTGACTCTACAAAATAATAATAATAACGATACATAATGCACTTTTACGAAGGATTAAACATCCATTCACACACACACGAACGAGATAAGTCTGTCTCCGCATGAGGCCGAGCACGCACTGTATTCTACGCAATTATGCTAGCCAGTTTGCCCGCGTTTTCGTTTAAACCCCTAGAAGCCGTTCCGAACTTATGAATTAGAAATGATTCGCGTATCTCACGCTTATAATGCGACGTGAATCCCGCCTCCAATACAGTTGCCCTAAATGATTCGAAACTATGTCCGGTAGTGGCGACGTGCCTTGAAATCGGCAGATGAGGCATGGAGTGCACATGGGCCTTGTGATTGTTGAAACGGTAGCGAAACTTCTGCGGCGAAGGGCAAATAACATGGGAGGTAGGAAGGCTTCAGTCGACGATAGAATATGCACTGATGTCACATAGGATGTATGATAAGCTCACGAGAATGCACATAGATGAAGGTGGCTCCAGAAGTCTGGGTAGCGATCACAAACGTATCAAGCTAAGTTTTGGAAGAGCAGTGAAAGTGGGAAGGAGACAAGATGAGGAAGTACAAGCAAAATTTTTATTCGGAAAGGCAAATTGAAATAGCCACAGCACGCCACACACGAAAAAAATGTGCCAGGAGAACCAGATTTAACTCTGCAGAGAACCTCAGGTTGCCTGACCCACCATTATCCAAAAGCCATAGCTTTATACAGATCCAAGCCAAGTTGGGTGAAAATAGCGTTTGCGTTATTTTCACCGGGTCGTAGCAGTCACTGCCGTCTGTAAACCATGAGGACCAGTACAGTGGCCAGAATAGGAAAAGTGTGAAGACCGCGCCGCCTGCGCTGACGCTCTCTACCAAGGGCCTCGACCAGCGCTGTCTAGGTGGCGCTGGTTGTAGCTTACACTGGAACCAAGACATATCGGGCCAAATACGAAGAGGTAGACACAGTAAGCAGTGCGTGTGGGAGAGGAAGAAGAAACTGCCGAACGCTTGATAATGTTCTGTAATGGGCTTCACCCTATAGTTCAGGATGATGGCGCTGTGTTTTTCAAGCA
>WOVY01015158.1:0-342636 GCA_013436015.1 Rhipicephalus annulatus
CAAATAAAAATAAGAATGTCATTTCATTTTTATTGCCTGTTTTTTACGCTCAAGTAATATAAAAATAAAGTGTGACCTTGTGTTCGTTATGAGCTTGACCCCTGCAACCAGACCTCTCCTAAAAAAGGTTGAGGCACTATTCCAAATATCTGAATTTTCAATCAGTTGGAATAAACGACGCTATGGTCTTGTATCTTAAGCTTTGTTTTATTCGTGGATCAACAAGCTTGTGGCCGCAAGGTATGCTTAATTGTATTCACACTCATTCACATCTTAAAAGCATAATTGTCTACAACTCATTCACATCATAAAAGCACTGACACTTGTAAAGCCATATTTGCAAATGTTAAAAATAAGACTTTACATGTACCCCTGAACACCAAAAAGCAATGTTCACGTAGCCAATGTGGTGAATGCTCTGAACTCTGTCATACATTAAATGGTCATTCAAACATTTTGAGAGGTATGCTTGGTCATAACTCTGAAATGGGAATACAACTTTAGAAGCCAGAAAGCTTGAACAGAGCTGACAAATTAAGTTGGTATAGATTCATGATATTGGAACAGTAGAACAGTACAACGAAAAGAATAAAAACAAACTAGCCACAGGAACACAAGTGCCAATTCGCGGCTGAAGTTTATTAAAAATTACAGAACAGATATATACTACAACCACAAGGCAATATGCAAAATTGACCAGCATCACCAAAAAATAAAAAACAAGTTGTACACAAGAGTGGAATATTTGTCTACCCTTCAGTGCAATTGAAAGCAAGCTGGCGCATGATTGTTTTTCATTTTGACTGTATCTTCTCAAGTAGTTTTTTTTTCAAAACATCATCACAGGAAAACTCGGAATGCTTCTGCCCGCGCATGTTACTGAAAGCCTTTCTTTCTTCTGTGTCCTGTCAGTCTAACAAAGCTTACTGGATCTCAAATTACATATAGTAGTTCTTCCCCTACTTGTTTAGCAAAAATCCACTAGTATGAACTCTTTTCGACTCCACTATCGCCGTATTTTTGTGCACCTTCTGCCTGAATAGTTCTTTTTTGAGTCAACTCTAGCACACTGAAATAATGCTACTATTAAAACTTCCGGCAGCTTGAGTGAAATCCAAGCAGCTTTAGTGCAATGAACTGAATTTGTCGCTGACAGTAAGTCAATGCAGCAAATTTTCCTGCAGTTCACTGAATCAACACACCTTCAAGGCAAATCACGTAAGAGGACAGCTAGTGATGGCATTTTTCATATTGACTAAGTTGTTTGGAGCAAGGCACAGCATTACATTTTAAGAAAGGCCATATGAATTGAGGAACAAGTGAGCCCTATCTATTTACATTTATAATAATATTAATAATAATAATAATAACAATAATAATAATATTGAACATGACAGCCGAGTCTGACAGGGGCTATACAAGAAAGCACGTCGATTGTCATTCTCTTCTCTGCTTCCAAGCCTCACTTCAGCTAAGCAAGCCTTGCTTTTTCCACTCATTGCAAGTAGAAAGATAGCAGAAACACAGTACAAATATTTTTCTATAACATAAACATTCTCAATAGAGCAACAATTTGCTTTTTTTGCTTTTAACACAGTTTCAGATTTGCAATTATTAAAAGGCGTCTCAAACTTTACATGCCTCTCTACTGATATTTATGTCTTTCATGCCTTTCATTTGGCACAACTACTACACTAACATGTCAACGAGAACATAACAAATTGCTGAGACGTGAAAAGTGGTCAATGAAGCCATGCAGGCCATTGCTCATTTATTCGAAAAACACCATCTCCATGCGGCTCCACCAGTGCCCTCTATCTTCTTTGATTTGAACACACTCCCAGCAAAGATGAAGGTGGCGAGCTTAATAGAGAGAAGTTTAATTAGATGGTTTCTATAAACCTGGAAGCAAGAGAATTTTATTCACATAAACATGAGTTGTGTGTTTGTATATGCCCCTGTTTTACATCATGGCGATGGGCAGCAGATCATCGGAACATTAGTATCGTGTTTGTGAAGTCGAGACTTAGATTGGGAACGTTGAGTGTCCCCATTGTTCAAGATTTCTTGCGGTATCCACTCTAGCATAATTTCATGGTTGGTGGTTGACATGTTCATTGTGTCGCATTGTAGTCTGTCTTCATGTCTAGTCTACTTGCAGTCAGCACTTTTGGGGGTATCGAAGGCATTGAGAGTAGGTTTTCATGGCTTTTCTGTGCTGTGCATGAACTGCTGACATGTGTGAAAGGTTTTTCTTTTTGTTGTGGTGTTGTGTCAGTCAGGACCACACAGCTTCCTGTACTTTATAAATTTCACTTCGTAGGATTGCTCTTTGCATGCTTCTTCAGTACTTTGTACTATTATGAAAGCAGGTACTGGCAGGTGCTGACTTCGGTGTTTTTATTCGGTGTTCCACATACTTCTCGCTAGATTCATTTGCGCACAAAGCAAGAAGTCAAAGTAAGGTGGTAACATTTGCTTTGAGTTTTCTGTTGTTCCTATTGTATTTTAGGCATTGTCGGTAGCAGGATTGGTTTATGCCGGGTACACCCACGATAAGCGCGGTCCTTCAGGAGGAGCGGAAAGCCAAGCAACTTTGACATTGTGTTAAGACTCTGTTGCCTCTTGGGAACATAGTCGTAACACATAGTCGTAACACAACACAGGGTTCAGGCGAAAATTGGGTGAGGGGAGAGGGGAGTGCAGCCTCGCTGTGCCTACCCTGGCACCAAACCCCGATTCCAGCCAGTGCCATTGGACTGCTGACGACCTCGTATGACAGCTCTCCCTCATGCACTCATTGTTTGTCAGTTACTTACTTGCCTTATCAGTTGAAGGCTGTTCGTGTGATGAAGGCAAACCTCCGTCGGTTCTTCTTTTGTCATTTCCTGATGGGGTATCCTCAGTATCTTTTCTCAGTGTACCCTTATTTTACTTGGCTGGAAGATCAGCAGCGTTACAACTTTGAACTCTTGGCATGTTTTTATAGACTGTAAAAGTAAACGGCGCATGTCAGTACTTCTCCTCTCAGCTGGTGAGTGCTTTGTAAGTAGGACTTTGTCGCTGCAGCCTCCTGGTTCTGGATGCAGTGCTGACTCAGTCAGCCTTATTGGTACAGCAAAAAACATGAAAAGTGTTGACTAATCACTACAGGTGTGCCCTTTCTTGTTTGCCGCTGGTGTATCTTTGCCGTGGTGATGTCCTGAGTATGTATTACTAGCTCGACAGGCAACGCCCCTTCTTTTAGGTTGCTGCAAATCACCTGCGAAGAGTACTTATAACACTTGCTAAGAATATAGCCCCTTCAAGTGTGAATTATCATGCACTGTCAACAAATGTGGCAAATTCAGATAGCACAATAACGAGACACTCAATATTACAATCCAAGCAAGAAAATGACGTGTTCTTTGTGTGAGCCTCAGCAAGGCATTACAATTTCTATGAAATAAGTACCTAATCATTCTGCTCTAAGTTATATTTAGTTTTGATATAAACAGAATGAAATCGTAAGTTCCTGATGTGTGTGCGTTTCGTTTTTTATTGCATTACCTTCAGGAGAATAAAAGCAACACTTGACGTTGGTTCTGCCCCGCCGCGGTGGTCTAGTGGCTAAGGTACTCGGCTTCTGACCCGCAGGTCGCGGGATCGATTCCAGGCTGCGGCGGCTGCATTTCCGATGGAGGCGGAAATGTTGTAGGACCGTGTACTCAGATTTGAGTGCACGTTAAAGAACCCCAGGTGGTCAAAATTTCCGGAGCCCTCCACTACGGCGTCTCTCATAATCAAATGGTGGCTTTGGGACGTTAACCCCACAAATCAAACAATAAATTGACGTTGGCTCTAGAACACGATTTGAACGACCCATCAAAGATAACAGTTTCTTTCCTAGAGTGATCAGCTAGGGTTGTGCGCAGCAGACTGAGGTCAAGTCAAGACATACTGGCTAGGGACAAGGTTCAGTTGATCTAACGAACTATGTATTTTACTCTGTTCTGGCCTCAAGTGGACACAGCTAGCATAAACAAATAGCATACACAATTGTCGCCACTGATACTAAAGGGTTATATTTGTTTCTCTTAGAAAAATGTTTACATTTGAAAATATAAGGTCTCATAAACCTTGACAAAATGCTTGAACATTGGCCATAGACATATAACCTCTGATATAGGCGGAACTTTGTGTGGTGGGGGGATAAGGGGAAGACGTACTCGATCTTCATTGCAGGCAAGTCGAGTATGTGTTACTTGGTTCTTAGTATACCATTGCTGAAAATTTCAGGGGTGGGCCGTTAGACCACTGTCCCATCCTTTGGCTACACCACTGCATTACCTATGAAGTACCCATCTGGCACTTTCGTGCCTTCAGTGGCTCATCTAATAAACTTCCTCTCTGGTGGACGTGACCATTTCAGCCGTTGATAATACAGATAAGCGAAATATCTTTATCTGCATGTCAAACTAAAGCGCAAAGGTTCGTTTCGTTTTGAAAAGCCTTGAGGAAACATGTTGTTCTACCACATGAATATAAAAATCAATGAGAACTTCGTGTGTGTAGAGCAGTATAGGTCACAAAGATATAAAATATCGGAAGAGTGATATGCACCAGCTACTTTGGCCAACTGATTTGTTCCTTGCTTTTAGTTGTGTTTGACTCTCCCATTGAATATAGGCCGCCCAGAAGACACATACACCACGAAATTGCACACAGAGTATGTGATAATTAGGACAAATGAACTCGGTATTCGCTGATCACAACAATCCTGTTTACTCTTCTACACTGAGTCTGGAGAAATGAAACTATAAAAATATGACTGAGCTAGACTTAGAAACACTGTGAGAAGGAAATTTCAAGATTTCACACACCAAATATACAAAAATGCGCAGCTGCTGACAGCATGGGCAACAGTATTCAGTGCTACAGTCACTCACTCAAAGCTTAAGATTTATTCGTAGATAATGCCTTTCAGTTGTGAGGACCAGTCCTGTCACCATCTCTCAAATGATCCTCGTCATGTTCTGGAGTTTACAGCAATTTTGACACATTTTTCGGTTTGTAACGTGTGCGTACAATAATTTATCTTAAGACAGCCAGCTGGCCTTAGCCACCCCCTCTAAATGAAAATTATCAAAGGACAGCGAGTGTGAAATAAAACTATACTTTGCAGGAAGCAGCTGGCCAGATCTGTGCAGAGGTCTGTGCAGAGATCCCCAGACTTTAAAAAAGCAGGAGAGTGGGGGGCGGAGAGGGGTCTGTGGTCCTGTATTTGATAAAACAACATGACGCCGTAAGCGTGCGTGTTTCTCGTTTAGAAATAATTTAGCATACGTGTTATATGTTCTGGGCATCAGCACATATGAACTCACGCGAACTTTTTTTTTGCGCGTCGTACTGCGGTTTCAATTAAGTCTACGTTCTGCGTAAGCTAGTTGAGGTTTTGGCTACAGTAGGGCGATGTATGTATATCAAAATAATCAACAGAAAACGTTTTACAACAAAATTGTAACTGGCGACGACCCATGGAGAGAAGGTGCCCGACGTCCACGCACTTTACCACACTTTGACAACCGTTCGCAGCAATGTTGTGGGCCATTCATGTGGTCGTTGCGATACAGGAGGCGAGCGCCGGTGCGTGTGTCAGATTACGTCAAATGCGTGTGTTGTACGACTAAATCACCGTAACGCAACTGATAACTCCAGTTCCCACACGTCAAGCACTTGTGTGCCCTTAACTGGTACAGCGCTGTGAACGCAAAAAAACCAAATTGGTCGTGGCGATATCATAGCAGGGCACACGATACGATACTTTGCGTCTGGTATCCGCGAAGTCCGAAACGCTTGGCGTGGCATCACAGGCGCGATGCAACAAAACGAACGCCGGCGCACGAGCGCGCCGGGTCACATCGAAGTGGGTCACGTACAGCAATGGTATCCGCGGTTGCTTCATCCACAGATCTGCACGATTTTCATCTGGGAAAGCACCACATCGGACGTCTGACAAGTGACAAACACGATTAATGTTTATCCGCAAAATAGTATAACTTGCACAACTTCAAGGAAACAATCATGCATATCAATTAGGTCTGCATGATTCAGTGACAAAAATATATTACTCTTGTGCCTGCATATCACTCTCTCGAACTTAAAAACCGACACGTGAGTGCGTCCAGAACGGTGCCAAAAGCAGCAGACGCAGAAGTTAGCTCATACCGGTTCATTGTTATGCCAACAATGTTGACTCTTTAGCTGGCGCCGGCAATAACGTTCGAACGACGGGTAAATAATGCCAGCCAAAGTAAATGGCTCTGTCCATATTGGTTGCTGGTTGTACAACTCGGTTCAATGTGGCCGTTCTAATACGCTGGCACGGCCAACACTGGTGAGAAGTTCTGAACGCTGGTCCAACAACACCGTTCTATTTGGCTGGCACATCCGTTATTAGCGGAACGTTGTCAACGCTGGTCCAACATCACCGTTCTAATCGGCTGGCACAGCCACTATTGATAGTACGTTGTCAATGCTGGTCCAACATTGCCGTTCTCTTCGGCTGGCACAGCCATTATTGGCGGTACGTTGTTATCCGGGCCATTCTTGGGCAATGGTTGTTAATTAATCCCGAACATTGTGCCAACGTTCCGTGCTACCCGGAAACCCACGGTACACAGAAAGGCAGCAGTTGCGATGGCAGCGACTCCTCTCCCACCCGCAGCACGTAGCGCACGTCGTCAATGTGAACCAACGGCTACCTATCTGCTACCAGGAGCACGTACCATACATCGCTATGTGGAGCATAGGTCCAGAAAAAGTGACGTCTAGCGTGATCACGAGTGCAGGCATCAGTGTTTCATTGTGACGAAGTGGGTCATCTGTACAGACTCTGTCCGTACCGACAGGCTGAATTATGAGGCTTTCCGTCGTGTGAACCGTGCTTCCGAAACGGCGAACGACCAGCAGAGATTGAGGAGCACTTGTCCACGTGCCAGAATTCGCCCTCTTTACGCCAACATTGGCAACGGTCACCATAGCCATTGCGCTACCGGTCATCCAGCCCACGTGCACCATCAAGGCAGAACACTGGTCATTGTCCTCCAAGTCCACTCCCGGAAAACTGAAGCAAGTGACCTGTGGAGGTGAGGCCACTGATAACGTCAGTCACGAAGATCCTCCAATACGATTTGAGCGCGACGATGGTGTATTTCCGGTAAATTGGTGCAGCAATAAAAGCGTAAATTCAGAATTGCAGTTGAGAACGGAAGGATTGGAGCTTAATGCCTTAGTCGACACCGGTGCTGATTATTCAGTGATAAGCCACAGGATAGTGAAGAAGCTAAACAAAGTTGTGACGGAGTGGAGTGGATCAGAGATACGCACAGCAGGTGGTCACATCATTACGCCCCTTGGCAGATGCACTGCAAGACTTGAAATACGGGGCTTTATTTACGCTGCCGAGTTCATTGTGCTACCAGAATGTTCAAGAGAACTCATTATAGGAATGAATTGTTAGCGAGCTAATGGCACCGTAATTAACCTGCGTAGGTCCAGCGTGTCGTTTTCGACTGAACGAGCTATACCTGTGGATGAATCTGAGGAACGACGCCTAACTGCTCTACGCGTTGTTCATGATGACTTAACTGTGCCGCCATGCTGGAGTATAAGGCTGCTAGTAGAAAACAACACATTGTACAACCATGAAGACATAGCGGATACAAATATACGGCTGTTTTTGAGCAAAGGTGTCTGCGTAGCTCGGGGTATTGTTCACTTTGCGAATGGCCGTGCAGATGTCCTGCTCACTAATTGCTCCAATGAACTTCAACACATCGCTAAAGGCGCGACTATTGCCTATATACATGATTTCTATATGGCGGCCAAACTATGCAGCTTAGCGACGTCAACCACTCGACTAGTGGCCTGCAACATCGACACATCTGTCACCGTCAACGAGAACCTTCCGAACAGGCAAAAGGAACAGATTTATGCCTTGATAAAACAATTCTCTGACTGCTGCTCAACTGCCTCGAAGGTCTAGCGCACGTCAATTGCGAAACACAGAAATATAACGCAGGACCACACGAGGCCTATATGCCAGCATCCAGGTCGAGTGTCCCAAAACAAACGAAAATTATCGAGAAGCAAGAGGAGGAAATGCTTTCTGATGTTGTCATCCAGCCTTCGGATACTCAATGGGTGTCCCCCGTAGTGCCCGTTAGGAAAAAAGACAACACACTTAGATTCTGTGCTGACTACCGAAAACTGAACAGTGTAACTAAATGAGATGTCTACTCCTTGCCACGAATCGACGATACACTAGATCGGCTGCGATCCGCAGTTTTTCTCGTCCTTGGATCTGAAAAGCGGATACTGGAAAGTAGAGGTCGTCTAGCAGCACCGTTAAAAAACGGCATTGGTAACCCCAGATAGCCTCTACGAATTCAAAGCACTTCCATTCGGCCTCTGTTCCGCGCCAGGGACGTTTCAGTGAACGATGGACACTGTCCTCACGGGATTGAAAGGGTATTCATGCCTAGTGTATTTGGATGACGTGGCGGTATTCTCTGCCATATTTGACGAACATCTAGCCCGACTACGCACAGTATTGGAAGCCATCCGGTCAGCAAGCTTGACAATCAAACCCGAAAAATGCCACTTCGGCTTCGAAGAGCTGTGATTTCTTGGACAAGTCATTATTTCTGACGGCGTTCGTCCAGATCTCGAAAAGACAGCCGCTGTTCAGAGGTTCCCTACACCCAGAGACAAATTGTCAGTTCGTTGATTTTTGGGTTTATGTGCCTCCTGTAGGCGATTTGTAGAAAACTTCTCAAAGATTGTCGAACCTCTTACAAAACTAACAAAAAAAACGACCTGCCCTTGACATGAGAAAGCGAACAACAGAAAGCTTTTGACGAATTAAGAAAATGGCTTCAAGGTTCACCAATACTTGTACATTCGGATGAGACAGCCGACACTGAAGTGCATACCAATGCCAGCAATGTCGGTCTCGGGGGCATCCTGGTCGTCACAAAATGGTAAAGAAAAACTGTTAGCCTATGTCAGCCGCGAACTCTCAAAAGCGGAGGCAAACTACTCAGTAACTGAAAAAAAGCACCTCGCAGAGTCTGGGCAATAAACAAGTTTCGCCCCTACCTTTATAAAAGACCGTTCAGAGCTGTCAGTGACGACCATGATCTTTGCTGGCTGGCAAATCTCAAGGACCCGTGAGGTCGACTAGCAAGATGGAGCCTTAGGCTGCAGGAGTATGACATTACTGTCGTATACAAATCTGGAAGGGAAAACAGCGATGCCGACTGCCTGCCCCACTCCCCCATTGATCCAAGTGTACCTGAAAAGGAGAACTTCCTGTTTCTAGGCGCTGTCGACACATCAAAAATCACTCAACAACGACGAGATGACCCAGATTTCTTGGCGCTTATAGAACACCTGCAGGGTCTCGACGTTTAAGTTCTTCGCATATTCTTCAGAGGGCTCTCCACCTTCTGCCTTCGAGGAAGTGTCCTTTACCGGAGGAACTTCGAACCTAATGGCGAAATGTTGTTCTAGTCGTACCCACAGCAATGCGAGAGGAAATTCTGCATGCATGCCCCAACGACGCAACATCTGGACCCATAGGTGTGAGCCGAACATCCGCCAGGATTTGCCTGAAGTACTATTGGCCTAAGTTACTCGCATCAGTGCAGAGCTACGTGAAAACTTGTAGTTAATGTCAACGGCGCAAAACTCCACCCGTAAAACCAGCTGGCCTTCTCCCAGCTAATAGACCCTCCGGATGCCCTGTCTCAAACTTTAACGTCACCCGGACAGAAAAATAACATAAAATAAAAATGCCTACGTGCAGCCCCAGTTCAACGCCCCGCTCTGGAATTCCTCATTCCAACAAGTCGGCATGCACTTCCTGGGACCTTTCCCGACATCGTGCGCAGGCAAGAAATGGATAGTCATAGCCACAGACTATCTGACCCGTCATTCTGAGACTGATTCTCTGTACAGTGCGACAGCTGCCAAAGTCCCAAAGTTCTTTGTGAACAACATAGTGCTCAGACCTGGTGGCCCATCGTCGTTATTATGAATCGGGGCACCGCGTTTACTGCAGACCCAATGCAATTCCTGGTGCGCATATCAAATACCGATCACAGAAGAACAACGGCGTATCACCCTCAGTGAGATGGCTTAACCGAACACTTCAGCAGAACTCTGACCGGCATGCTATCAATGTATGTCGATGTTGAACATAAACAGTGGAATGAAATATCACCCTGCATAACATTCGCATATAATACAGCCGTCTAAGAAACGACCCGCGCTGCTCCTTTCGAAGTAGTGTTCAGCTGAAGAACGACCACCCCACTGGATGCCATGTTAACACTACGGGACACAAGCAGCTATCCACCTGACTTAGATGATTTCTCGCAAAGAGCCGAAGAAGCATGACAAATGGAAACATACCAAATACGCCGCCAACAGCGCGTTGATTCTAGTCAGTCCAACAAGCGACGCAGTGATGCACATTATCATCCCAGTGTCAAAGTGCGAATATGGATCCCAGTGTGCCACTTCGGACTCTCCGAAACGCTTCTTTGGCGGTACTTTGGCCCTTATTAATTACTCCATCGTATCAGCGACGTCGCTTATGAACTCAGCTCCGCTGGACACAAGAGCTGAAAACGCCGCATTCGCACGGAAGTGGTAGACGTAGTCCGCATGAAGCCGTATCATGGGAGATCGTCGGAAAACGAGTGAGAGTGCGCATGTATCTTTTCACTGTCTCAAGTATCGGGACGATGAGACTGAGAAGGGGAATAATGCAGCGACACGTAGGCCACGTTCAAATAGCCCGCCGCAATTATCGTGGCACGAGCGCCAGGCAAGACCCGGCTGGCGTGCGCCACGCGTTCGTGCACTCGGGCAACGAGGAAGAGGAAGGAGGTTGGAGCTGTGATACTCAGCTACTCGGACTTCCACGACCATAGTCAATAGATTCTTGGCCACAAGTTCGGCCCGATAAAGAATTGTTTTTTAGCCTGTCTGCCTCGGCATCGCTACAATATCATAGTGTAGCCTCTAGTTCACAGGGAAACTACAGGGTGACAGCAGCAGCACACAGAGGAATTTCTAACATGGCAGTCGTCAGCACAAGCAATGGCCCTCGAGGAGCTCACAAAGGCAGAACAAGTCACCTGTAAACCAGGCCATCAGGATCAGTGGCTGGCCCGCCTTAGAGTGGAGGTAAGAAGCTTGCGACGTGCTATTATTCAACCCTAACACCCACCCCCTAGTCACACTTTACCCACAGATAGTAATATTTTACCCGCTACAGAGTCCCGAACAGCCACACCACCTCTGAAAAAGAAAATAACGGGAGTTCCTCCACCCTCAGTTGTACCACCTGAATCTAAGCAATTATGCAAAACAGCTGGTGTGGAGGCTGAGTCTGAAGCAAAATTTGAGGCATAATTAACATCAGAACTGTCAAATTTCTAAAAGAAGATGCAAAACAAACTTCAATGGTTCCTCAAAACTCGTCTCTAAATAGTCGAGGCTCGATTCTCTGCTCTCGAGGCTCGTATTGACTGCCTCTTTGATGAGTGATTCAAAATTTTGGAGAAGCCTCTCAGCTCAAGGCACAATTGGGCGTCATGATGGCGGAGGCAAAAAACTATTTGCAGCCTGCGCCATCCACACTAATCACATATCCCCCTCCTAATTTCAATACGTCTGGGCAGCAAAATGGCAGGCGAATCACGTAATTCTAACACATCTCCACATATAAAAATTCGGCATTGGAACTGTCGCAATTTATCGACGTAGCGCGTTAGAATCACAGGACAAGGGAAGGGACAGAAGGGAGCGCTTACCTCCAACAAAGTTTATTTCGAGGAGCGTACATATATATGCTCACGAAATTCGAATACAACAGACAAACAAATGAAAAACCCCCTATTGCCATGCAATAAAAACTTATGATCTCAAAAACAACACTTCTTTTTCACAAAGACCGAGAAAAGGAGTGCTGACGCAGTTCAGCCCTAATCTACTAATCCTTTCTGCTTCAATATACTCCCTTGTCACTTTATTTCTGTTTTTTCTTTTGATTACCGTACCTTGAAAAAGTGGTTTTCAGCCACACGTGGTGCAATGTAGGGCCAAAAAACCATTTTTACGTTGCAAGCGTGTTCGCGGAGCCGGTCAATAATACTCCTGCCAGTTTGTCTTATGACGTGTTTACCGCATGAAAGATGTATCTGATAGATTACAAATTGGGCGCATGTGACAAACAGTGTTAAGTGCTTTTTAGAGCATCCCGGTTTTGCATGTGAAACAACTTTCATACACAAGTACGAGAGCTTTTTTGGGGCAGAAAACACCACCTTTACATTGTCCGGCTCCCCAACCTTTTTCAAGTTGTGGGAGATTCCATGCAGATAAGGCACTACGGCAAGCTTCTGACGTCTTACTGGCTCAACATGAGAGAGGGCTTGCTGCAAGAACTGAAGCTTCTTGACCAGAATTCCTGCGACAGAAACCTGTACGTGAGAGGGGTAGCCAGCGTCCAGAAGTCGTTCTGCTTGTTCCTTGAAACTAGCTGCCATCAGATGTGGACAAGACTTTTGTATGGCGTTACTAAAGCACAGGTTTACAATGCCTCGTTTTACGAGCTTAGTATGGGCGGAGTGGTACGGAAGCAAGGGTTTGTTGCTCCTCGGTTTGTACGTCCAACAATTGTGGTCTAGGTGAAAAATGAAAGCGATATCTAAAAATCTGAAAGTGTTAATAACAGGCAGCTCATGGGTTAAAACAAGGGGACTAAATCACTCCTTGATGAAGTTGAGGATATCTAGGGCACAAAAAGTGGGGTCACAGTCAAGAAGAATGAGGAAGTCGTCAACAAATCTAAAGATGCGCATGACTCGGTTGTCACTAAGGTCACCGGAAACGGTTCTGTCAAGCTTGGCTAAAAACAAATTACTTAAGATTGGAGCAATACATGATCCAATACAAATGCCCTCCTCTTTAAGGTGGTGCTTCCCGTTCCATTGAATAAAAGTAGATTGCAAAAAAAGGATAAAAGTTCTAAAAAACTACTAGACGATATACCAGCACTATTCTGAAATGTTATGCTACCAAGCTTTTCAATGCACTCTTCTACACAACTAAGAAACGATTTGTGAGGCAACGGATAATACAGATCTTTTACATCAATGAAAAAACCACACATGTGCTGATTCGAACGAGATCGGACGAAATCAAGAACTTGATGGGACTTTTTCACGAGAAATGGGTCATCTACTGGTAATAGACCTAGCTTACTTTGTAAAAACAACGCAAAATTTTTTTGCCACGTGCCATTTTCTGAAACGATAACACGAAATGGTTTTTCAGGCTTATGTGTTTTCGCACTGAAGAATACCTCAAGACAATTTTTTTTGCTATTTGCTATGTCACTAACAAGTTTACTGAGGTTGAGCTTTTCACACATATTTTTTGCCTAAGACTTGACTTTAGAAAGAACAACATTGTCGTAACTTTTGAAAACAGATGAAACAGCTTCACTTGCTTTAGAACTGAAAAGCTTGTAAGAAAGAAAGGCAAACCCTCCTTCCTTGTCGGCTGGAAGTATGGCGAGGATGTTGTTCCTAAGGTAGGCCTCCACTTTTCACAGCGGTAACCTGGAAGGGTGTTGCTTCGAACGAAGGAGCACATCAACACCTGCTGACACACAGCGGTCATGTTCCGAGTCAGTTGCCTTACCAGGAATTTGATGGACCAAGGAGAGCCTTTCAGGCGCGGAAAGCTTTGGCTCTACCGCAAACTTCGGTCCTAGTGACAGGGTTTCCGACACTTCCGGGGGCAGCTGTAACGGCTCCAACCTGTGAACGTTACTCACGCCTTTTTCATCCCGTCTTGGTGACGATTAAGCCTGACTTCGCAGACGGAGCCAGATCACAGACCCAATTGGCCTCTGTAGTTTGATGAATGGCGCGCTGAAGTTCATGAAGCTGTCTTCTTCGCTTGGCATCATCTCTGCTATTCAGAGTTTGAAGCGAAAGCCACTGCCAAAGCAGTCGCACTTGCCTTCCGAACTCAGTCCTCAGAATCTTGCACTGTCCCAGCATACGCCATAAGCGAGCAGCAATATTTCGACAAATACTAACTGAAGAGAACTCCTAAGATGTGATTCTCCTACAAGACCCTAAAACTAGCACATTGCTGCCATGCTGATTTGCTGATCACATGCCAAATGATAGTTTTCTGGTTCTGTCCACATTTATCAAGCGAGTCATAAGGTAGAAGCAACGGTATTTTTTTCTATACACGCCAAAACATTGTCATTAAGGTTATCTCAATCAATATTGATAAAGATTTTTAACTCATAGTCAATATCTATAACCCCCTTAGTAAACCAGCTACGCGCTGCGCCCAGCTCATAACTCCAATCGCTGCAGCGGCTAATAAGACTCCACTCACATTCACCATAGACTTTTTATTGCGCTGACCTCAATTGGGGGTACAGGAGAATTACTGGAAGAGGTGAGGTACTGATGACACAAACTGCACAGTCACAGCTCATGGCATACAATGATTTTGATTTCTGAACCAGACAAGTTACAACAAGAATGATGGACACAAGTCCAGATCTCACTATAAGAAGGCTCCTTTACAATCTAGAATGGAATAGGACAACACATAGTGTGGGCAGTGATCACTACATTATAGAAGTTAACCTCAGTGGTCTATAAATATCTCGAGCACGAATTAAACATGCTTTATTATAACTGGGATAACTTTAGAAATCAGCGGGAAGGCAATCAGCAAGCAGGGCTGATGGCTGTGCGCACACAGGCAGCACAGGCTCCAAAAGACCAAGCGGCATGCACGAGAGAATATAGCCGGGAACACTATGTACCAGTAATGGACTCCAAATCAGCCCCTTTGTTAGAAGCCCCTGAATCTTTGATCAGACGATATGTTCAACAAAAACAAAATAGGAAGCTCCAAAGCAAGACATGTGACCTTTCAATGCAAATTTTGGAATACATTCACCAACTTTGAAGACAGAATTGGCAGCAGATATGCGAAGATCTCAGCAGTAGTCTTAATATACTCGTGCATGGCATCTTTAACAACATCTAATTGATCCCATTCAATGTAAACAACTTACTAGGAATCTCTTCGCTCGCCGAACACACAAACATAAGTATTGCCCAGAAGCACTAGTACAGAATTTTAAAGCACCCATACCTTGCGGGGCACTCACACTTCTTTGCCGAATTTCACCTGCCCGTTAAAGAGAGAAGTGGACAAGGATATTACGATAGAAGAAGTTTCAATAGCCCCATAAAGGCTCCGGAACACTATTCCAGGTGAAGATGGCATAACAAACACCACTCTTAGAAACCTAGATGACAAGTCTCTCTGAGAGCTCACTGATGTATTCAATGTGCATTGCCGGAGTGGCACACTGCCAGATGAATGGACACACGGAAGGGTTATCCTTATACCCAAGCCTAAGAAACCAGTTACCCCCGAAAATATGCGTCTAATTTTCCTTACCTATAGCCTGGCTACATTCTTAGAGCTAGTCACTCTCGCTAGACTTAATGGCTATATGGGCGATACCGGTCCATACCCAGACACAATGATTGGTTTTACATCAAGGCTATCGACGGAAGATACCACGATTAAGCTCACAACAGCTATTCTAAACCCCGTCATACTTAGAGATACCAAAGCTGTCCTGGCAATAGACGTCAAAAAGGCATTTGATAACGGGAACCTTGAAGCCATCCTAAAAGCCCTGGTAGACCTTAGGGTCGGCAAACGAGCTTATAATTACATTATGGCTTTCCTGCAAAACCGGATGGCTACCATGTGTGTAGACAATGCCTATACACACCGCTACACATTAGCTAAAATAGGCACCCCCTACCGATCTGCGCTGTCCTCTTTTTAATGCGAAGCATTTTTTAGCAAACTTCGGCAACCTTAAGCGTATCTATCTATCTATCTATCTATCTATCTATCTATCTATCAATCGGTCTAGCTGTCTTTCTGTCTGTCTGTCTGTCTGTCTGTCTGTCTGTCTGTCTGTCTGTCTATCTATCTATCTATCAATCTATCTATCTATCTATCTATCTATCTATCTATCTAACCATCTACGACATTTAGCTCTCCTGATCGCTCGATAATGGTATCAATACCAAGCTTGGTACGACATAATATGACTGTCTGAAGTACATATTTAACCTAACATAACATAAAAATCATTACATGTATGTCATGTATGTCATAATTTACATTTCATGGTCCTGCAGCTCTTGCGGTTGTTTCGTTCACATTGCATGTTGAAAAACTGGTATAGTATAACTTGATTGCATGGTGAACACAAGCAACAGACCCTAACGTGAAAATCATCACCTGCGTGTCATGTAAAAACATGACTACATGCCACACTCATGATGCGCTCGCGGCCGTTTCGCTTGCGTCAAATGTAGGAAATTTGGTATTACGGTATACGTGAATGGATGACGAATGTATGTGGCTAGTGCAAACATGATAATCATGAGATGCGTGTCTTGTAACCACACGACTACATGCTACACTTATGAAGCGCTCGCGGCCATTTCGCTAGCTTCACATATGCCACACTTGGTAATACGTGACGTCAATGAATGATGAAGATATGTAACACGTTTACACATGATAACCATAAGATGCGTGTCTTGTGAGAACATGACTACATGTCAGAGCGAAGACGCCAATACATCTTACGTGACTCGGTGCGCGTGCTCGCCGGCGTTCATTTCGTGGCGTCACGCCGGCGTTGGCACGCCAGGCGCCGGTCCTGCCATATACTCGCAGGCGCGTGCCGCGCTGCATTGCTTTCACGCATTCGATTTTCAACGCGTCCGGCGTCACTCCGTTACGAAAAGAGGGAAACGCAGTGATGTCTAGGTAACGCATCGGCGTAAATTTCGCGCCGGTTGCCATCGATTTGCGCAGCGTGCGCACGCGTCAACGCTACACAGGAGTATCTATAGAGCCCTTCATTATACGCTCGTGGCGTTTTGCTACCTCTAAATATACCAGCTTTAGTGTCACCTGACGCCGATAGTTGACAAAATATATGACTGGTGCAAACATGATAGTCCTGACACGCATGTCATGTAAGAAAAAGACGTCATACCACGCTTATAGCGTACTCACGGCCGTTTCGCAAGCTCCCCATACACTAAATTTGGTATCACGTAACGTAAATTGGTGATAAATGTAAACAACTCATACAAACATGACATTCATGACACGGAAGTCGTGTAAGGCATCTTTTACCTCCCTCTTGCAACGTTGTGCTGGTTTTAAAGTGGCATATCAACATTTCTCATTTGTGCTTCCCATATCATCAACTCCCACTTTACGTGGTATCTGTTCAATTCTCTTTTTAACGCAGCGATTATTCCACTTGCGCAGAAACTGCAGAATGTCCCTCCTATTGGCCATACCTTGTAGGCAGATGATATTACCTTGTGTATTACGCACGGATCGGACGCACAAATCGAAGAAACTGTACAAACAGCTGCAACTGTAATACAGGACAAGGTCACCAAGGTAGGGCTCAGCTGTTTGTTCACCAGACAAATCTGATGATGATGATGATGATGATGATGATGGTAGATTTTAGTGGCGCAAGGGCAACTCAGGCCAAAGAGCGCCAAACACACGGTTTTTGGTCGATTTGATTATAAAAAGTCTACTCAGGGTGGCAAGAATAAAATAGTAATGTATAGGACCTAAACTCTATGTCTGATGGGTTTAAAATGGGCTATGCTCATGAGTTTTCCAAAGTCATGCCGCGTCGTCAACAGCCCTTGTCAAGACAAGGAGTACGTGCTGCATGACATATGATGAAAAAAAAATCTCAGCGATTCCCTCAGGATTGAGAGGAGGCTGAGATTAGTGTGAATATGTTATGGAATGTAGGAAGCCTACACTAGCTAAAAACTTTAACACTACTTTTGGGGGAAACAAGGGGTCGTCTCCAAGAAAAAATTGTGAATAAGGTGGAATGTGACATTGGAACAGCTTTGGAGAGTGACACAGTCTTTCTGGTTCGAGGTACGGACAGGTAATTGGAACGTGAACGACAGACAGCTCATAACCACATTTTGCACAATGTGGTGCTGGAGAGTTGTTTAAAAGGTGTGAGTGTGTTGCATGTGTATGACCGATCCTGAGTCTGCACAGTGCAACCTCTTGGTGCCTGTTACGTTTTTCAGTCACATATCTTCCTATTCTTGGCTTTACTAAGTGCAGTTTGTTTGCATTTGCTGCGTTCCATTCTTTTTGCCATTGTCTACGCATTCGGGATGCGATGACTGGCCTCAGGTCCTCGTACGGGATGGTGTCTACGTCAACTGATGGGCGGAGTGCTGCTGACCTCGCAAGTTTGTCCGCTATCTCATTACCAGCAATGTTGCAGTGTCCCGGAATCCAGCATAGCGTGATTTTGAGCTTAGATTTGCGGGCTGACATGATGCATTTTCGAAGTGTATTAGTAACTGGGTTTTTGAATATCCTAGTGGAGGACAGCGCTGTCACAGCGCTGAGAGAATCTGTGTGTATGATTGAGGCTGATTCTTTCTCCTTTAAAATGTGCGTTACAGCTAGAAGTATGCCATAGCATTCCGCAGTAAATATACTGGTACGTTCGTTCATTGATCTAGATTCAGAGAAAGCGGGACCGTGTGCCGCACATGCGACTGCGGAGGACTTGGAGGCATCAGTATAATATTCAGCACACCTGTATTTGGCCTGCAGGTACTTGAAGTGTTGATCGATTGCGACTAGGTGGCCATTTTTCCTACCTCTAGGAATGACAAATCACAATCGATAGCCTGCATTTCCCATGGCACAACAGTGTCCTTGTGAGAGGTTAGTTGAAGATTGGAGACCGGTATGTGCATATTTCCAAGGTGTGAGGCCACTCTGAGGGAATACGGTGGCGTAGCTGATGATCGCCTCAAAAACATGAGGGCGTTCGATGTATCCTGCAATAGCGCGCGAGCTGGGAGGTCGACATGGGAAAGCACCTTGGTGGCATACGTGACACTTGTAAACTAACGTCGCGGTTCTAGTGACTACCGGTCTGTCTCAACATACAGGCTGGCTGTCGGGCTGGTTCGGAAAGCACCACTGGCCAGCCGAAGCCCAAGGTGGTGCACTGGGTCAAGCATCTTCAATGCAGATCTTGAAGCTGACTCGTAAACTACCTAGCCCTAATCGATGCGCGATAGCACAACACTGTTGAGAAGGTTGAGTAGACAGTCACGGTCTGTGCCCCATGACTGATGCGAGAGAATCTTGAGCAGGTTTAAGGCTTTCAAGCTCTTAGGTCGTAGCTGTTTATATGTGTAACAAAGCTGAGCTTTTCATCAACCACAACACCTAGAAATTTGTGATCTTTTTTGGTAGTTATGGTTTGTCCATTAATTGAAATGTTGGGGGTGGCCTTATGCCACGTAGTTTTGAGAAGAGTACGCAAACAGTCTTGTCACAGTTAAACTTAAACCCATTTTTGCCTGTCCAGCTTGACAGCTTGTTTACTGCCAACTGAATCTGACGTTCACACGTGGCTATGTTGCATGATTTGAAGCTGATCTGAATGTCATCCACATATACAGAGTAGGAGATTGTTTTAGGCAGTATGGTGTTTATGGAGTTCATTTTTACGATGAATAGTGTGCAGCTAAGAACACCGCCCTGGGGTACGCCATTCTCTTGCGTAACCACTTCGATAAGGCATTACCAACACGAACCACAAATGTACGGTCAGAAAGGTAGCTTTCAATAGTATTCAGCATATTTCCTGACACTCCAAAAGATCGCAGGTCACGGAGATTGCCATAACGCCATGTCGTGTCGTAAGCCTTTTCCAAGTCAAAAAATACAGATAGGCAGTGTTGTTTATGAATGAAGGCATCTCTGACATAGGATTCAAATGCTACAAGTTGGTCAGTTGTCGACCGGCCAGACCTGACTCCAGCTTGATGACGATCAAGGAGGCCATTGTATTCAAGGTAATACATAAGGCGGCAATTCACCATTTTTTCGAACACCTTGCCCAAACAACTGGTCAGCGCTATTGGCCTGTATCTAGCAGCAAGTGTGGCTTCTTTTCCTTGTTTAAGGATGGGTATGATAACTGCCTTTTTCCAGGTCATGGGCAGACGCCCAGAGGACCATACATTGTTGAAAAGAATGAGGATGACGTCAAGCGTTTCTTCGTGTAGGTGTTTCAGCATGCCGTAAGTAATCCTGTCCGAGCCTGCTGCTGAGCTGCCGCACTTTGCCAGTGCTGCCTTTAGTTCACCTATAGTAAAGGGGGCATTGTACCCTCCTGCCGATGGCCTGTGATCACGAATAGGTTTACGTTCCTCGCCAAGTTTGTATCGCCTAAAGGAGTCTGTATAATGTGAAGAGCTGAAAATATACTCGAAGTGTTGGCCTAAGGCATCTGCCTGGTGTTCCAGTGTATCACCAGCAGTACTAACAAGGGGCAACGGATGAGTGCTGTACCCTTGGAGTGCTCTTACTCTGTTATACACCTTATGCGTGTCAGTGTAAGAGTTCACCGATGAGAGGAAGGATTGCCAGCTCTGTCGTATAGATTCTCGTCGGACACGTCTACCGTTTGCTTTTGCATGCTTAAAATTCACCAAGTTTTCGACTGTAGGATACCTGCGAAATTTTGACCATGCTTTATTTTGATTGTCTCGAGCATTTTTTTCACTCAGAGTTTCACCAAGGTCGTCTTTTGTTCCGTGTATTGTTAGATGTACGTGGGATAGATTGCTCTGCGGCCTGTATAATGTGCAGTGTGACCAACGCTTCAGATTCATCGATGCCTAGGGTTTCAATTGATGTGCGCGATAGTTTCGAGAGTTTTCGGAATTTCGTTCAGTTCGCACCCTGTTCTCGAAACCTGGTTACATTCACAGTCCTTGTACTCGTATTTCCTTTGTATTTTAGACAAACAGGAAATGATCACTTCCATAGAGGTTATGAATTACAGCCCACTCAGTGATTGCCAAGAGTGAAGGAGATCCGATAGCAAGATCTATTGCTGTGTATGAGTTGTGCGCTGCATTAAAATATGTTGGCTCTTTTTTGTTAAATATACACGAGCCGGAGTACAACAGAAAGTTTTCAATTAAGGATCCTCGAGAATCTGTTCTTCTACATCCCCATAAAGGGTGGTGCGCGTTAAAATCTCCGACCAACAGAAATGGATGCGGAAGCTGATCGATGAGTGCTTCAAATTCTTTAGTAAAAAGTTGGTAGTCTGGAGGGATGTATAGTGAACACACTGTTGTTATTCGTCCAAAAATTAGGGTTCGTATTGCCACTGCTTCTAAGGCGGTAACCAGAGTGAGGCTTTGAGACGGAACTGCTTTTTGCACCACGATAGCGACACCACCAGATGAATGTGTAGTGCCCTGTCTGTCCTTTCGGTATACCACATATCTTTTCAAAAAGCTAGTGTGTGTAGGTTTTAGGTGTGTTTCCTGTAAGCAAAGTATGTTTGGTTGGTGTTGTGCAAATAATTCATAGATGTCGTCTAAGTTCTTAAGTAAGCCTCGGCAGTTCCATTGGATGATATTTTCGGCAACCATTTTTATGAATGAGGAGAAGAGCGTGACTTATTCATACTTCGCTGCCTCTATTAGGAGGCTTCACTGGCGGGTGTCTTTTCCCTCTGAGGCGATCTATGGAGCCCCGCCTCTTTTGGGGGGATTCCGTCAGCATCTTAGACGCTGAGGATCCTGGTGTCATTTCCATTGCCTCCGGTAGACCCTCAGAAGCTAATGGAGGTTTGTCAGAAGAGACAGGTGTCTCAGTTGTCTTTGTGGTCCCTGGGGTCTGATGAAGTTCGACCTCCGGGACGTGAAAGGTTGGCGCAGCCTGTGGCTGCTTGGTGGTAGGCAAAGATGTGCACGCATCAGCAAAGCTGTACTGCGTGCCCACCGTCACTAGACGCCGCCCGGCCCCCCGGCGTGCTGCGTCAGCGTACGTTCTTCCGGAAAAAAGCGACACTTTTTTCCGGGCTTCAGAGAATGTGATGTTTTCCTTTACTTTTATCTGGATAATTTTCTTTTCCTTTTTGAAAATTTCACATGTCCACGAGTACGCTGCGCGCGGCCCGTGACAGTTAGGGCACCCTGTTTGCATGGAAGTGCAGCTCTTTGTTAGGTGCTCATGATCACCACATTTTGCACATTTGTGTTTTCCGCGACAGGTATTCGACCCATGGCCATATTTCTGGCATTTGTAGCACCTTCTAGGGTTGGGTATGTAGGGGCGGACTTTGCAGTGAAGGAACGCAGCTTTCACGGATTCTGGCAGGGTGGAACGGTTGAATTTTAGTACTATATGAGGCGTCACCACTTCTTCATTGTTTCGCCTGATGGTTATCCGACGGATGGCTAATACGCCTTGCTCTCGAAAGCCTTCAAGGAGGTCAGCTTCAGTTTCTCGCATCAGATCACGTTGTGAAATGACGCCTTGAACAGTGTTAAGATGGCGATGGGGGGTGATAGACACGTCCAGGTGGGCGAACTGCTTCTGTTTAAGGAGAGTGTCTGCATGCTGTTTCTGGCTTACTTCAACAAGAAGATCACCGGATGACAGTTTCTTTGCGTCGTACTTTTTGCCTATTAGGTTAGCAAGGGTTTTAGCTATCAGGAAAACCGACAGTCCTGCAACTGAGACGTTATCTGCCAGAGAGTGTATGACTAACTAGCGTGGGAAGTGGTCACAATTGCTTCCGGTTCGTTTGGAGCTTTCATCGGTGCGGTTCCTTTTCAGGGACCGATCATTGTAAAGGGGGAAAGATTTTGCCATGTGGTGCATTTCATGTTCGGCGGCGATGGTGACCACCCACCACCGAGACCAACAGGGGGACGCTACAAGGTAGAACACTTGAAGGCGCCTGTCATACATCGCCGCTATAACCAGATATCACTACTCAAGGTTGGGGGACTACACAAGGTTAACCCTTGCCGCCAGGAAATTCGGAAGTAAACAGAAGAGAGTAGAAGACATGACAGATAAAAAGTAAGAGATAAAGACGAAGATGTAGGGAGAGAGAAATGGGAAAAGGCGACTGGCGATTTCCCCTGGGTGGGTCAGCCCAGGGGTGCCGTCTACGTGAAGCCGGGGCCAAAGGGGTGTGTTGCCTCTACCGGAGGGCCTTAAAGGTCCGATCACCCAGCGTTGGCTCAACCCCCAGAATCCCCTTTTCCCCGGACACGGCAAAGCCACGCACGGCTAGGCGTGGGAGAGAGTAGAAACTCCCCCGTTAGCTCGGGTCCGTGGTGTCGCTACACACCAAACGCCTACTTGCGCAGGTGCCCCTGCGGGGACCAGACAAATCTTAACTCTTCTTGAATCCGCTAAAAGGTTATGGAAACCACGGTTCCATCAAATCGGCGTACAAGGTGGGGAGATTCCTCAGGTCCGTACCATGTGCATTTCGGGCCTGTACCTACAACATGATGGAAAGCATACCGAAATGAAAGCCTTAAAAGCATCCTGGGAGCCACCACGCAGCTGATACGCCAAGTGAGAGGCGAATTATATGGCCTAAAGAAGCAGATACTCTGCGAGTGGTACACGCGCATACCTTGAGCAGAGTATTGTACTCCACACCTTACTTTCAACCTCAAAGTGATCGAAGCCGAATCAATAAACAATATAATCCGAGAATCTACCAAGACAGCGCTCTGCTTTCTAAAAACCACAAGCAAGGAAGGCCTTGCAGAGTTAGGTACGCATAAAACTATACCGGAACTCACCGATGTACACCTGCAGGCGCGATATCTCCGACTATCTAGTACTGATACCAGAAGACATGAGTGATGAGTGAAGAAAACGACGACAACGACGGAAGTGCGGTGCAAGGCGCGTGTGATTTCGAGCCAACTGTGCGCGCGAGTTCAGCCAACCAGCTGATGACCTGTGGTGGCCCATAGAGGTGGCGTACCTTGATTGGCCCACGTGTTACCATTACGTGGTGGTAAGCTTGGTGGCTGGGGACGTGCCGAAGCAAAGTCAGACGGAAGACAGCGGGCCGAAGCGTCGGACACAGGCGATCCAGGTTCCGGCCAGGGAACGTGGCCGTCCACGCTGCTGCCGTCCAAGCGCCTGCTGGGGCGGCATTGCCGCCACGAGTACTGCATCTCGGGGTGCGGTCTGGCCTGCTGTGCTCTTTCTTGCCGAGGGCATCGCGGATCTCGGCGAGGTTTCTCCATTGTCAGCCGTACAGCACAGCGACGTACGTGGCCTGGCTAATGGTCATGGTTGCGCCAAGCATCGCGTCTCAACGCAAGCTGTTTGCTGGACGGGCTGGCCATTCGCTGGTGGTGCCCACACATTCGCGAAGCCCTAGCAATGAGGCCGCCGATTCTTCAGCCCGAGGGTCAAGGGCCCGGGCACAGGCAGACCTTTTGGAGGGGTTTCGTAAAGGAGCGTGCGTGCACCTTTGCTGATTTCACTGCGAACGCTCGTGCTGTAACGCAGATATACCCGCCTCCTCACTCTTTCTTTACCAGCAGAAAACAGCATTAATGGCGCGATCTTCAATCGCAGACCTTACGAACCCCCTCCCTCCTATCCCACTACCGACCCAACCCACCTTCTTGCCCTCTGTGCAATGCACCGAAGGTAAACCTGTATAACATTCCTTAGCATGTCCGTCTTATCCTCCTCCCGGCCGGCCGGCACCACTCCGAACCTGGGAAGACTGGGAGACATCGCTACACTCCTGGAATCCAGCTAGGCAAGAGATAGCCGCCAGCCTGGCTGCCAGCGTTATGAACTTAAAAAACATGAACGTTTGAGTGTGGTGGGGTCGCACGGGAACCCAGGGAGGTCCTGAACTCATCTGCAGTAAAGTGTTTTGACTTCACTATTCCAAGTCATCTCCAGCACTACACCAGAGGGAGAAATGAGCTGGGCCTGGTCTCCGTCGCATATGCTGTCCTCCTTCAAGCCCTCCCGCAATGCTTCTAGTGCCTGCAGGAGAATACGTGGGCATCCAATTCGTTAAATGATAGCAGCAAGGCCACTCTTCAGCGTTCTACAACGAAGCTTGTTCTTTTCTCTACATTTCATGTGCGCGAGCACATCGTCTAGTTGCTTATTTTGTCTGTGTTCGTTCGGCTGCGCCTTGTTTCATGGTACTTCATGGGACAAACTCAGCTCTTCTTGCTTTTGGTAAACAAGCGTGCTTTTTTGGGATCTTGTGTCCGTGGCATCTTTTTAGGTATTTAATTTAACTTTTAGTTCCACCATGGTGGATTAGTGGCTACAGCGCTCGGCTGCTGACCAGAAACTCGGGAGTTTCAATATTTATTGAATGCATGCACGTGTCTATGCATGTGCTCATGTATATATATATATATATATATATATATATAGGGTAAAGAAGTGTATACCTTAGTGCTCGTTTTTCCGTGTTTTGACACATTATTAACGAGATAATTTATATGTATTCATAATATATATATATATATATATATATTGCCACGCTGTGTTGGTGGCAGAAGACGAGAGCGAAGAAGTTAATGGCAGCTCTGGCTGAGTAAACAGTCGTCCACTTCGAGTTCCTGTCTATCGTTTCCTCTCGCGACAGACTGGTGGAGGTGCTGGGTACAGTACTGCAACGTCTTATGCCTGCTGGTCCTGAACCAGAAGCAACCACCGCCAGTGCACCAGGATCTGCTGATATCTATCGAAGCAGCCGCCGCCTTCAAGGACTACCACCACAGTACGGCCCCTTGGGAAGTTCCGTGAGGACAATGTTTGCCACATCCGCAACCCAAACCGAGCATGACCCACTCGCTAGCGTACCCTGTGTCATCAACACGCCTCGCACACCCAACCCATTCCACGGGGATGCCGGTGAGGATGTCGAAGACTGGCTTGACCATTTCGACCGGGTCGCTGCCATCAACGACTGGGACAATCGCCGTAAGTTGAAGAACGTGTATATCTCCCTCTTAGACGCGGCAAGAGTGTGGTATGAGAACCACGAAACCTCATTCACAAGTTGGCAGGAGTTCCATCGGCAGCTTCGCGAGGCGTTCAGTAACCCCGAACGGAAAGAGAGAGCGGAGCAGGCACTCTCTTCGCGATTTCAAATGCCGAACGAGAGCGTCGCCATGTTTGTCGAAGAAATGTCGCGATTGTTTCGACGGGCTGACCCCCACATGCCAGAAGACAAGAAAGTGCGCCTGCTAATGCGAGGCGTAAAGGAGCAACTTTTTGCGGGCCTTGTGCGCAACCCTCCTACGACCGTGTCCGAGTTCATACGTGAGGCCACAATTATGGAGCGCATGCTTCGGCAGCGGGTGTCGCAGTATGAGCGTCAGACGGCCATGTCCGCTGCGTGCTCACTTATACCAGGAGGTGATAACAGGGAGGTCCTCACAGAACTCGTACGGCAAGTTGTACGAGAAGAACTTCGGAAATTTTATGCAGCGTCCCCTCCCAGTAGCGCTGCTCTTACGGACGTCGTTCGGAACGAAATGAGGCAGTTCGTTCACTCTGCACCACCATCGCAAGTCGAACCTCCCACGCTTTCCTACGCGGATGCCCTACGCGTCTCTACGCCACCGACGGCACATTTTGTTCATGCACCTACCGGGACCCCCAGACGCTTTCAAAGTCCAGCCCGTCGCCTGCCTTCTCAGACCGATTTTCGTCCTGGCCCGCGGAAGTCCACCGTCTGGCGTGCACCCGACAATCGTCCTTTGTGCTACCATTGTGGCGAAGTTGGACACATGTACCGTGACTGTTACTACCGACGAATAGGCCTACGCGGATTCCACCCAGATGCTCGTTGTCCACGCTATGGTGAGCGCCCACAGGAAATTGCGAATTACTTGGAGGGTAGTCATCACGCCCCTGTCCCGCCGCGACGACAGTCACGGTCACCATCACCCCGTCCGTCCACATCAACGCACCGCGCCCGACCCGCCTTTGGGTCCCCTGGTGTCAGTGGCGCAAGCCCACGCCGGGGAAACTGAAAACGGCGACCTCCGGAGGTGAGGCCGCTGTCACGCGAACCGACAAATACCCTCCGCCGCTGCCTTACGACGTGCCGTTAAAGCCTGTTTGTGAAACCGCCAACAGAACGTCCGCTGCCATTACTGTTTCCGTCGACTGTTATCCGGTGACTGCGCTTGTCGACACGGGAGCTGATTACTCGGTGATGAGTGCTTCATTGGCCACTCGTCTACACAAGGTGCTGACAACGTGGGACGGCCCTCAACTAATCACCGCTGGAGGACACCTCGTATCCCCAATAGGAAGGTGCACCGCCAGGCTTGAGATTTGTGCGTCGGCTTTTGTAGCATCATTCCTTGTACTGCCCAATTGTTCTCGGCCGGTCATTTTGGGCATGGATTTTCTGCAAGAGTATGGAGCGATAATTAATCTGCGTGATTTGTTCGTGAGTTTTGTTAACTGTGTTTCTCCAGATTCCGACATCGCGAACGAACATCGTGGCGTGGCCTTACGCGTAGTCGATGATTGCGTCACGTTGCCACCTCGCAGTAGTATCTTCGTGCTTGTTGAGTGTCCACGGGAGCAGTCGATTACGGGCATCGCCGAAAGTAACCTGACGTTATTGCTTGATAGGGAAGTGGCAATTGCTCGAAGCCTCATTCAACTGCGAAATGGCCAGACTATGGTTTTAGTTACGAACTTCAGTGGAGAACACAGGCATTTTGCGAAACGCACAACCATAGCTTACTTGGAGGCATTGGATGATTTGGACGCCTTCCCTTTGATTACGACGATCTCGACTGAGAACAGCTGCGATACTGACGTGACTAGTCGCCTCAACGTCAATCGCCAGTTGGAAGAACCTAAGAGGGCAAGGCTCCTCAGTCTCCTCTCATCCTTTAGTGACTGTTTTGCCACTACTTCGAAAGTCCGGCAGACTCCTTTAATCAAGCACAGAATTATCACTGAGCCCAACGTGCAACCCGTGCGCCAACATGCTTACCGCGTGTCGCAGAAGGAGCAAGATGCCATACGTCATCAAGTAAAACAAATGCTCGACGACGACGTAATTCAACCATCGACTAGTCCTTGGGCGTCACCAGTTGTTCTGGTTAAAAAGAAAGATGGTTCATTACGATTCTGCGTCGACTACCGCAAACTGAACAAGATAACGAAAAAAGACGTATATCCTCTTCCTCGTATTGATGACTCCTTGGATCGCCTGCGACACGCCCGTTACTTCTCTTCCATGGATCTCCGTAGCGGATATTGGCAGATTGAAGTAGATGAACGGGACCGAGAAAAAACAGCGTTTATTACACCGGATGGTCTCTATGAATTTAAAGTACTCCCTTTTGGCCTGTGCTCCGCTCCAGCTACGTTCCAACGAATGATGGACACAGTTTTATGTGGCTTGAAGTGGTACTCTTGTTTAGTGTATTTAGACGACGTAGTCGTTTTTTCTACAACTTTTGAACAGCACATTGAGCGGCTTGAGGCGGTTCTTCTGGCTATTCGCACTGCCGGCCTCTCTCTGAAACCGGAAAAGTGTTGTTTTGGATATGAGGAACTGAAATTCCTTGGCCACATTGTCAGCAGCAGTGGTGTTCGCCCCGATCCTGACAAGGCTATGGCAGTTGCTTTGTTCCCGATACCGAAAACAAAGCATGATGTACGCCGCTTTCTGGGACTTTGTGCTTATTACCGCCGCTTCGTGCCAAACTTTTCGAAAATCGCCGACCCTCTACAACAACTCGTCAAAGATGACGTCGCCTTCGTCTGGGGTCCCAAACAATCCAGCGCTTTCCGCGACCTTCAACAACGCCTACAAACGCCACCGATCCTAGGTCACTTCGACACCGAAGCAGACACAGAAGTCCGCACTGACGCGAGCAACCTTGGCCTCGGAGCTATTCTTGTGCAATATCAAGATGGCGTGGAACGCGTCATCGCCTACGCTAGCCGCACGTTGTCATCTGCGGAGAAGAACTACTCGACGACTGAAAAAGAATGTCTGGCGGTTGTATGGGCCATAACGAAATTCAGGCCCTACTTGTACGGACGACCCTTCCGAATCGTAAGTGACCACCACTCTCTCTGCTGGCTAGCGAATCTGAAAGATCCTTCGGGCCGTCTCGCAAGATGGAGCCTTCGGTTACAAGAGTTTGATATAACGATGGTTTTCAAGTCTGGCCAGAAACACACCGACGCTGACTGTGTTTCCCGCGCACCCGTCGAGGTCGCTGAAGAAGGCAATGATGAAGACTTCAGCTGCCTTGCTATTCTCGCATCATTAAATGTGGCTGAGCAGCAACGCGAAGACTTAGAATTGCAACCACTGATCGAATACCTTGAGGGACGTCGCCCACAACCCCCACATCAGTTCGTGCGTGATTTGTCATCTTTCTGTTTACGCGAAGGCATTCTCTACAAGCGCAACTTTCATTCAACGAAAACTGTTTACCTCCTCGTCGTTCCTGCTGCTCTCCGCGATGATGTTTTGCGTGCTAGTCACGACGAGCCATCGTCAGGGCATCTTGGCTTCGCGCGTACTCTGGCGCGGATCAAGAACAAATACTACTGGCGGAAACTTACGAAAACCGTCCGGCAGTACGTCAAGACATGCACAGCCTGTCAGCGCCGCAAAACTCCAACGACGAAACCAGCCGGTCTGCTTCAGCCTTTGCGACCCCCCCCACGAACCTTTTGAAAAGGTCGGGATGGATTTACTCGGCCCATTTCCGAAGTCTACGGCTGGTAACCGCTGGATTGTGGTTGCCACCGATTACTTGACCAGATACTGCGAAACACAAGCCGCCCAGCGAGCAACTGCTTCCGAGGTGGCTGACTTCTTCATCAAAAACATCGTTCTCCGCCACGGTGCTCCCGCTGTCGTCATCACAGATCGTGGTACTGCTTTTACGGCACAGTTGCTCCGACAGATCCTGTTTCTGAGCGGCACGACGCACCGAACAGCAACTGCGTACCACCCACAGACTAACGGGTTAACCGAACGTCTTAACAAAACGATCGCAGATATGCTTTCGATGTATGTCGCTAAGGATCAGAAGAATTGGGATGAAATCCTCCCGTATATAACATTTGCCTACAATACGGCTTTGCAGGAAACCACCGGCTTTGCTCCTTTTCGTCTGGTTTACGGCCGCGACGTCACCACAATGCTTGACACCATGCTGCAACCAACTCTGCCGGACACGATCACCCCGGACGCAGATGTATTTGTTCAGCGTGCCGAAGACGCCCGGCAGCTGGCGCGCTTTCGCATTTTATCGCGGCAAAATCAAGATGCTCTCCGGTACAACACCCACCACAGAGCAGTAATATACGAACCCGGAGACCTAGTCTGGGTTTGGACTCCTATACGTCAACGTGGACGCTCAGAAAAATTGTTATGTCGGTACTTCGGACCCTACCGAGTTCTTCATCGCCTCGGCGAAGTGAACTACGAAGTTGTCCCAGCAGACACGTCGCACCGTTCTCGCAGACCCCGCTCCTCGGATGTGGTTCACGTCTCCAGGATGAAGCCGTACTATTCTCGTTGACTGCAAGACAAGAACTTTGTGATGTGGCAATATCCTTCAAGACAATTGCACATTACTTTCTTGCCTGTTTATTTTTCATCTCGTTCTTTTTCTTTTAAATGGACACAGACATTTCTTACTACCTTTCGTTGTTTTTCGGAGCCATGGCATTCATTCGATGCTTCTTCTTCTTTTTTTTCATTGGGGAGAGGGTAATGCCACGCTGTGTTGGTGGCAGAAGACGAGAGCGAAGAAGTTAATGGCAGCTCTGGCTGAGTAAACAGTCGTCCACTTCGAGTTCCTGTCTATCGTTTCCTCTCGCGACAATATATATATATTATGACGACTCGGTTGTAACGAGGTTTATTGGCCATGAACTCGGGAACGAACAAGCGCAATGGACCCGAAGATGAAGCGCACGTTCAAAGACGATGATGATTGTCAGCCAGAACAGGTAATGATGACTGACTGCTGTTCGGATGAGGATGAAGTGCATAATAGACACCTATAATTATTGCCCCCCACGTTGAAGCGGCCAGCCTGGCTGCTGCGGGCGGGTAGTCAAGGTGACGAGGAACGTCATGGAAAAAGCTTGATGCGGGAAACGTGTACAATATCGGTGCTGCGGTAACGGCACTCAGTTGGCACGACAAGAGGCGTCACACGATAGTTGACAGGTAACGTCTGCTCTAAAACAACATACGCGCCGATGAATCAAGGCTGGAACTTGTCGAACGCACCAGGTGTGTGATTTGGTGTCAATAGCAGCACCTCGTCACCCGGTCGGAATGATACGAAACAATGAAAGGTGTCGTAGACGGCCTTCCTTGCTCATTGTGTAGCTTCCATGTTCATGCGGTGATGGGCCTTTATCACCATCTTCGCAAGAAGATGGTGATGAAGGCCCTTTGCTGGTGAAGAAAAAAACATCAGTAACGAAAGTAGGTGAGCGTTCGTAAACGAGATAAACGGTGAGTAGCCGGTTGTGCGCTGAACAGCGGTGTTGTAGGCGAAACTGAGGAACGGTAGAAGTTTATTCCAGTTTCTTTGATCCAGTTGAATGTATACGGCGACCATGTCGGCAAGGGCTTCATGAAATCTCTCGGTCAGACAGTTTGTTTGAGGATGGTAGCTAGACGCCGTCTTGTGTGTAGCACCAGAAACGCAAGAACTTCACCTAAAAGCTGTGATAAGAACACCTTTCCATGGTCACTTAGAAGTACACGAGGAGCACCATGACGTATAATTATGGCCTGAAGGACGATATCAGCAACTTTCGATGCTGAACCAGTAGCTACTGAGGTTGTCTCGGCTAGCGTGTCACATGGTCTACGGCGGTGACTATCCATCTATTTCCAACGCCAGTAACAGGAAGAGACCCATAAAGATCAACACCGACGACTTCGAAAAGAGTTGTAGGGCATGTCATTGGCTGTAATTGACCGGGAGGAGGAGATGTCAGAAGTTTGCGAAGTTGGCACGGAGAGCAGGTACCCACGTACTTTGCTACGCTGGTAGAAAGGCCAGGCCAATAAAAGCGGCTTCGAATGCGGTTGTAGGTTTTGTGAAAGCTGAGATGGCCAGCAGACAAACTGTCATGAAAGGAGTTAAGTACTTGATGTCGAAGAGCGCGTTGCAGAACAGGTACCCAGAGCTGACCGTCAGGATGAGATATGTGACTATACAGCACACTGTCCTGAAGCTTGAAGTGCTCGAGTTGTCGACTAAGGCGTGCATTGAGTGAACGCATAGCTCCTGAGAGGTGGTCTATAATGCGCCGACAATACGGGCCAGCCTGCTGGCGAGAACTGAAGGGTTGGTCATCGTCGATTGTCGGTTGGTACAGCGAGGCGAGCAAGTCGACAGAGCTGGGAGTCACGTCTGCACTGGTGTCGTTGGAAATGGCAGCTAGAGTGTCGAACGAAGCCGTAGGTAGTGGGCAACGAGAAAGAGCGTCGGTGTCTTGAAGTGTTTTGCCAGATTTATAAATAATCTCAAACTGATACTCCTGTTAATGTACAATCCAACGACCCAAGCGTCCGGACAAGTTCTGCATTTTCGAAAGCTAGCATAAGGCGTGGTGGTCCGTTGGGATGATGAATTGACGGCCGTAAAGATAAAGCTGGAACTTTTGTATAGACCAAACTACAGCGAGGCACTCCTGCTCAGTGATGGTATAGTTCTTTTCAGTAGAAGTAAGCACTCGGCTAGCGTAAGCGACGACCCTTTCTCGTCCAGAATAATCGCGTTGGAGGAGAACAGTACCTATACCGCAACCGCTGGCGTAGGTATGCAGGAGTGTCGGTAGGTGTCATCAAAATCGTGAGAGCTTCCTTCAATAGGTCAAACGCCGACTGACATTCCTTGGACAACACAAAGGGTGCATTATAAGCAAGTAGTTTGTGAAGTGGCGCAGCTATTGAAGCAAAATTTCGTATGAAGCGACGAAAATAGGATGCGAGGCCAAGAAAATTTCGCAAATCCTTAAGTCTTGTGGGGCGTGCAAATAGAAGGATGGCAGCGATCTTTTCGGGGTCAGGGCGAATAACGTCCTTGCTTACGACAAGACCGAGAACCTTGATGAATTCGGTGGCGAAACGGCATTTCTTAGTGTTGAGCTGCAGACCCGCGCCGACGAGGCATGTTAGGACATCATCCTAGCGCGTCAGGTGCTGAGAAAACGTTGATGAACCGATGATAATGTCATCAAAGTAGCAGAGTCACGTCGTTCATTTCAGACCACGCAGACGCTGTCAATCACGCGTTCAAACGTCGCGGGCGCATTGCAGAGCACGAAACGCATCACGTTAAATTCGTATAGGCCATCGGGGGTCGAAAATGCTGTTTTTTCCTTTGTCGTCATCGTGCATGGGAATTTGCCAATATCCCGAACGCAAATGAAGGCTTGAAAAGTATTCAGCACCTTGCAGTGAATCAAGGGCGTCATCAATGCATGGCATGGGCTATACGTCCTTACGTATGATGCTGTCAAGTGCCTCGTAATCGACGCAAAAGCGCACGGAGCCATCTTTTTTTCGTACCAAAGCAACAGGGGATGACCAAGGGCTAGTTGATGGAGGAAATATTTCTCGTTGGAGCATGTCAGCGACATTTTCCTTGACGATTTTTCGCTCAGCGAGAGACTTACGTTACGGGCGGCAATGCACAATGGATGTTCCCTCCGTCTGAATGCGAAGCACTGCAGTGGTAGTTCGGGCTAACGTCGAGGAGCAGGTGTCGAAAGAATCGGCGTGTTTCGTTAATAACTCAAGCAACTGCTGCGCCTGCATAGCTGCTAAGTCATCACTGATAAGGGCTGTGAAGGGGGCGAATGATTCCGGCTTACTCATAGAATGGTTCTTGGTAGAGGCAGCTTTAAGTGGCGTGACGCTGACATGCTCAGCATCGACAACACAGGCTACTGCAGTGCCCTCGGGAAGGAAAACTTTCTCTGGTGTTACATTCGTAGCAATGACGAGCCCGGAGCTATGGTGGAAGCATACGACACCCGACGCAAGGGCTACGCCTTTAGCGTCGCTACGCCTTTAGCGACGCAATTCGACGAAGGGGACACAAAGACGTCACCGTGGTCGATGTCCTTAGAGGTCAGGGTCACAATTTGCTCTTGATGTGGCGGTAGTTCCAGATCTTCGCGAGCGAACAGGCACAGTGGCTTGTGGACGCCTTCGTCGAACATGGAGTCCGTATTAGTTAGGTGCAGAATCCGTTCACCACAACATATAGCGGCTGAAAAAGAAGATAGGAAATACCACCCTAGAAAAAGCTGGTGACAGCACCCGGTAAGCACAGTGAACTGGATGTAATGCAGGATGTTATTGATGAAAACACGAGCAGTACAAAGAGCAAAAGGGCGGATAGTGCTCCCCTGGGCTTCGACTAGATTGAGTCAATTATAAGGTGTCATGACCTTTTTTAGGTGCTAGCACAAATCATTCCTTATCACAGAAACTGTAGCACCGGTGTCCACCAAAGCGTCCACGAGAACTCGTTCCTCCATAAAAGAAACCATGTTGAACGGGCGTGCTGGACGAATATGTCGATTCCAGTCCTACTCATATATCAGTCCTACTGTTACATGCAGTTTCTCCTCCGAAAACTGCATCACTTAGTTTTCAGACAGGTTGTCAGTGGTAAACGAGGCTGGCCGAAGAGAGCAGGAGGAGTGACGAAAGGACGAATGTGATCGGCGTCGGCTTGAACGGTAAGTGTTTCGCGTCTCAGTCGACGCGGGCGCAGATGGAGACTGCGGTTGTCCAGACGAATAACGCCGGGCGTAAAAATTCCCACTAAAAAGTCCCGCTCGCGCATGTCGTACCCCCGACGCTCGTCCTGCTGGCGCTTGCGGCAGAAGCGCGATATATGGCCACGATATCCAAAGTGAAAACATGTTGGGAAAGACGGGCGCCAAGGCGGGTAGTAGAGGGCATTCGGCGAACCGGGAGATAGCGCACTCAAGTGGACAGACGGAGGGTCGGGTGGCGTTGGCTGGAAGTGGACTGGTGGTGCAGCAGCAACCGACGTGAACGATGACAGCGGCAACTTAGAGTTTATGTTGCGAGGAGGCGCGGTCGTATATGGCGCGTACGTTGTAGGGCTAGACGGAGGTGGCTGTACGTAGACTGGACCGGTGAATGATGTTAGTTCCTCCCTTACGATGTCACGCAAGGCTATGCTTGAGGGCTGTGTGACAGATGGAGAAGGTGATGAGATGTCCATTGATTAGAGTTCTTCGCGTATTACCTCCGGTATTATGTCACGCAGGTCCCGGTCTGCTCGACGGTGTTCACTGTTGCCCGACTGAAGGCTAACCGAATCAAGTTGGTCGAGACGCTGACACGTAGAGACGACGTCAGCGACAGTAGAAGGATTATGGGCAACAAGGGCATTGTAGGCAATGCTTCCGATGCCCTTCAGGATGTGACGTAGTTTTTCTGACTCGGACAATGAAGAATTGACGCACCGGCAAAACGCAAGGACATCCGTGATGAAAGTTGTGTATAACTCGCCTGGATATTGCTGGCGAGTAACTAGGTTTCCCTTCGCTAGAGCGGATCGAACGGCGGGTGTGCGAATACTTGGTGAAGCTGCTGCTTCGCCAAGTATTCTGCTATTTCGCCATTCGGTGAGGTCAATCTCATGGTTCAAGAACCATGTCTTGGCAACACCCGTGAGATAAAGCGATACTTCGTGGAGCTTGTTAGAGTCGTCCCAATGATTAGTAGCGCTCATTCGCTCGTAGTTATCGAGCCAGTTCTGCACATCTTCGCCGCGGAGACCAGCGAAGATCGGAGGGTCACGCTGGTGGTTTACGATGTAAAGAGGAGGAGCTTGCCGCGCAGAGGCGGGAGCAGAAAGGGCATCCGCCCACTCACTATGAGACATGTTGGCGGACTGAGGGTCCAAGCGGCGGCCTGAATGGAGCTCCAGCTAGTAGGCGTTGTCAGGAGAGGTCCACCTCTACCACGTATGACGACACGGTTGTAACGAGGTTTATTGGCCATGAACTCGGGAACGAACAAGCGCAACGGACCCGAAGATGAAGCGCACGTTCAAAGACAATGATGATTGTCAGCCAGAACAGGTGATGATGACTGACTGCTGTTCGGATGAGGATGAAGCGCATAATAGATGCCTACAGTATATATATAAATAAATAAATATATATATATATATATATATATATATATACATATATATATATATATATATATATATATATTGATGAAGGAAGGCCCCAGACTCTAGGCCGAAACGTCGAAATAAACCACGTTGTGACCGCTCACGGAGGATCTATTGAAATATATATATATATATATATATATATATGCCAGCAAAATAAAAGATTTCTGGCTGGTTGAACCACCAACCCTTGGCTACGGCCATGGTCGCAAAGTTTTCAACCGGGTGTGTTGGTAGCATTTCGATGAAGTTGACATGCTGGAAGCCCACCTACTATGCGATATCAATGTTCGTCAAACAACGCGAGATGGTCGAAATTTCCCGATCCCTCCTCTTCGGCGTCCTTGATAATTTCTCCTGGTTTTTGGATATAGAACACCGCATAAAGTCGATAAGCTCTCAGGCTCTATGTTTTTCTTTTTTAATGACAATACGCAGTAGTCGGGAATTTCCAAATTCCAATATGCGTTGTTTATTTTTCAAGTGGTTCCTGCTGCCTTCTTGTGTTTATAGCTTAGAAAAAGCAGATTATTCGTAACCAATGAATGTCAGGGAAAATAACTAGAACGCAGAGAGGCTCGTTTGAACTGAAACAAACTATACTGGAACAAACCTGCTAAATGCGCTGCAGTGACGGACGTCACAGTTTTAATTCTCCACATCCTCCTGCATGACGATAGTTATAGCGCGAGAACAGAACGACGATGAACCTTTTGGTTCTCGGGCTATACGAATCGTCATGTCACACAAACTAGCCCAAACTGCCACACATCATCCTGCAGCATGTCGCTCCTTCTCACTTAATCACGGACCGTAGTCACTGCTTCTTATTTGCTCTCTTGTTCTTCGTCGACCTTCTGTGGTACTCCCGTTTCGGTGTTGCAATTATTTCTGCCGAGACGTGCCCCACATAAGTTTCAAGCACTCACTGGTTAGACGTTCTTGTGTTTTTTTTACTCGGCATATATGTTGCTTTTGGAGTTTTTTCTGTGTTGTAACGCGTTTGGTTCCCGTAACTCTTCCTTGTTGGGTGTCCATTTCCGTGTGTGGTTTTAATGAAGTAAAAAAGAAAACAGCTTCACCATTTATTTACAGACACTGTCGTCACTGACTCAACGAAGTCCTTACAATCTAAGCAGTAGAATGACTCGATCACAAGGTCATGCAACGTCGGCCGAGGCTAACTTTTGTTCTTTCGAGAGGAACGTACCAACCGCGGTGTAGGACTGAAAGAACAAATGTTGTTCTCTGAAAGAAGCTTGGTTTACTAGAAAGGGGCTACAAACATGGATGGCAGAGCAAAAGGCACACGAAAAGGCTCGGGAAGGCGAAGCCTTGCGTGAGCAACAGAAGCGGGAGGAGGAAGCCCGGCGCAAGCAGCTGGAGGAGCACGAGGGCGAAAGCCCATCGCGAGCAGGTCGAGCACTGCAAACATGCCCATGAAACGGAATTGCAATTATCGCATGATAAAATGCTCCCGAGAAAAAATCTTTACTGCTTCGCGTACGTTTGCTGGAAGCTGAAAATGTTGGCTAGGCTCGCGCACCTATGGATGTTTATAGCGTCGGTACTACGGACCTACTGGTCCCGCAATAGCTGATATGTCCTTGTAATTTTCTACTTTTTGACGAGAAAAGGGACGACATAGATACGTGTTTTCTATGATTTGAAGTGATTGATCGAAGGACAAGTGAGCTACTAATGTTAGTATTCTTGTGGTGGTGGATGGGCTAATGGTATTTGGTCGGCTGTCCCCAGAAGACTCACTTGACTATGAAAAGGCTGAGGTGGAGCTATCGCAGAGGTTTCTGCTTACTGCTGAAGAATACAGAGAGGAATTCTATTCCAGCTGGCCGGAGGACCTTGAAACTGGCCAAAAATCTACCTTTCGACTGATGGGTTATTTAGGCCAGTGGGTCAAAATTTCGGAGAAACCAAAACTAGCGAGGGCATATGAGACTAAGGACAGTTTCTTAAAAACTGTCACAACAAACTTGCTATATTTCTAAAGGCGAGGAGCTGCAAAACCTTGAAACAGGTGCCCGAGGCCTGCGACCACTTCCTGGAGGCGCAGCAATAACAAAATTTCGGCCAGTTTTGGGAAACATTCAGAGCCTCTTCAATGGCGAGTGAGCGTCAGCTGGGAAATGAGGAAATGAGTCGTGAAAGTCATTTCAGATATACTCCCAGTGCAGCCGCGTCGGACACGAGGCTGCTTCATGACGAGTGAAAACCAAAAAGCTTTTCTGTACTCTTCGCGGATAAGTCAGCCATCAAATGAACAGCGACTGGGAGAACTACGGGAAAGAACGAGTTACGTGAGCAGTGTTTTCAAGCAAATGGAAGGAAACGCGAGACACAGGAAAGATTTTGAGCTGTGCTATAACAGAGATTGTCGGTGTGTCTAAGAAAAATGAGCAAGAATTTGGCTGCGGAAGTGCGTAGGATAGGTGTGTACCGATATCCGTTGGAAGGGTCTTTAGAGTAGGGGTAGCAGTACAACGTGATTCTGGCAGAAACACTGCAATAGTGCCGCGTAACCTTATTACTGATGTCGCGTTGACAGGAAAAAGAGGCACCGTTATTTCAGCGGATGGAACATATTAACAGCTTCCGGAAGCATCGATTAGGTCATCTTCACAATAGTTTACAGATGGCTGTTAGTGAAATGTATGCCACATACTCTATACAAGGCGACCATATGAAATGTATTGGGGGCAAGGGCACCTTATGATCCTTGCCCAAAACAGTCAAATACGGAAGATCAAGACAGATACGCTCAGGAAGGTCTCAAAAGTGGCGAGTCACTGAGTACCATGTGCACTAATGGTGAAAGGAGTAAAACCCGGTTACACGTGTAGGGATCCGGCAAGATACTCTAACATCTCTAAATATGATTTTCAAAAAGCTCAGGGTAACGATACATCACCAAGTTCATGTTTTCAACGTGTCAATAAAGTTCACCTTAAAAAAGGGGGCACTCAAAAAGTTCTCACAGAGAAGAGAGGAGTAATTTACAGAGAATGCGAGTCTCACAACGGTAAAAAATTCACACAAGTTATTTTGTCACACAGTTTACGGCGGTAGGTTGTACTGATTGCACAAGACAGTTTCCAATGCGACCATCAAAGAATAAAGCGCATGTAGGACAACGTGCAGGAGTCTAATATACTGGCCAGAATGCACGCCGAAACGGAGGGGCTTGGTCGGCCCTGTGACGTATGCCAGGCAACAGCTTCCAAGAAAACAAAACAAGCAGAAACGTAAGTGAACTAATGTCAATGGTGAAAGAGCTGTGGCGTTTTATATTAAATTAGCCACAAGTTACGAGAGACCTACCAGTACACTTCAAATCTATGCGAATGTGTCGTGGATATACTGCTCTCGTCACGACAGAGGGTGACAGCATCATGTAAATACCTGAACGGACACTACAAGTAGATTCTCTGCTTGTCCTAAGCCTCCATGTGAAGTTGTCTTGCCTAAATTGGAGAAAGACGAGACATGAGTTACACTACTCCCATTGCTGACTGTGCACATAGTTTTGTTTTCCTTGTTAGTGAAAGGCATAATTAAAAACAGTATGTAATCAGGTGCTGATATGTGCATCTCTTTAGTTTTCAGTTGTGTCCTCTTTTTCAATTTTGCCTATGGTAGTGAAACTTATCGTGCACTTAGCTGAAGTTTTCTTATTGAAAACAACACTTTTAAGAGGGGTCTTGTGTGATGGGAGAAGTGCGTGAGTGTTGTGTATGGTGTCGTGACAAAGCCGACAGGAATATACCGCACAAAGCTGTCAGCCACAAGCGTGTTGACAAAACGTGCGCTAAGAGAAAGACGACGGTGAGATACGACATGAAAAGAGCGTGTGGAGTGGGGTGCGATGCAGTCAGCAAGGAACTGTTTGGTCGGCCCAAATTAAGGCAGGCTGTGCGCCAGAATCAAAGTCGTGGTTTGCTCTGAATCCCTGGTAGAGGTCAAGAGTCGGAGCGGCGTTCTCTACTTGACCTCAAACTTCGATGGTCCTTGAAGCCAGCAGAAAGCTGCTTCAGCCGCCAGAGCGTGTCATGAAGGTGGTGATCAGACGCGACGCTCATCGGCTTCATCGTTTTACGGCAGAAACCGTGCTCTTTTCAATGTGGATGCTCTAAAACTTGCGCGACTGCATCTGCAAAATCAGCAAGATTCTGGAGATACCGATCTTACCCAGGTGCACCCAATTTTCAGCCACTTCGAGCAACTTCGCATCACGACGTAGCGAACGAGCTAAGCCCCACGGCTGCAGCTGCGCCGCTGCTAGATGCGGAGACGCCCCTCGGTCAACTCCTCAACAAGGCGCTATCTGAACAACGTGGCTAAGACCCTATGACTCTGTCGTGTTCATATACCCGACAAATCAATCAGACGACGGCCCATCCACCATTACAGCGAAGCAAGCCGACATTTTTGAACTCGTCGAGGGACGGCGTCGCCACCGAAGAAATGCGGAAGGAACGTCTGCACTGAAAACTTCTCTCAACAATACAACCCCTGGAGACGCTCGCGCTCCATCTCCTGAAGCTCCACAAAAGACTTCACCAGTCTCCAAGTGGACGCCGAAACCAACGGTCGGGATGAATCCTGGCGACTACGTGATCGTGCTCAAGCCACGCATCACAGTAACCCCCAAGACAGCGTTTCAACAAGGTGAGCTCTTGCCCCACCGCGGTGGTCTAGTGGCTAAGGTGCTCGGCTGCTGACCCGCTGGGCGCGGGTTCGAATCCCGGCTGCGGCGGCTGCATTTCCGATGGAGGCGGAAATGTTGTAGGCCCGTGTGCTCAGATTTGGGTGCACGTTAAAGAACCCCAGGTGGTCTAAATTTCCGGAGCCCTCCACTACGGCGTCTCTCATAATCATATAGTGGTTTTGGGACGTTAAACCCCACATATCAATCAATCAATCAACAAGGTGAGCTCGGCGCTACCATTTCCCAACTCATCGGAAGGCAGCACATGATAGACATCACCATTTCTTCCGATTGGGAGCAAAACATCATCATCTGTGGCACGCAGAATCACGAGATGGTTCAGAAACTGCTGTCGGACTTTCAAATCAATACCAGCAAAGGACCGCTGCCGGTTCGTGGACACCTCAAGCTCACCGTCGGTGTGTGCCGCGGCGGTATTTCTCTGCACAATCTCGAAACCAGTGCGTCACTGAAACATAGTGTGCAGTGGCGTGGTGGTGAACTAGTCATTGCGCGCAAGCTGGGGAACTCCAACGTGGCTGTGTTGACTTTCACGGGAAGGAAGGTTCCCCGTTTCGTCCACTATAACGTAGAACTGACTCCCGTCAGGGAGTACAAGAAGACAGTGCCAGCGTGCTACCGCTGCGGTGCACTGGGGCACCGGGCGGGTATCTGTCCCAAACCGGTCACCGAAAGATGCAGCCTTTGTGGTCAAAACGTGGGCGCTGGTCCTGAGGGGATGGCCCCCCAGGAATGCAACTCAACGTGCATAGTTTACGGGGGCCGCACCTCACCAGTTCCCGCGAATGCACCAAGAAATTTATCAGGCTTCAGCAACCAGGGTGCAGGACATCGGGGACTTCAACAAAACTGAAGCGCCGGTCACCTGGCAAGGCGCCAACCCCTGGAAAGGCGCCTACCTGGCAAAGCAACAACGGCAACGCTACCACCTGGCGCGGCGGAATCTTCAGCTCTAGGTGCTTCATCTGGCAACGTTGCACGCAACCAACCCAAGATAGGCAATTGGGCGGAGGTCGCCTCCTCTCCCTCCCCTCCACCTTCTTCTCCCACAAGCACTACCGAAACACAAAAACTCAGGCACGAGCTCGCCTTTTTGCGATCTATGAACAAATAACTAGCCAGCGAACTTTACTCGCTTAAAACCAATCCTACTACTCAGCCCCCGTTGAGCGATGAAGAGGAAAATAAACAGACAGGACGATTCCCACTACTGTGGAGCATACATCAGAGAAAAAGATCAGAAAAGAGAAAAAGATTATCAGAGAAAAAGATTTTTAGTAGCCCCATTACAAAACCTAGGAATACAAGTAAATTTACCAGTAATTTTATCACTTGGCGGAACTTCATATGGTTACTGCCACAGGGATGTATGCTCCGCTGTGTTTGATTACATCAACGCAACTAAAAGATTACCAAGCTAGTGAACCACTACCTTTTCAGATCTTTAGTTTATAATTCGTAGTTATGTCTTTCAAAAACAAAAGATGGTTTGACTGCTTGCTCAGCACACATTTTTGTTTTTTGGTAGTATTATTTTAGGCTACTTTTTCAGATTGGCTTCATTTTCAGTTTAGTTTCATTTAATTATCCTGCCACCCGGTTCTTGGCCCATCCCCCTTTGTGGGTAAGCGCCATCCATCAGAGGTCATCATCATTATCATCATTACTGTGGAGAGTCACGTCGCGGCCCTGGTTACCCAGGTGAATGCAAAAGAAACACAATTGGCTGACCTCTCGAAAATTATCCACGACACCAACGCGCGTCAATTGGAGACTGTCATCACACAGGCGACACAAACCAACTCACATTATCCAAAAGTGGATACAAGACAAACCACGCGTTCTTAAGCGCGTAGGGCCCATTATGGACGTTAATCGCCCCTCAAGATTTCACACAGTGAGTCCAGACGAGTCTGACTTTTCTGAAGACTCCAGCACGTTCACACAAGGTGCTAGTGAACTGAATAATCTTAACAACACAACCCCACCCTCCATCTTCGAACATGGCCCCCAGCCCTAGGTCACAAGCCAGAGCAACTCAGCCGCTGTTACTAACACAGTGGAACTGCAGAGGTCTCAAGAACAACAAGAAGCGGGCTCATTTTTGCTTCTATCTTTAGACCTTTGAGTTCCTCGTTGCCGCGGTTGCCCTTCAGGAACCCGGCACGGACGTCAAACTCACAAATTACACTACCTTTCAACGCAACCCGGAAACCTGTATACTTGTTCACAAGCAATATACCGCCCAGGAAGTCACACTCCCCACAACACCACCTTTCTCATACACGATGGTGTCGGAGGTGCCCTTAAGGCAATCTGACCCACATGTTCGAATTTTAAACATTTACTGTCCCCGAAGCTTAAGAACTTCCCGTTCAGCGAAACTTTCCCACAAGCTATGCAGGTGGCAGTAAGGGACCCCCTCATGATCATCGGTGACTTCAATGCCCCAAACAGGTTATGGGGTTACCCGCGAGTGGACACGCGTGAAGGGGGCTTGTGGAACTTCTCTTCACACTCTGACTCACCCTCCACACTGATCCCGCCAGCCCAACACGTGTAGGCAACTCTGTTCAACGAGATACTTGCCCGAACCTTACAATTACACGCACCCTATGCCATGCCGACTGGCTGAACACATAGGACACTCTCGGTAGTGATCATTGTGTATTAAACACAACCGTGTACATGCGTCCCTTAAATTCCCACTTTCACAAGCTCATATACGAGACTGGACAACTTTCCGCACCTCTCTGCCTATCGTAGACCCTCTCCAGTCGGGATACGACACCTGGTCTAAATCACTGACGTCTACACTGAAACAACACGAACGGCTGATACAGCTCACGGAAACTCAAACGGGCGTGGACAACCACCTCCTCTATCTTTGACAGGCCCTGCGCAGCCTCACGAAATGATGGAAAAAAAACAGGTATATAACAGACGCCTCAAGGAACGCATCATAGAACTCGCGGAGCAAGCTGCGGAATATGCTGCTCAGCTAGCCGACACTGAGTAGACAGGTGCAACACGGCTGCACGCCAGATGTCTGGTCGCAACACGTGGCGCCTGTTTAGCGCTCTCATTGATCTAACACAAACACGCACGGAAACTCAACGTCACTTACATAAGGTAATGCAAAACTTTACAGGAACGACAACACAGCTGGCACACACGCTCAGGGACCAATACCTGTGCACCACCAAGGACCCCCAAACGGCCGCTTACTCTTATGCAGGCAAAAAGGGCATGCAGTTGGACACGCCTTTTCGGCTTCACGACCTCCAGGTGGCCTCACGCAAGATGAAGCGTGGCACTGCACCTGGGCGTGACCAGGTTACGGTCAAACTGTTGGCCAATCTTCCCGACGCAGCCTACGCCACGCTCCTCAAATACATCAATAGCATTTGGGACGGAAAAACTCCTCTCCCTTTCAATGAAAATCAGCCCTCGTGACCTTCATCCCGAAGGCAGATAAACCTATTCACGTGGAGAACCTTTGCCCCATCTCCCTCACGTCTTGTGTCGGCAAGCTGAAAAAAAACGGTGGTGTGCGACAGACTCTCCGAGGTTTTAGAAACACAGCAAACTTTTGCGGACAACATGTTTAGTTTCCGCCCTAAGAAGTCTGCACAGGATATACTTCTACAGCTCCACCATGACATAGTAGATCCTATTGAATGCCCTCACAATGACAAGGTAGTCCTGGCCTTGGAACCTTAAGGGGCATTCGACAACATGAAGCATGAGGTAATCCTTGACCACCTCAGTCAGGCCAACTGTGGTTATAAAACATTCAAATACGTTAGACAGTTTCTTACAGACCGGCAAGACTACATATGCATACAAGATAAGGAACATGAGCCTTACGTCATCAGCTCGAGGGGAACTTTTCAAGGCACGGTCCTCTCTTCCCTCCTATTTATTATAGTCATGCTTCATCTTCCCCCCAAATTGGCTTTTCTACCATGGATACATCACGCTCTTTACGTGGATAATATCGCGATCTAGGCCGCACAAGGTAACCTGGGTTACATGGAGGCATGCCTGCAAGCAGCAGCGACTGTAGTCGACAACTACGCACCCTACTGCGGACTCCAGTGTGGCCCGGCTAAGTCAGATTTTGTGCACGTACGTGCCTCCCCTCAGGACACAACTCAGCTCCACATCAGTCTTCTCTCGGGACCGATCCGTGAGGCCAAGGAGATCCGCGTCCTTGGCCTCTTCATACACCACCAACGCAAGGCCGACACCACCATAGCCAAACTTCACACGGTGGGAGACCACGTGTGCCGTATAGTCTACCGGGTCTCCAAAGAGCGGATTGTGAATCAGGGATGCAAATCGCCTTGCCCATGCTTTCGTAACTAGTAGAATGCTCTACTCGACTTCCTACTTGCACCTACGCAAACACGAGGGTGATCAACTCGAGGTAATCCACCGTAATGTTATTGAGCGGGCTCTCTACCTCCCTATCACCACGTCCAACCAGAGGCTTCTGGCCCAAGGCGTAGTGAATATCTACCGGGAACTTTGAGAAACCCACCTTGTTAACCAATACACGCGCCTTGCAAAGACCTATTCCGGTCGCCGCCTCTTGGACCGAATACACATCAAACACGATTACTATATTGAGGAAAGGGTTAGAGTGCCAGAACCTTGGAGACGCACCCTCAGGGTCCAACCTCTTCCACGCAACATGTCCAAAGAAAACCACAGTTGTCACCGCCAGGCACGTGGAGAAGCATTGCAGCGACATTTTGGTCAAGAGGAACACGTGTACTACGTGGACATTGCCGGCCCGCACCAAGGAGGTGGTATACGTCCGCCGTCATACGCAACACAAACACCGTAAACGGGCTCACTTTCAAAGCCTACAGCGCAACACACGCGGAGGAGATTGCCATCGCTCTGTTTCTCACCTATACCTTTTCTAAACATATCATCACCTACTCACAAGGGGCCAGTCGGAACTATCAGCTAGGGTGGGCTTCGCCGCTTCGTCAGCGTATACTGGAACCTAGCTGCCGATACTTTAATCAAACTTCGCGAAATCTGGTTTAGGCACCCGGTCACCAAGGACTCAGGGGTAACAAACAGGCCGATCAGGCCACCCGCACACTCTCTTCCCGAGCTGTCTCCCTGTCTTTGGAAGCCTACTCCAAATCAGACGATTCAGCCCTTTCATTCAAAGATATTACCAATTACTACAAAGAGGAGCACCGGCAATATCTAGACCCTTGTAAGGGACTGCATCACGCTGACGAGCGCCTCCTTTTAAAACTGTTTACCAACACTGTACTGTGCCGGGCGTGCTAAAACATTTCAATTCATCATTTGATGGCACGTGCCTGTTCTGTGGTAAAGTGGCTGACACCTTCCAAATTGTCTGAGCATGCCAGTCTAATCCATCAATCCCCCCCAACCCCAACCCCACGATGGAGGGCTGGGAGGCGGCCCTGCTCTGCTGTCAAAACCTGAAGGCCCAAAAGGCCGTGGTTCAACGAGCGTGGGCGGCGTTGCTTGCCAATAGAGCTCCAGAATAGGCGTTCCACCTAGTGCTGCGAGGGTAGGAGCCAATAAGGCCCCGACCCAATCACCTCTCTGTAACCATTTAATGTTTAATAAATGTTTCACCTCCACCAGCACCTCAGCTGCCAGATCCACTGTCACACGAAGACCTAAGTGCTTAGCTTTGGTCCCTGGTCCGTGCATCCTAGGACAGGACTGCGTGGTTTCATCGGCCATGGTCATAGACACCTACCTGCATCGTCGGTGCATTCACTTCAGCGTTGCCGTGCTCTTCACCAAACTCCTGCAGTGCCGCTATTCCCGTGTTGCATCGTTTCTACATAGACGTGCCCCTCATACGTTCAAAGCACTCACAGGCAAGACGTACTTGTGTTGAGAATATGCATGGGCGGGACGTCCTCATGTTGAGACTATGCTACTCTTAGACTTTTTTCGTGTTGTAATGCTCTTTGTTTGTAATCTCTAAACAAAGAACCTCGTGACACACGCCACTTCACGCGCTTTCCTCGTGTTGCATCCTGCCGTTGTCTTTCTGCTCGCACACGTTTTGTCATCGGGCTTGTATCTGTCAACTTGTTGGGCTATCTCTATGTCGACTTTGTCAAGACACCATAGACAACTCTCGCGCACTTTTCCCATCACACTTTTGCCCCGCCGCGGTATTCTAATGGATAACGTAGTCGGCTGCTGACCCGCAGGTCGCGGGATCGAATCACGGCCGCGGCAGCTACATTTACAATGGAGTCGGAATTGTTGTAGGCCCATGTGCTCAGATTTGGGTGCACGTTAAAGAACGCCAGAGGGTCAAAATGTTTGGAGCCCTTCACTACGGCGTCTCTCATAATCATATAGTGGTTTTTGGGACGTTATAATCAACATATCAATCAAATCTCATCACACTTCGTTCAATCATGAAGGCTAGAAGCAGTTTCGTGCATAAGTTCAAGCAACCTTAAACTGAGAGTAGCCAGCACAAAACCGGTGCTGTAGTCAGGAAAGTACATTGTGTGCATATACATATTTTACGACATGTTTGCTAATTTTCGTGCTCCAACAGTTTGGAGCCGGTAGAAAGCAAATGTACAGGCCTATAATTTAGTAGTCGCTTGTGTCCAGACTTTGATAAGGGCACGCCATTTTCTGGATTCAAAAGCTGGGGAACTGTTCGAGAGGGAATTGTTTTTTTAATATTACAGTATGACATTGGGCACACTATTTCGAATACCATTTTAGAAACATATCTGAAATACCGTCTGGACCAGAGTGTTTTGTTAGCTCAGAAATACCGTAAAGATATGTTTATCAAAGGAACCTAATCGAGATTGCGAAGACCGGGTAGTTTCCTCCATGCGGAAAATGATGAACTGATGCCGTTATCAGAAAGAACACAGATTTGATGTATATTTTAACGAGATTCACCATAGCTTTAGGGTTTTAGGATGATTGGTCTAGGATGATAGGCATAGGTTTTAGGATGATAGGCATAGACGATGCCGGACAATTCAATCTTTAAATTTAGATATTTTTATAAGTGTAGCACAAACCTTGCAATAGTTCTCTCTTTGCCTCTTTGAATTTTGCTTCTAATTTACTTTTCAATGCATGAAATGAAGAAGCGTTATCATTACCCTTGAAATGACTATTCTTACTGAGGCGCTTCATGCGCAGTGTGAGACTAATTTCTATGTTAAGCTGTGGGTCTGTTGGGTTCTATCATGTTTTGAGGCACACACTTTGTTAGTCATTTACGCACATTGTCACAAAACCTAAGAAGCTGCGCATCTACGAGTCTCTTATCAGTACTGCATTTGAACTTCTCAAAAAAATGAGGCAAGTATACATAAGAAAAGTGTAATCTACATTCAAAAAATGTACCCACCTTCACGAAGGGAATTACGAAGAAATGCGAACGTATTTCTTGCGGAGAGATATGGTGTTCTTGTCGTAAGACATTCGTCTTCACCGACTTCTGCCATCACCTTCAGAGGCGCCCAGCCAGAGAATGGTCAAAAGTGAGGAGCGAGTGGACGAGAGATAAAAGCACAAGCGTTCTTGGCTAGGCATTGGCGTCTCACAGCGGCGTCTCGGGCACATATTTCCGGATGTTCTTGCGAGGCGTCCAACCAGTGAACGGTTGAGAGTCAGACGTGAGCGGAAGATAGAGCGGAGCGCAGGGAAGCAAGAGGGCGAGCGGCGAAAGAAGGAGCGGCAGAGCACTGCACGTGCCCCCTCTTACACTCTCTCGCACCTCATGCTCCGGTTGCTAAGAGCGAGGATAAGCGTGCGCCCCCGCTGCTCTCGGATGGGACAGGGAGTGAGAGCAGATAGATAACACCGGACGGCGCACTGGTACCGTCGCGGACAACGCTGGATGCCTGACATAGCCCGACTAAGAAATACATTCGCTTTAGAAGTTCCGAAAAGTATCAGGTCTCTGAGAAGGAAAAGCTAAGCTCGAAGCGACTTCAACAGCCTGATGGTGAAAAAGTCACTCGAAGACATCATATTTACACCACGTGATAGGCGCACGTAGCCCAATAACGAACTATGGCTGCAGCTAACTATTTTTCATCAGATCTCTCGATACTGCAAAACGCTGGTGTATGGCAATACAGCCACTTCCGGGAACAGCAGTGTTCTTTTAAGGATATCAAAGCGCGCAGAAGCGTTCTCGAGCCATTTGCTTATGCATGCTGAAATAGCGCGCGTGCCAGCGCTCACGACCGCGCCTTTATATTAAAACGTCACACTTGCAGATACATTCATGCGGTCTCTTACCTTAGTGTCTCTTCATACTGTCACGGGGTCGTGACTTGGCCAAAGACAGGAAACTTCTTGTTGGGATTTAACTGTTTATTTGGGCGAACCTGTGCCCGGTAAAGGGAAAGCCTAATTACAGCAGCAGTCTTGCACAGATAGCAGTCTCGGACTGATAGCGGCGAATGCAGCGTCGGCCTTCGATCAACAACTGAAGGGCGGCGAAGCGCGTCGGCATTTACACCCTTGCCGTCGAATGGTCTAGCGTTATCGCTGGCGGTGGCGTAGGTTCCAGAACACTCTGTACCGTTCGCACAGTGGGCGTGATCTTATCGAAATGATCTACTACAGTCCGGGACCTTCTCGAAACCTGCAGGCGCGGTTTGCGCCGAGAATCGTGTTGTGTTTCGGAACGTTAACAAAAACTTGGGAAATGGAACGTGGCATTGCCCCCCTCTGAAAAAAAGGCATCGTCGCGATGCTTTAACTAAAGATGAAGGTACAATAATAATGCAAGTACAATGAATAATTACAATACAACAAAAATACAAAAAACACTGTTTCAGTTTGTTAACGTGCATGAAACGGCTTGAGGCGCGCGACATGGACGACTTCAGGTCGCGATCGGCGTCGTTGAGAGTTCGTGATGCCGTCGGGGACAACCTCGTATTCAAGTGGGCCGAGACGTCGAACCACCTTGTATGGTCCGAAGTACCGTCGCAGAAGCTTTTCACTCAGTCCACGTCGGCGTATCGGCGTCCACACCCAAACACGTTCACCGGGCTGGTATTACACTAAGCGTCGTCGAAGGTTGTAACGGTGGCTGTCGGTCTTCTGTTGATTCTTGATACGGAGACGCGCAAGTTGTCGGGCTTCTTCAGCGCGTTGTAGGTACTCGCTCACATTGAGGTTTTCTTCGTCGGTGACGTCGGGTAACATGGCATCGAGCGTCGTTGCCGGGCTCCTTTCGTAGACCAATTTGTATGGAGATATCTGCGTCGTCTCCTGCACCGCCGTGTTGTATGCGAAGGTCACATACGGAAGGAATGGCGTCCCACGTCTTGTGTTCGACATCGATGTACATTGACAGCATGTCGGCGATCGTCTTGTTAAGCCGCTCGGTGAGGCCGTTGGTCTGTGGGTGGTACGCAGTCGTCCGGCGGTGGTTTGTTTGGCTGTATGCCAAGATCGCTTGAGTTAAGTCGGCAGTGAATGCCGTTCCTCTGTCGGTGATAAGGACCTCCGGGGCGCCGTGACGTAGGACGATATTTTCGACGAAGAACTTAGCTACCTCGGATGCACTGCCTTTTGGCAGGGCTTTTGTCTCGGCGTAGCGGGTGAGGTAGTCAGTAGCTACCACGATCCACTTGTTTCCGAAAGCCGACGTCGGGAACGGCCCCAGTAAATCCTTACCAATCTGCTGGAAAGGTCGGAAAGGTGAATCAATTGGCTGCAGAAGTCCCACTGGCCTTGTCAGTGGTGCCTTGCGTCGCTGACAGTCCCGGCATGTACTCACATAACGAGTAACGTCGGTGGTAAGACGTGGCCAATAGTACCTTTCTTGTATCCTCGCGAGCGTGCGGGAAACACTGAGGTGCCCTGCCATCGGGTCGTCGTGCAGGGCCTGCAGGAGTTCTGGTTGCAGAGCTGAAGGCACCACAATGAAGTACTTAGCTCGAAGCGGTGAAAAGTTTTTCTTTTGTAGAAGACCGTTTTGTAGAAAGAACGACGCAAGTGCGCGCTTGAATACCTTCGGGACTTCGGCGGTCCTGCTTTCAAGGTATTCTATTAGGGCTTTAAGTTCCGGGTCGGCCCGCTGTTGTTCAGCGAAGTCGTCGGTAGATATCGTTCCCAAGAAGGAGTCGTCATCCGGGTCGTCAGGTAGCGGTTGTTCGACAGGCGCACGAGAGAGACAGTCAGCGTCGGAGTCTTTTTTGCTGGACTTGTAAATGACAGTAATGTCATATTCTTGAAGTCTCAGGCTTCATCGTGGGAGGCGACCTGAAGGGTCCTTCAAGGTGGCTAGCCAACACAAGGCGTGGTGGTCGCTCACAACTTTGAAGGGCCTGCGGTAGAGGTAGGGGCGAAACTTCGATGTAGCCTAGATGATGGCGAGGCACTCCTTTTCTGTTATGAAATAATTTGCTTCTGCTTTGGATAGCGATCGGCTCGCGTAACTAATAACCCTTTCAAGTCCGTCAGCCCTCTGCACAAGAACGGCGCCAAGACCTACGCTGCTTGCGTCACTATGTATTTCTGTCTCGGCGAATTCGTCGAAATGGGCAAGTAACGGAGGCGTCTGGAGGCGATGTTTAAGCTCCTGGAAAGCATGTTTCTGTGGCGTTTCCCACTTGAACTCCGCGTCGGCCTTGGTGAGGTTAGTGAGAGGATCGGCGATGCGGGCGAAGTTTCTCAAGAACCGCCTCTAATAGGCGCACAGGCCCAGAAATCGGCGCACGGCCTTCTTGTCAGTGGGCGGCGGGAAGTCGGCGATGGCGGCTGTTTTCCGTGGATCGGGACGAACTCCAGACTTGCTGATAACGTGCCCCAGAAACAAGAGCTCCTCATATGCAAATCTGCACTTTTCTGGCTTCAGTGTGAGTCCGGACGTCTTGATGGCTTGAAGTACAGCTTCAAGGCGCCGAAGGTGCTCGACGAAACTCAAGGAAAACACGACGACGTCGTCCAAGTACACAAGGCAAGTCTGCCACTTCAATCCTGCCAGTTTTGTATTCATAACGCCTTGAAAAGTTGAAGGCGCTGAGCGAAGGCCGAAGGGCATCACCTTAAACCCGAAGAGGCCGTCCGGTGTTATAAACGCCGTCTTCTCTCGGTCTCTTTTGTCGACTTCGATTTGCCAATAGCCAGTCTTGAGGTCCATTGACGAGAAGTACTTGGCGTTATGGAGCCGATCAAGTGTGTCGTCTATTCGTGGAAGAGGATACACGTCCTTTCTTGTGATTTTGTTCAGGCGGTGATAATCGACGCAGAAACGTAGGGTCCCATCCTTTTTCTTGAATAACACCACGGGGGATGCCCACGGACTGTTTGACGGCTGGATAATGTCATCTCGCAGCATTTCATCAACTTGTCTCTTAATGGCCTCACGTTCTCGCGTCAAAACCCTGTGCGGACTCTGACGGAGTGGTCTGGCATTTTCTTCGGTTATGATTCGATGTTTCGTGATTGGGGTCTGCCGAATTTTCGATGACGACGAAAAGCAATCTTCGTGTTGCAGGAGCAGGGCCTTGAGCTGTTCTTGCTTATCGTTCGGAAGTCTGGGACTGACGTCGAAAGCTATGGGAGGGGCTTGGTTCCTCTGAGCAGGTTCCGCAGAATCGGCGAGGGCGAAAGCACTGGTGGCATCGACAATTTCTTCGATGTATGCGACCGTTGTTCTTTTGTTCACATGTTTGTACTCATTGCTGAACTTCGTGAGCATAATCGTTGCTTTGCCTCCCCGCAGCTCTACAATTCCTCTTGCGACGCAAATATTTCGGGTGACCAACAGATGCTGACTGCCTTCAACAACGCCTTCCAAGTCAGGTGATTTAGGAGCGCCGACTGAAATAATGACGCTTGAGCGAGGCGGAGTGGTGACTTGTTCTTCCAGCACATTCAAGGCACTGTGTCCTGACGGCGTGCGCGGTGGTAGTGCTTCTTCTGTGGATAACGTTATCGACCTTGTTTTTAGGTTGATGACAGCACCACGGAGGCATAAGAAGTCCATGCCAAGAATGACATCTCTCGAGCAACGCTGTAGGACTACGAAGTCTGTAGGATAAATACGGCCGTTAATGGTGACTCTCGCTGAGCAGATTCCTGCAGGCGTTACGAGATGACCTCCGGCTGTGCGGATTTCAGGGCCTTTCCAAGCTGTCCTAACTTTAACTTTGCAGCGAACGACTCACTGATGACAGAATAGTCGGCTCCAGTATCGACGAGAGCAGTCACACTGTGGCTGTCGATAAGAACGTCGAGGTCGCTAGTTCGCCGTCTCGCATTACAGTTAAGGCGTGGCGTCGGGTCACGGCTGCGTGGGCTTGTTCTGCTGCTTCCATGTTGCGTCGTTCGGCCACCTTCGGTAAGTGAGCTTTTGCCTTCAGGGCTTTGCCTGATTGGTGTTGTGTTCAAAAAGCTCCGTCGCGGCAGCGTCGTCGTCGGAGGATCTGCGGTAGTTCGTCGCACAGCAACCGCACCTCCATCGGTTGCTGCCCTTAGTTTCCCTAATACGGGCTAGGAGACCGGCCCCGCGTTGGGCCAGAGTACTGCCGGAGGTGTGGTGACATGCAGCGGCTGGGCGACGGCGAACGGGAAGGACTTCGTGGTGTCCATCGAGTTCCTGCCAGGTAGTCGGCGATGTCACGTGGCCGATCTCCTGGCTGCAGACGCGGTGCATTGACGGCGAAGCCACGCAGTCCCATCTGTCGGTACTGGCAAGGGCGGCATGTATGCCCGGCCTCGCCGCAGTGGTAGCAGAGCGGGCGGTTGTCAGGTGCACGCCAAACGTCCGTTTTCCTCGGTGCACTGCGCTGGGCCGCTGGGGAACGGTAGGACGTCGGTGGGGGTGGTGGCGTCTGGCGACGGAAGTGCGACGGGGCGGCGTTTTGGCGTGGACGGGGAGGAGCGTTGTGGCGCACTGCAGCGGGGTAGCTCATAGTTTCTGGCTCGGGCGGCGGTGTTTCGGGAATTCGAAGCGATTGCCGGACTTCTTCTCGCACAATGTCGGCGATCGAATCCACTTGAGGCTGCGCTGAAGGCAACAGTTTGCGCAGCTATTCCCGCACAATCGCTCGGATCGTTTCACGCAGGTTGTCGGAGTCACTGGCTTGAGCAGCAGCGCACTCTGGAGTCAAGCGACGATTATACAGTCTGGTGCGCATGTCCATCGTTTTTTCGATGGTGGTGGCCTCGGATACAAATTCTTGGACGGTTTTCGGTGGATTCCTCATTAGTCCCGCGAAGAGCTCCTGTTTGACCCCTCGCATGAGGAAACGAACTTTCTTTTCCTTAGGCATGTCTGGGTCAGCGTGACGGAATAGGCGGGTCATCTCCTCTGTGAAAATTCCAACCTTCTCATTTGGTAGCTGAACCCGGGCCTCGAGTAGAGCACCGGCCCTCTCTTTGCGAGCGACGCTCGCGAACGTTTGCCGAAATGCGCCGCAGAAGACATCCCACGTTCGGAGCATGGACTCCCGATTCTCTAGCCAGGTCCTTGCGGTGTCTTCCAGGTAGAAGTACACACGACGGAGCTTTTCTTCGTTGTCCCAGTGGTTGAGTGCGGCCACACGGTCGTACGTTTCTAGCCAGGTTTCCGGGTCTTCAAACGATGAGCCATGGAACGTTGGTGGTTTCCTGGGTTGATGAATACCAATCGCGGGCTGGGACGCTCCGGTTGTCATTGTCACTGCAGTCGAGGTCATGGTCTTGGTCTTCCCCGTCTTGTCTTGTAGAAGGCCGTACTCCGGTGGGAGACCTTGCAGTCGGCGGCTCGTTCGCTGCTCTTGGTTGGCGTCGGTGTCTTCTCCGCGACGGGGGCTGGGTTCACGGCTTGACGGGGGCGTCTGGTACATGAACGAAGCAGCACCTCCACCAGACGCCACGGGGTCGTGACTTGGCCGAAGACAGGAAACTTCGTGTTGGGATTTAACTGTTTATTTGGGCGTACGTGTGCCCTGTAAAGGGAAAGTCTAATTACAGCAACAGTCTTGCACAGATAGCAGTCTCGGACTGATAGCGGCGAACGCAGCGTCGGCCTTCGATCAACAACTGACAAGCGGCGAAGCGCATCGGCATTTATACCCTTGCCGTTGAATGTTCTAGCGTTATCGCTGGCGGTGGCGTAGGTTCCAGAACAATCTGTACCGTTTGCACAGTTGGCGTGATCTTATCGAAATGATCTACTACAGTTCGGGACCTGCTCGAAACCTGCAGGCGCGGTTTGCGCCGAGAATCGTGTGGTGTTTCGGAACGATAACAAAAACTTGGGAAATGGAACGCGGCAATACTTTAGGGGCGAAGCTCCTGAAGGCGTGGCTTGTGCGTCCCTCGTAGTACGTAACCATCAGTGGCACATACCCAAAATAGGTATAACATTTGACCTCCAAGGTGATGCCGGGGAGAGATTTCTTCTATGCGTTGTTTAACAATAAAAAATAGTGCTCAATGTACATGCCAATGGCTCCTAATGGGGAATGAGAGACAGAAGCATTCGGCTTTTCGTCAACGCGCATGCTGCGGTTCCCATTAGCAGCCATTGGTATGTACATTGAGCACTATCGCACAAGAAAGGGTTGCTACGTCATACTCGCTGGGTGCAACCTCCTTAGTTTTAGAAAGGTTTAGCAAGCGTTCAGCCGCAGGGCCATGAATACAATGAACTAGTATATACCATGAATGAATTCGAGGTGGTTAAAGGGGGGAAGCAGATACAAAGCGCAAGCCGTAAGAAATTAAAAGCTGAATCCTTCTGTCTTTCGTTTCACATTAACAGCCACTGGCATGTACATTGAGCACTACCTGACAGGAAAAGGTTGCTACGTTATACTCGCTGGGCGTAACCTCCTTGGTTTTAGAAAGGTTTAGCGAGCATTGGGCCGCAGTGCCATGAATACAGTGAACTAGTATATACCATGAACTCAAGGTGGTTGAAGGTGGGAAGTAGACCCGAAGCGCAAGCCGTAAGAAAGTGTGCGTGTGCCACCTCTCGTTTAGTCATTGAAATGTCCACTGAATGGTGGTGCTTCTATATGGGGATTATAAGATAAAAAGATGCGAGATGGTGGGACTTGGAGTGTTGAATAGATGGACGAACGGATACACAGGCAGATGCATGCATGGACGCATGAACGGACGCAGGGGCGGATGCATGAATGAACGCAGGGACGGGCGCATGATCAGACGCACGGACGGTCACACAGACGGACGCATGGACGAACGAATGCTTCGCCCCACTCTCCATCATTCACTCCTTGAATATGCTGCCATTTTTTGGTTCAGCAAAAGGCAGAAAATTCTTCCTTTCCGGCTAAGAAACAATAGATGACATGCATCGACCGTGGAGTGATGTTATCGCATGCACTTTCCGTGTGATGAAGATCAGCAGCTTCTTTCATCTATGTTCTTCAGGAGCGTTCTTCGCTAGCGCTTGCAAGATTTCTCCCGCGGAAATAGCATACAAAGCGTGCACAAAATTTCATGACTCGGAGAGCTTACTGAGCTTGGCGGTATTGACAAAAGTCTTTAAAGAGTCTCCTTATAACTCGTTTTGCAATCAACAAATAAGAAAAACTACCTAAATAGGCAGGGTTTTTTTTGGATAGCTGCGTCATTTTTGCTATAATGAATTCATCCGTTGTGTGAAATACCCCCTCCGGTGCCTCTTCATTTGCTTGAGTTTTCCAATACGCTCCACTACAGCCGTTTTACTACAATTTTTAGAAGCGATATTTCTTCCGCTTATGTCTTTGTTCAGTGCATGTGCAATTCATAATACGTAGGGTTTAACCTCCCAAAACCTCGCTCTTTCTGTCTTTGTCTCTTCTTCTGTAGTTACGTCGTAACTACTCGTAGACTAGCGCTGCGCAAATATGTTGAGTCACAAAACCACCATAGGACTCTGAGAGACCCCGTAGTAGAGGGCTCCTGAAATTTCGACCACCTGGGGTTCTTTAACGTGCACCCACATCTAAGCACACGGGCAGCAGCCGCATCCGTGTTTCGATCCCGCGGCCCGCGGGTCAGCAGGTGAGTACGTTAGCCACTAGACCAACGTGGCGGGGCACACGTGTAATACGGGTGCTAGGCGTTCAACCTATTGGATTTTGAGCTTGTCGGCTACACACTTCTTATCTCCGCTTCTGCAATCAAAACTCACAAAATGCATTAAAATGAGAAGTTCATCAGGTGCGATAATTGCACGAGATGATAAGAAGCTTGGAGAATATACATCGTAAAGCAAGGATGAAGACAATTCAAGAAATGCGTTTCTCGTATATGAACCATGCGAGAGTATAGCCCTAATCATGTCATGTGGATCACTGTTTTTGCATCATGAAGATCGTGAAACAAAAATAAAACAACTCGAGAAAGTTCGAGAGAATGGCGAGTTTAATTGTGTACCTTCAGTAGCTGTTCTACAGCGATATATCTACAGGGTATGCAAATAAGGGTACAAGAGAGTAGTCACGACACCACCAACGTTCCTTTGAAGATTCCTTGAGCTGCAGAGGAAGTGAAGTGATGTATTTTATGGCGAGCATCCCAGCTCGCAATCAAATAAGGCTAACGGTGGCGCTGCGGTTCCTCGCGAGTCTTGGAGACGGGGCGAACGGTGTAGGCAAAAGCGGGTGGCGGTGGGGCAATGATTTGCCCGTCCATGGAAAAGCTAGTGCGAGGTTTTCGGATGCCGGCGAGCTTGTCGTATTCCGTATAACTTTTAATGCTCAGTTTTTTTAACAATTTTTTTTCTCTTGTTGATACTTTAGCCGGCTGTTTTGCTCGTTTCCAGGGCAGAATACTTGAGCACCTTCAAATTTTAATTTCTAGTATGGCTGTTCTGCTGTGTTATTTACTGCGCTTCATTTTCGTCGCGCTCCTTTTTGACGTGCCTCGCGATGCCTATCGCGAATAAAAAGTGCTCTACGAACATAGCCGGGGCCACAACTGGCGATAGATAACACTATACTACGCACAAAACAAGCTTGCTACAAAATTTGGAGCACGGAGGGCCCTCACCGTGCCTTTAACGTAAATCGGCTACTTGTCATTATTTGTAATTGCTCTCAACTTGAATAGGAGCCACAAATCCCGAATTAAGCAATCGCAGTTAACGTCGCGTAGGTTTCATTCGCATAGTTTAATGTCGGATTCTTTAAGTGCGTAAAGTACAGAAAAAAAGCCTTCAGGAAAAATCTCGTTCTTTTGCAAAAAATGGTGGTATAGTAGTAGTAGAATATGTTTACTCACAAAGTGTATCGGGGGAGTCCGTTGTGCGCTTGTCTGCTGGGAGAAAAGAACAAAAAAAATATCAGCTTCCAAAAGTAGACACCGAGCATCATCTTGCCGAAGGTGATCGAGCAGTGTGTAGTTTTCGACGTACTTGTGCTCGGTCAATGCTAAAGTGCGTTGCAGAGGAGCTCATTAAAAGAAATTTTTGTGTAATAAGGGTTATGCGACAACAAGCATCTAGCAAGTCAACATGTCAGCTTTAAGTTGTCTTCACGCTTGCTCTCCAGCGGTAAAACTACCACCTTCCCAATGTGCGATGAGACGATGACAGCGTATCGTTCAGCTCGAGCCATGCTTGGCCAGTAAGCGCATCTAAGATGAATTAGCATCATCGTCCTGATTATGTTTCGTGGACCCTTCGTTCTAGCCACCGTTTACAATTCACAAGTTCGTTACTTTCGTATCACACCATTTTTAAAGTTGCAGACTTGTGATGACAGTGTAATCCTGCATTTTTTTGCGAACATTGAAAACTTTGTTCATAACTAAACACTCCTATGCATGAATTATAAAACTGTATCGTTTATAAGACTTGTAGCTGCAACTTTTATATGTAAATTACGGATTGTCGTGGCTCTAAATTGTTTTATTTCACCCACAACAGTAATCAACTTCGTAGCGTTTGATATGGCAGCACATCGCATGTGAGCGCACCTTTAGCCTTGAAGTACTGGATGTAGACAAATACGCAGACCCAGAAGACGATGATGAGGAATACTATGGTCAGGAGATATTGCATCATTCCGCCAGTGTCTTGCGTCCTGTTGAACACAGACAGTGCCGCTGTCATACATCTTATACGAACGTTATATGAAAGGCATAAAGGTTATATATTACTTGCCCGTACAATTAAAAGTATTTCAGTGAGAAACACGGCTGAAGACAAAATCTCGAAAATAGGAAGATAGTAGGACCTGTTGATAAATGACCAAAACATTCATAAAAAGCAGCTTGATAATACAAATACCTGCGTAGTGGCGGTACAATCATTTAAGAACCTAGGGCAATTTGCAAAGCTGGTAAAGGTCTGTTTAGTAGCAGAGTTTGAGAAGGAACCGGGCTTTAAGGCAGCCAAAATTAAATTTGGAACCACCTAAAGCAGAATGTGTCTAAATTTACTACAAAAAATATCCTCATTACTCTACATACTAAAAATGCTGCTGCTATGTAAAAAAAGGATACAAAGCGAACATTCAGAAAAAAGATGATAATTAAGGTCTTAGAACGGAAGCGCGTCACTCTGGCTTTATTACACTGGGCAAGATGACTGTGAAGTTAGATGTTAGTGACAAGGCAAGCATTCGCATATGATTTCTGCGCATGGTGTCAATCGATTATTAAAAAAAATAAGGCTTGACCTGAAAACTAGCAGTCAACAAGTAAAGAAAGAAAGCGAGGGAAGCTCATTGCAATTGAGAACATACTCTGTCAAATAGTCTGTGTAAACAGTTGACAGTTGAAACGCGCTGTTTGAACAGACAAACGAAAAGCTCAGGTACAACACAACACGAGCGTGTCTTTCTTTGTGTTCAAACAGCGCGTTGCACGTTTCAACTATGTACAACTGACTAGCCCCTACTCTGGCCCTTATATTTGTGTGCACATTGCGTTTGCTCCAACTTACTATAGATAATGTTCCAGTGCACTCAGTAATCTTTAGAAGCGTGAGCACCGAATGGCGTTTTTTCTACACTTTCAAGGATATTGCCTGCAACACTTTATCCTGTTTTTTTCAAGTATGCGAAAGACTCTTCAGAAAATAATGCTGGTGGTGTTGCGATGGAGGTCGAGTCGGTGATCAATACAAGCACGAAGTGGAGCGTTGTGAGTGAAGTGCGCGAGTCAAGTGATCTTTAAGTTTGGCACCACGAGATGGGCTATTTATAATGTGTCACCTGTGCCAGTGCGGCGAACCCTGGATATTTAAAAAGAATACAAGCTTAAGGAAACTGCACAAAATATCCAGAGCCTTGGCATGACAAAAAAAATTGTGTGGGTAATAGAGAGAGCGCGGCTAAAGTGCAGCGTGCATGCAAGCTCATCGGGTGCGGGTACCCGAGCGTCAAGGCATCCACCTAGCCACGGCGCTGAGAGTTACGGTGCTCATTGGTGTCCATTCAAACACCTTGGCCACTCGCAAGCTCCTGACACGGCGTGGTTCTGGTGTTCGAGCAGTAGACAGCGTCAGAGATGATGTCTACTGGGAGCGGGAGTAAGCTGTCGGGCTATGGGCCCGAGCTTGTGCACTCCCACCTCGGCGGTTTCCTTGGTGGACTGTGCTTGAGCGTGAACCGCGGGTGAGCCGTAGCTATCTGTTTACGCGTCCGGACTCCAACACAAAAACTTTAACGGCTGCACTCGAAAGACCGTTCAGACTCGCAGAGGTTCCCCTCGTTACCGAAAAGTGCGTCGATATTGTCTGGCCGAGCTTGTCAGTTCACGTGTTGTTGATGTTATCATTTATCCTTCATGTTTGCTAATGCAAATATATATTTTTTCTTGCAAATCAAACGCTCGTCTTTTAATCTGCACAAATGACGTTTCACAGCGAGCCCACCTGGCGTTATTGACCGAACCTCTCACAAGGACGAATGCTTTTTTTCGAGGAAGCCTTGAACTAAAGTGCGCTTGTCGAAACGGTGACATTTGCAGCAAGACCCCGTGTTTAGGAATTTTTCCTCTAATTGCTGTGAAAGTGCGAATGTTGATATTAGTTAAAGAAGTTGTGAAATATTGTTGCTTCCCGGATGCCCTCTTAAACAAAAGGGAAAAAATATAACCAATTGCACTTCCATAGAAGCTGCCGACAAGCCGTGCCACTATTGAGAGCGTTGTACCAAAATGTAGCGTGTTGTGTCTGTGGAGTCGTAATCCTTTATACACGAATTATGAAACTGGTGAAGAAAATACGTTTTTTTTATTTTTCAGCTTTACAAAGCAACTTCTCTTTGATTCTGCTTACAAATTATCTGAATTGTTACTTCAATGCGTAGTTTTAGGTCTGTTCAAAGTTTTCCATATGTCACAGAAGCGAAGACCTCGTAAAAAAACTTATTTACGACGTAACATGTCATGTGCAACACCTTGAGTGCATACACATCATATAAACGAATCGGAAGGAAACTGCGAGAAAACCGAGAGACAAGACAAGAAAGGACACGTACAGAGCGCTCTGTCCTTCTTTGTCTGGTCTCTCGTTTTTCGCGCTGTTTCTTCCACACATATTGTACCAACACGCCTAAGCACTCACTTCAACAAAATAAACAAAATAATTGAAAACAAAACCTACGTGAACCAATCAAGATGGGGTGGTGCTAGATTTTTCATGCTGAAAGCCACAATCCCCGTAGGTATTTGACAGCCGGCACTGATGGCGGCATGCATTCCCTCACTTGTTTGCTTAAGGTTTAACAGCACGAAAACATATGGCAGGCATGAAAAGGCGGGACTAGAGCCATCCTTTCCCCATCGTTTGCCGTGAATCTTTTCTGCTGGTCTGCCGTGCATCTTTTTGTGCTGTTTAACCTTAAGTATGCTAAACCAACTAGCTTTGTAGACACGAAAAGACAGGATGCCGATCAAGAGGGAGTCAAAAATGTAATAAGAGACGTTTCGGCTTTTACGCGGAAGCCTTGTTCAGTAAGCTGAGAATCCGAAGATTCCAGCCTCGCTCGCCGCTGTGGTTTAGTGGCTAAGGTACTCGGCTGCTGATCCGCAGGTCGCAGGATCAAATGCGGGCTGCAGTGGCTGCAATTTCAATGGAGGCGGAAATGTTGTAGGCCCGTGCACTGAGACTTGTGTGCGAGTTAAAGAACCCCAAGTGGTCGAAATTTCAAGCCTTGAAATATACGGTGCGTTTCATAATCTTATCGTGGTTTTGGGAGGTGTAATCGCCCAAATCTATCAATGAAGCTTACAGCCTAAAGCTCCTAAATTGTCGCTTGAGTCATTTTGCATACGTTCGAGGTAGATTAGCGGCGTTGTGGCTAAGCGTGTTGCTCGTTGTCTGGGTAGTGAAAGATTCCAAATAGTTCCGCCTTGTGTGGCTCTTTTCTCAGGCGCGAACGGAAGCATGGTGCCAGTCGAAGCAGGGCATGGTGCATTTTTTCTGCGTGCTCTGCGAGAGCACTGGCAGTGACGTTTTAAGGTGATAGGCCACCTTCAAATGTCTTTTTATTTCGTGAAATAAATTTTTAGGGTTTTGTTTTTCTTGCACGCCCAAACATTCACATATATGTTGCAAGAAAAATTATCCTCCTAACTCACTAGTTTCCGAGTTACTGCAAGTTTTCTATAACCTATGCTCCTATAGCAAAACCGAAACCACAATTCCAACTGTGGTTTCGGTTTCGAAAAATCGCTTTCAAAAGCAAGTGTTGTTTCGTATGTAATAATTAATGCTATTCAAAATACTTTATGAATTTCATTGTGACTGTTATATAAGATGGCGTCATTAAATATAACTTTGTGTTTAAAAGAATTCGTTTATCTCTAACAGCAGCCACAAGGGATCGCACGATGCTCGTCGGAATTTTTATTGTTTGCCTTGGTCAGGCTACGTCAGGCTTCGTTATGCATTTTTTCCACGTGTCAACGCTGCTAGAGCTGTATACTTAGGCCACCTGGACCTTATCACAACAAGCATGGGGAAGTGCAGAACACAGAAACGCAGAACACCAAATATTTGAAAGGTCTAAAAGCAAAAGAGATTTGAAGTACCTGCAGTACTACGGCGATAAAGAATACAAGACCTATGCCGCTGTCAAAGACATGTATGGAAAGGACAGTGTGCAGAAACTGGAATGTATTGGGCATGTCCAGAAGCTGCCACCTCAGAAAACTGAAGAAGACAGTGCGTGGACTCGGTGGTAAGGGAAAACACACTGATGCCCTCATTCACCGCCTGGAAATTAACTATGGCATCACCATAAAGGCTAATGTGGGGAACCTTTCGGCAATGAAAAAGGCTACCCTTGCCAGTCTTTTTCATTGCTGCTCTACCGACAAGCAGCCGAGACTTGGCCTGTGTCCACTTGGACCTAAAAGATGGTGTGGATATCAAAGGGTCAAAGCACTCGGCCAAGGAAAATATCGTCATGCGCTAAGAGCTCGAAGGAACGTATAAGGGAACACGACTGTCGAAAATCTCAGAGAGAAAGAAGGACGTCTCCGCTATGCACCGAACCCCTCCTAGCACAAGAAGCTCCAGCTCCATACCGGTGGTTACGTCTGTTCACCGTGCTAGCCGTAGGATCCGTGGACTGGACCCTGAGTTCGGACTTCTCTCAGTGGAGATGATGGCCCCAACTATTCCAGGCAGCGCCGTTCCAAGCGGCTCCAACCCAGCCGGTATGGAAGGCGCAACGCCATTGCAATATACACTGTTCAAACCAAAAACGCCGAATCCCTTTCATGGTGCTACCCATGAGGATGTTGAAGAATGGCTAGTCTACTATGACTTCGTTGCCGCTCTTAATATGTGGGATGACACAGACAAGCTCCGACTGTCTACTTCTGTTTGAATGACGGGGCACGTGTTTAGTACGAAAACCGGGCAGGTGTGTTCACGTCATGGGTGGGCTTCAAACGCCGGCTTCTTGAAATGTATGCAAGTCCCGATCGCCGAGAGCGAGCTGAACGTGAACTCCAGTGACGCATGCAAATGCCAAATGAAGGCATAGCAATGTATGTTGAGGACATGACGCGTCTGTTTCGACGAGCCGACCCTCACATGCTGGAAGAAAAGAAGGTGCGATACTTGATCCGTGGAGTGAAAAAGCAGTTGTTCAGTGGCCTTGTACGCAGCCCCCCCAAGACTACGTCAGAGTTTCTTGCTGAAGCCGTACTGATTGAAAGCACGCTTCAACAACGGACCCAGACGTGCGAGCGACAAGTGATCGTTGCTTCTGCTACGGACTACATGGGTGGTCTTGGGGCCCACGTCGACTTCTTCCGAGAGCTCATACACTCTGTTATTCGCGAAGAACTGCAGATGTTATCTGTACCCAGCACCTCCACCAGTTGTCACGCGCTGAGAGCTCGAAGAAACGTATAAAAGGACGTGACTGTCAAAAAATCTCAGAGACAAAGAAGGACGTCTCATCTGGCACGGGTTGCTCGTCTTCGTTTTCCTCGTTCACAGGCACAAAAGTGACCCACTGTTCACTGGCACAAAACACCTGGTGGCAATATGTACACAAAGGAGGACTTCCAAATGATGCGCTCAACAAAGTTAAAACTGTCTACAGTGGTCTGTGCTCTGATGAACTTCTAATGAAGTGCCATCATGGAAAGACTAAAAAAGCTAATGAGTGTTTCAATGGTCTAATATGGCAGCAGGCACCCAAAGAGGTCTGCATAAGCTGGCCTACAGTAATGTTTGCCTTGCCTAATGCTGTGGCACACTTTAATAATAGCAGTGTAAGCACCCTAGATATCCTGAGGCAAGCAGGCATAGAACCAGGGTACCACACAACGAAAGCTTGCGTCGCCAGGGATCAGCTGCGCATGCAGAATGCTGAACGCAAGTTAGCGGATGGGACAAAACAGGCCAGGAAGAAAAGACGAGCAGCCACCCGAACAAAAGAAGACAATAATTCTTCCGCAGAAGGGCCCAGCTATGAATCTGGTGCATTTTGAGCCTGCATGCGAAGATTGTGGCCCTTTTACAAGCTCGCAAATTTTTGTTTACGTTTTTCTGAAAATAACAGTTTGCTCCAAATGTTGCGACGCAAACTATCATAACGTATTTCTCAGCGTATACTTTAACTGAAATTTCGCACAATGATGTACAACATATATATCTGTGAAGTGAACTAGAATAAAAGAAATTCATCAAATACTTTTCAATTCACGGCTGTATTCTCCAACAGGTTCAGTCTAAATTGGCTCTTTTTCCCCACATTTTTGTTTTTTAGCATTACTTCCTTAATACTCACTGCATAATAGTTATTCAAATTCACTGCATTGCTTCGACCATTAGTTACAAAAACGTAAAAGCTTTACTGAATGAAGCCGCCAATACTTACTTATCATAGCTGGCCTGGCGAGCTTTATTAATGCCATTTTTGACAAAGATAACCTCCGAATAAATAAATATTCATTATTTTGCACTTTAAATAGCTGGGAAAACTAAATAACACATGCTGGTTTTGAGGAAAAAGTTATTTCAACGCTGCCTGCTCTCAAAAAAATTTGTTTTTGAGTGGCCTGCCACCTTAAAGCGAACCATTTCTTAGCAAACTTCAGTGACATTGAGCATATCTATCTATCTATCTATCTGTCTATCTATCTATCTGTTTGTGTATCTATCTATCTATCGATTTGGGTGCCAGTAAAGAACAGCGGATGGTCGAAATTTCCGGAGCCCTCCACTAGGGCCTCTCTTATATACATATGGTGGTTTTGGGACGTTAAACACCACATATCATCTATCTATCTATCTATCTATCTATCTATCTATCTATCTATCTATCTATCTATCTATCTATCTATCTGTCTATCTGTCTGTCTGTCTGTCTGTCTGTCTGTCTGTCTATCAATCTATCTATCTATCTATCTGCTTTTCTTTTTTTCTATCTATCTATCTATCTATCTATCTATCTATCTAACTATCTAGTCAACTGCGACTTTTTGTGCTCCTGGCCGTTTCGTTAATGATGTCGATATCAAAATTGGTATCGCACAACGTGACTGTATGAAGAGCATGAGGAATTAGTCATAACATAAAAATCATGGCATGTATGTCATTAACGTCATAATTTACTTTTCATGGCCTGGGTGCGCTTGTGGTGGTTTCGTTCACATAACACATTTCAACACTGGTATGATATGATACGATTGCATGGCTAGCATAACTGACAGACCCTAACACGGAAATCATTACATGCATGTCATGAAAGTCATGGGTACACGCTTACCTCATGGTGCGCTCGCAGTCGTTTCGCTAGCTTCACATATACCACATTTGGTATTACTGGAAGTGAATGCATGACAAAGGCATGTGACTGGTGCAAACATGATCATCATGAGATGCATGTCATGTGGGAACATGACTCCATGCTATGCTCAATATGCCCTCGCAGCCGTTTCACTAGCGTCACATATACCTAATTGGGTATTAGGTGACGCGAATGGATGACGAAAGTAAATGACACGTCCAAACATCACATTCACGACATGCGTGTTATGTAAAACATGACTATATGCTATGCTCATAGCGTGCTCGCGGCCGTTTCGCTTGCTCAACATATACCAAATTTGGTATCACGTGACGTGAATAAACGAATAAGACAAATTACATGTTTAAACCGAATAATCGGGACATGCGAGTCGTGTGCCAACATGACTCCATGCGACGCTCAATATGCGCTCGCCGCCGTTTGACTAGCGTCACACATATACCGAATTTGGTATCACGTAAAGCGAACGAATAACGAAAGTAAATGACATGCCAGAACATCATATTCATGACATGAGTGTTATGTAAAACACGACTATATGATATGCTCATAGCCTGCTCGCGGTCGTTTCGCTTGCTCCACATATACCAAATTTGGTATCACGTGACGTGAATAACCGAATAAGGTAAATGACACGTTTAAACCTAATAATCGGGACATGCGTGCCATGTGATACATGACTACATGCTACGCTTATAGCGTGCTTGTGGCCGCTTCTGTAGGTCTACAAATACGAAATTTGGGATCACGTGACGTGAATAGACCACGAAGGTAAATGACACATCTAAACACGGCAATCAGGACACGGGAGTCATGTACAACATATTTTACTTCTGCCTCGTAATGTTTTCCTGATTTTGAAGTGACATGGACCTTGCTCGTTTGTGCTTTGCTTATCATTGAAACCTACTGTACGTAGGATCAGCCATTTGTTTATTTTTTACGTCACTCACGCTGATTGCACGAGTACGGGTCTCGTCTTGCTAGGAGACAAGTATCTGACCAATGGCATGCTCTAAGGCACTAACAAAATTTTTGCGGCTGAAGTGCGGCACTAATGTTGAAGTTCAGTCCGAGTTAGAGCACGCTCATCTTGGCCTCACTGGGAGTGTACGAAGATGAATTGCATATCACTGACTTCGCTCGATGCGGTGAGTTATTTTTACGGCGATGCTGTAGGTGAGTCAGTTTGTTCCGACGTGTCTTTTAACGTAGGGAGAATTGCAGCTGAGTCTTGAAATTAGCGTGGAGCAGAATACTGGCGAAAACTTCTGGTCACTGGTACTCAAGTCGACGGCGGGCAAAAATAGCTGATTCTGGAAGTCCGGGATTGTTGCTCTTCAGTACATTATCCGGCTTGGGAAAGGCCTCTGTACGCCACTGGAAGCAACTTTTTTTTTCAAAATACTCATGTGCTGTTCCAGTCGTCGCTCGGCGTCTCTTATTACATTTTCGACACCCTCTTGGTCAGCGTTCTCTTTTTTTATGTTTACAATACCATTACTTTCCGACCAGACGAGAATCCGTCCAATTTGCAACTTCATTAACCCGACTAGCCCCGGGCAGCGACTTACTTGCTGGCTCAATGTTTTCAGATTATCTTGAATTTGCAGCACTTGGCATTGAAGGGTTGAAAAAGTTAACTCTACTCGAAGGCCTAATGCTATTTCACAATCCACATATTTTAATATTGCTGATACAGGGTTGCATAAAAATGTACAGAATTTTGCAGTTGTATCCTATGCCTAAAAATAGTTTGCAAAGATAGAATAACACGGGTTAGTGGAGTCGCTGTGCCTATTATGAATAACCTTAAGTCTTCCCGTTTCGAAGGCGTGGGTGACCATGAAAGTGAGTCGTGCGAGGTCAGTTACATTAGAAAAAGCATGCTCGGCTCAGTGTACCACCACCAAAATATTCCTTTTAATAGCTGAAAATTATTCACAATTACATTGCACAGCACGCAAACTCATGTTATGGGATAATTTTTGTAGGAATTTAGTCTTTACGCATTAAGTCTTTACGATTTAGTCTTTAAGCATGCTAGGAATCAATTGGCCAGACTAGTGTCATGACCACCAAGAAATAGCAAGCTCGGAACCATTGATACTAAGAACAACCAGTTCAGGCTGTCCCAACGGTATTTCGTGCCACGCGTGTTTTAGGTTTTCGTTCGTCAATTCTAGACTTCCTGTTCATTAGTAGTCCACTCCAGCATTGTGCTTTCATCACAAGGTTATTATTATTTCATTTCTATAACACTATTTCAAACAAAAGAGACAACATAACCACTGCTATGACATAATGTATGCACATGCAGGTGACGATATTATTTTAGCCCGTTTAGAGCCATTAATTTCTCAATTAAAAAAAAAATCAACAACGTAAACAGAACTATTGTGAAACCTGTAATGTTCCTTTGAATAGGAAACGAAATGGTCTACAGTATTCGTGGTTGACGTGCGAGGTTATACACTTGAAAAGACACATTAAACGACAACGTAGGCGCAGAATATCAAGCAATGTACAGAGTCCTATTGCATTCCTAAAGAACGAAACTTGTACCGCTAAGTCTCCACTTTTCTTGCAGAAATACTACCTCTCTTCATGTAGTAGGAGTCAAAACTATTTTGGCAGTATTTGTCAAATCAGCGTCGAGATCTCTCTCAGCTTACATAGTGCCATAAATCGTAACTCAGGCAGACTGATAACATCAACGTTTTATTTCACTTGCTCTTCATGCATGGGTCATCTGGAGAAGCATTGCCGTGCTAATTTCTATTTGAACATATGCAAGAAACAAATACAAATCTAAAGATGTGCACAGCTTACAATGAAAATTGAAGGTTGAGAAGTCCGCAGGCCCAGATAACATTTGCAACGCTTGCCCTAAGGACGCTTGAACGGTTTTTTGAAGTTTCGTTACCATTTAGGCTAGGTCATAACGAAACATTTCGCTACACAACTTTAGTGACACACCGTGTGGCAATATTGCTAAAGAGCAATATATCATTTGCCTTCCTTCTCACCTCAGCCTTGCCTCGTCAACTCATGTTACACGCTGACATCGCCGCCCTTCGCAGAGCTCTCAAAAAATGAAGGCAGCGTCTGACCAGAAGCACGCAAATCCCATTCTGCGCTGTTCTGTGGGCACTGTTTACGAAATCCGCTTAGGCTTGGGAAAGTTCTGTATATGCCAGGCAGGGCGCTTCAAATATACGATCGTTTACTCGAGCATGAAGAATTAAGAATGGAACATGTTCTCATTTACCATTGGACTACGCGTCGCGTGGCTGTACACTGCAGTTCAATAATTTGTTAATTTATTTTTTTTGTTTCTCTGCTTATTTATTGCATACCTATAACGCCTTATTGAGCATCACAGCAGAAGGGTTACATACAAAAATATACAAAGCAAACATACTGACAAAGTACAGTAACATACATCGTTGTCCAAACTTTCTAAATGTAAGGCGACATAGAGCGTTGCATTCTTTTATAGCTCATGAAAAAAAAATATTTCTAGGCGTCACTCTTGAAAGGCGAATAGCGGACCTTCATGGTCGCGTGTCGACGACACATAAGTGGCTCACCTAATATACTTTTGTCGCACAATGCCGGGTTTTAAACGATATACAGCGTGAAAACGTTTTATAATCTGTGATTTTCCCGCAGATCTTGCAAAGCCTGTCGTGATATTTTTTGTTTGTTTTCGGCGATGCATAAAGTTCTCTATCTGTGGAGTACAAGCCAAACCACTTTAGTTGGCACCCTTTCAAGATGCTCCGTAAGCTCTGCTCTGTGCGGATCTCAAAAAAAAACACAACCGTAATAAAGTATGCTGTGAACCTACGTAAACGACAACTGCTATTTCAATTTCTCTCGTAACTGACTGAAATAATGGTACAAAAAGTCCTGCGATGATTTTTTCTTAATGTGTTCACTGTGTCTATTCCACCTAAAATCGACTGTCATAAAATACCTCGATATTTGTATTCTTCAGCTATCTCTAAAGTCTCAAAATTCAGCGTATTCGTACAAAACTTGAGTATGCGGTTCCTTGAAAAGCTGACGTAACACAATTTAGAAGGATTAAAGATATTTGCCACATAGAACACCATGATGCAATTGCGTCTAAATCAGTCTGCAGTAAACTAACATCACTCTGTGTCCAACTCTACAAAAAGAAACACACTCATCCACACACATTCTAAATGAAGATTTGACGTCATTAGTAATATTGTTATTAAAAACGCGAAAACAAAAGGGTGCCCAGAACAGACCCCAGCAGAACACCTGAAGTGACAGGAGCATATTCAGAAGGACAACCATTGAGCACCACAGACTGCCCCCTCACACGATGATATTCGGCTACCCATGCAACAACATTATCATCCAACTTGTAGGATTGTAGTTTTAAATGAAAAGATTGTGCGCAGCTCCATAAAACCCTTTTCTTAAATCAAGGAATGTGCAGTCTACTATTGGCGACATATATCACTGAAGCCAGGTAGTGAATAAGTTCAGATAGTTGGGTAGAGCTTGAAAAATTGTGTCGAAAGCCTAACTAGAGCCTGGAAGGTTGTTTTTGCCTAAATATGACAAGATCAAACTATAATCTACTTGCTCCATTAGTTTACATGTTACACAAGTGAAAAACACCGACCTGCAGTGTGGTTTTCAAGAGAATTTCTCGATTCACGTTTGTAAATGTGTACAACGCGTGCCAGCTACTAATCAATCAGTAATGAACCATCAGATAAGCAATTTTTCAAATGAAAGACAAAAAACACAATATTCCAGACCATTTTTTTAGGAATAGCAGCTGGAACATCATCCCCACCACATGCAGTGGTCGGCGTCATTTTCTGTGATAACTTGAGCAAACCATCTACACCAATACAACCTAAGGCATTAGAAAATTGTGAGACTGACAGGTCACAATAACGATTCCAGAAAGGTTTAGCCGGAACACCGATGAGAAGAAGTTGATAAATAGTTTCACTTCATCTTTATTACTGCAACTATGGCTTCAGAATTCATTAAGAGAGGAATGCAGTTATTATCTTACCGTCAGACCTAACAAATTCACTGAAAATATTTGACGTCACCGACAAGCTTATCGTAAAGATCGTCGACAAGCTAACCGTCATGACATCATGCAACTCAAAGAGCTGGTGCTGTTACGGATTATTGTGGCCGCGTGACAAGAAGCAGGAGAACCGAGGAGAAAGAATAATGGGTGGGTGCGATCGGTAAAAATTAACATGGACGTTCTTAGTGGTGGGCTCAGGTCTTGAATACGCGACATCTTTCTGGTGCCGAAACCACCTGCCCCCCCGGCCACACCCTTCCAATACTTCTACCACCGATGGCGTCGTTGGAGCGACGGCGCAAGAACCGTGGCGTTGTCAGGGCCAGAGTCACAAGAACTATCACGTTCCTGACCGACTTGCTGCAGGCCTTGATTGCCGATGCCAGTCAAGTCGACTCCCACGTTGCCTACACCTTTCAGAACAAGGACGGGCATGTCACCTTAAACACAGAAATCTTCGATGCGAGAAACGACGAAGACTTCGAAGAGGAGCTCGAGGTCGGGGAGGAGTACGACTGAGTGATCTCTTACGCCATCTTCCGAGCACGTTCCTTCCTCCAAGATGCCGCCAATAAGGCGACAGTAACGAGTGCTGCGAGGTCGGTGGCTACGTCACCGAACGTTGACGCCGGTGGTCCCAGCACCGAAGCCCAGAGCCAGGTCAGTGACTCTTTTCGAGTAGCCGATGCGATTCCCAGTAAAGGAACGATGCTGCGTCATCGCATAGTGGTCATGCAGGAACTACAGATTTCCACGTTTTCCAGCGCACTTCGCGATTGGCAGCTCTTCTGGGTTCGTTTCAGTGCCACTATTCACCTGAATGAACATCGTTTACAGATTCGGAAGTTCAAGTACCTTCAGTACTATTTGAGCGGTGCAGCAGAGAGAGCAATTGGGGGCATCCGACTAACCGAACACAATTACAACATTGTGGCCAAGACCTTGATGAAGCGATTCGGCCGACGCAATTTGCTTGTCAATGACCACGTTGACCACCTGTTCACCTTAGCGCTGGTCAAGTCGTTGGCAGATTTGGAGAAGCTTTGCTTGCTCTAGGAAACGGTCAACTTTCGAGTCTCCGTGTTTCGGTGCCCCACATGACCAGTACAACGTGGTCCTCAACCACGTCCTGATGAAATTACTGCCGGTTGATCTCGCGATTCTCTACCGCTAGAAGGTGCCGGAAGCGCTGCAGAAAACTTTCGGCATCACAACACCTGATTAGAGAGCTTGCCAAGCTGCCGATTGCTCAGTTTTTTGCGCAATCAGATTGAGGTTCGAGAGGAAAGCAGGCCAGAAGAAATGGCACCTGGTTGCTCGTGGTCGTGGCCAGAAGAGGTCGCACCTCCATCGGCACCCATGGTACATTTGCCTACGGCGTCCGCACACTGCTGAATTTGTTACAGCTACGGAAGAGGTGTGCCCTTTATTGAGGAGTTGTCAGTACACCATCGTGGAGTGCTACCTTCAACTCTCGGCTGAGGAAAAACGGGCTCAGTTGGGCACTGCTCACTGCTGTTACCGTTGCGGCTTGCAAAACCACATGACGCAGCATCACCTGTAGTACCGCAACCGACGACACCTGACTGTCCTCTGTGAATTATTCGCACTGGCGGGCAGCCCCAACTCATACAAACGCGACGACAGTGAACCAAGATGACCCACGCATTACCGGGCGAGGCACTAACGCGCCTTCAGTGACATCGGCCCCAAGTGCCCTCAGCTAAAGTAACGCCGTTCTTCTTAAGACAGAACAAGTCTAGATCGAGTGCGGGTCCCGAAAGCGTCTCGTGCGCATTCTTGACAGCGGGAGCTAGCACACATTCATCCAAGCGGATGTCTCAAAGGACCTCAGATGCCCAGTTTTCCGAACCGAAGAACTCTCCTTGGTTACGTTCAGCCACTCGAAGTCCCGCGAAGTAACCCGCAGTCGAGGGGTATCTCACTCTACGAGACCAACGTAGGGACATGGCGATAATCGTGCATACCTGGGAAGTACCCACAGTGTGTTCAGTTACAAGTCCACCGCTCAGTAGTGATGTTTAGCAGTGTCTGTGTGACAAGAACTATGATGCTGCAGACAACTTTCATCCTGACACCTGGCAACTGCAGGAAGTAAGCGTTTTACTTAGTTTCAACGTCTACTGGAAGGTAGCAACTGGAAGAATACATCGCTTCTTCAGTGTTCTTACAGCCACGGAAACCAAGTTCGGCTAGACGTTCGAGGCACCATGGAACGCCATAGAAGTTCAACATCCACGAGCACTTTATTCCTGTACTGTGCGGTTATCAAGTGATGTATTTTCTGTGCGATTATCAAGTGATGCATCACGAATGTATTGCTGAAGCTCAAATCACGGACAAAAGAAAACAGTGCCCCCGCCCGTCTCATAAGGAATCGAGAGAAAATAATAGATTGCATAGCGTTCATAAGGGTGTTTTGCACGTGAGAACCCACTGGAATGAAGTGAATTGGACTCTATTTGGCCTTGAATAGCTGGTCAGACACCTCCCTAAAAAGGGTCAACTGCATATGCTGGCCTCACCCACGCCAGAACTGGAAGACCGTGGCCCTACGCTTGTTCGGAGCCTCCTGGAATGCCAAGTATTGAACTGAGAGCTCGAAGTATTCAAGGGCCCTCTCCCAGTCTTGTTTTGCGCTGTACTTTACGCCATATAACACCGGGCGCTGCCAAAATATGTGAGTGAGTGTGCAGTTACGTGCCTCACACACTCACAACTAGGGCATTCTGGAGTTATGCCACCAACAAAGTGGCTGAATGTGCTTAGATGAATAATGTTTTTTTCTTACCCCATGCAGCCCATAGCGCAGTTCACCGCCGGTGGTGTTCACCATAGACACATTGATTTTTAGGGTTTAACGTCCAAAAAACACTATAAAATTATGAGAGACGCCGTAGTGAAAAAGCACTGGAAATTGCGACCACCTGGGGTTCTTTAACTTGCATCATATCTGAGCAGACAGGCCCACAACATTTCCGCCCCTATCGGAAATGCAGCCGCCGCCGCCGGGATTCAATCCTGCGACCTGCGGGTAGGCAGCCGTGTACCTTAGCCACTAGATTATCGCGGCGAGGCTCATCATAAACACGTGCGCATCAGTGTTAACAAGGGTCGTAACTAGCACATTGTTTATGCCAAAATTGATAAGATTCCTGTGTGTGGGCAGGGTCAGTAGAACATTTTGGCATTGGTTGTGTATTGCACCATCACCTGTAGGAGCTGCTCTCATCAGTTTTATGGAGGTTTGCGCCGGAAGGAGATTGAAGATGGTGATCGACGAGAAGGGTTGAACAGGTGCAACGGCTTTGCGGCGAAAGGGAGTGGCCGGGTTGAGTGGGAGCCGAGTCACAGGTGCTATCGACTCTGTTTCCGATGATCAGCGGGAATTGGGAGATCGTTTAGACTTCAACCAAGAGTTTTGAGAAGTTCGACGTTTCGAAACCGACTTGGTTTCTTCCTCACGGGTGACTGCGAGGACTACGTAGCAGCGGCGTCTCCAAACCACTCGCGGGGCGGATCATGACGCCCGCTCTGTTTCTCGTTCTGCCGTGGAGCGCAGTCCATGTGTATACACTGGAGGAAAGGTTTCAAGAGAGCAGTTGATTTTATGGGCTGTCCTTTGCATATGGCAAGACTCGAGTAATAACGTTCTCCTCCAATTCGACTTGCTTTCAAGGATGGCCGTCGCTTCGAAATTTATCCTGTGACCCAACGTCTCAGCATGTTAGGCGACTGTGCTGTGCTCTTTTCATTGCTTCCACACATCGTTGGCGTGTTTCTTCAGTGGTTCCGGTAGGTTTTTTGTCTCGCTGATATACGAAGAGAGGCACTCGGCGCGCGGAATTGAGTAAACGACACCGAGGGTCCTGTCCATTTTTGACTGGTTGGTCTTTGCGGGGGAGGAGGCGGCACACCGTACACGAAGGCACGTGCGCGATGTGAACCCCTTCTTTCTTGAAGATCCGCGTAAACATCTCGCTGGTTCCCTGAACGTATTGGACCAGTACCCGCTTCGGGGGGCCGCCAATTAAGGTTGATTGGTGTTTTTGTAACCTCTCTTATTCTGCGAGGCCAGTGGCGGCTAGAATAAAGACTTTTTGGTATCCGTTTATTCTGCGGTCCGCGGGCCTCTTCTTTCGCTCCGTGTCATTGGAGCATAAGTTTTTAGCTCTGTGGAGTAGCGTGGTCCCAACCGAAGCCTTCTGGCAGGCGGGGTGAGGAGAATCAGATAGAAGGTAGCGGCCAGTGTGCGTTGGCTTTTCGTGAACGGAGAACTCCAGGTCGTTGCGCTTTCTTGCCATCTTGACGTCGACAAAGGGCAGGCAGTGGTCGCTTTCACACTCAGTCGTGAATTGTATAGCTGGGTGCTCGAAATTTAGGAGCTGTCTGAAGTTTTGTACTTCAGACGCCTTTATGACGCAAAAGCAAACGCCTATATAACGAAAAAAAAGCTTGGGTAGCAGCGAGAATGTGCTGAGTGCTTTCTCTTCTATGTTCTCTATGGTCAGGTTTACCACCATGACAGAGATGGAAGCTCCCATCGTGGTTCCAGTGTACTGCCTGAAAGTAGTTTCTTTGTAGAAGAAGTACATACTAGACAGGCAGAACTCCTGTACACGGCAGAGATTGCCAACCGCCAAAGGAGTCTTTTCACTCAGGCTTGCGTCCCCCTCAAGCGCAAAACAGGCAGAGGAGACAGCTAAGAAAACTGGCACATTGGTGAACAATGAAACGATGTCAAATGAGGCCAGGCTCTCGTCAATGTCAATGCTCACATCTGACGATAGATGCACGAAGTGGCTGGAGTCATGAACACACCAAGACACCAATCAACATACTAACTTATGTTCATACCAACTCAGCGAACTCAGCCAGGGGAATGACCGCGTCACATCGTTTACTACCTGACAGGAACTGAATGGACACCACGAAGACCTTCCCGTTCGCCGTCGCCCAGCCGCCGCATTTCACCACACCACCGGCAGTTCTCTGGCCCAACACGGGGCCGGTCTCTTAGCCCGTATCTGGGAAACTAAGGGAAGCAACCGATGGAGGTGCGGTTGCTGTACGACGCACTACCGAACATCCTTCGACGATGACGACACCACGATGGAGCTTTCCGAACATGATGCCAAGCAAGCAAAGTCGTGACGACGAAACATCACTTACCGAAAGTGACCTGACAAAGCAACATAGAAGAAGCGGAACAAGCCGACGCAGCCGTGACCCTACGCCACAGCCTAACTGCAACATCAGGTGGCGAACTACCGACCTCGACGTACTTATCAACGGCTACAGTCTGACCAATCTCGTCGATACTGGAGCCGACTATTTGGTAATCACTGGGTCGTTTGCCACGAAGTTGAAGAAAGTTAGAACAGCATCAATATGCCCCGAAATTCGCACAGCTAGAGGTCATCTCGTAACACCGGCAGGAATATGCACAGTGAGAGTCACAATTAACGACCGTATTTATCCTGCAGACTTTGTAGTCCTACAGCATACGTCGCTCGAGATATATCATTCTTGGCATGGACTTCCTATGTCTCCTTGGTGCATTCATTAACCTCAGAACAAATTCAATAACATTATCCACAGAAGAAGCATAACCACGGCGCACGCCATCAGGGAACCACGCCTTGAATGTGCTGAAAGAACAAGTCACTATCTTGCCTCACTCCAGCGTCATTATTTCAGTCGGCGCTCCGAAATCGCCTGTCTTGGAAGGCATCACTGAAGACAGTCAGCATCTGTTAGTCACCCGCAATATTTGCGTCGCAACAGGATTTGCAGAGCTGCGGGGAGGCAAAGCAATGATTATGCTAACAAACTCAAGCAATCAGTACAAAGACGCGAAGAAAAGAATGACGGTCGCATTCAATGAATAAATTGTGGAAGCCACCGGCGCTTTCGCCCTCGCCGATTCTGCGGAACCTGCTGAAAGGAACGAAGCCCCTTTCTCAGCCTTCGACGTCAATCCCTGCCTCTCGAACCATAAGTAAGAACAGCTCAAGACCCTTCTCGTGCAATACGAAGATTGCTTCTCGTCGTCGTCAAAATTTCGGCACACCCCAATCGCGAAACATCGCATCATAACAGAAGAAAATGCCAGACCAGTCCGTCAGAGTTCGCACAGTGTTTCGACGTGAGAACGCGTGGCTGTGAAGGCACAAGCTGATGAAATGCTATGGGATAACATCATCCAGCCATCGATTCCTCAATGGGGGTCGCCCGTGGTGTTACTGAAGAAAAAAAGACGTAATCCTACGTTTCTGCATCGATTATCACCACCTGAACAAAATCACAAAAAGTATGTCTATCCTGTTCCATGAATAGACGACGCACAGGATAGGCTTCATAGCGCCAAGTACATTTAGCCATTAAACCTCAAGACGTGCTATTGGCAAATCGACATCGACAAAAGCGAAGGAGAAAAGACGGCGTTAATAACACAGGACGGTCTTTTCGAGTTTGAGGTGATGCCCTTCGGTCTTTTCTCAGCGTCTGCCACTTTTCAACCTGTTATGGATAGAGTACTGGCAGGATTGAAGTGGCAGACTTTCCTTTTGTACTTGGACGACGTCGTCGTGTTTTCTTCGAGTTTCGACGAGCATCTTCGGCGCCTTGAAGCTGTACTTGAAGCCATCAAGACGTCCGCACTCTCTGAAGCCATGAAGTACATATTAGCGTGCATCGAGCTCTTGTTCCTGAGACACGTGGTTAGCAAGTCTTGAATGCATTGCGATCCCAGGAAAACAGCGGCCATCACCGACGTCCCGCCACCCACTGACAAGAAAGCAGTGCGCCGATTTCTGGGCCTGTGCGCCTGTTATCGGAGGTTCGTGAAAAACTTCGCCTGCATCGCCGATCCACCCACTAACATTACTAAGGCGAAAATGAAGTTCAAGTGGGAAACGCCGCAGGAACACACTTTCCAGGAGCTTAAACATCGCCTCCAGACGCCTCCATTACTTGCCCATTTCGATGAATTCGCCGAAGCAGAAATACACACTGACGCAAGCAGCGTTGTTCTCAGCGTCATTCTTGTGCAGAGGAATAATGGACTGGAAAGTGTTATTTGTTGCGCCAGACGATCGCTATCCAATGTAGAAGTCAATTATACCACAAGAGAGAGGGAGTGCTTCGCCATCATCTGGGCTACGTTGAAATTTTGCCTCTACCTTTACAGCAGGCCCTTCAAAATTGTGAGCGACCACCACGCCTTCTGTTGGCTGGCTACCTTAAAGGACCCTTCAGATCGCCTCACACGACGGAGCCTGTGACTTCAAGAATGTGACATTACCGTTGTTTACAAGTCCAGCAAGAAACATTCAGACGCCGGCTGCCTCTCTCATGCGCCTGTCGACCAACCACCGCCCGATGAGCCCGATGACGACTACTTCTTGGGAACAATAACTTCCGACGACTTCACTGAACGACAGCGGGCTGACGCGGAACTTAGGGCCCTAAGAGAATACCTAGAACGCAGGACCACTGAACTTCCGAAGGTATTTATGCACGCACTTGCGTCATTCTTCCTGCGAAGCGGTATTCTCTAAAAGAAAAAAACTTTTCAGCGCTTCGAGCTAAGCACCTCATTGTGGTGCGCTCAGCTCTGCGACCAGAACTCCTGCAAACCCTGCATGACGATCCAACGGCAGGGCAACCTGGTGTTTCCAGTACGCTCCCGAGGATACACAAAACGTACACTGGCCACGTCTTACCGCCGACGTCACTCGTTATGTGAGGTCATGCTGGGACTGCAAGCGGCGCAAGACACCGCCGACAAGGCCAGCGGGATTTCGACAGCCAATTGAACCACTTCGTCGACTATTCCAGCAAATTGGTATGGACCTACTAGGGCTGTTCCCGACGTCGGCTTCCGGAAACAAGTTAATCGCGGTAGCAATCGACTAGCTCACCCACTACGCCGAGACAAAAGCCGTGCCCAAAGGCACTGCATTCGAGGCAGCTAAGTTCTCCGTCGAAAACATTGTGCTACTTGACGGTGTTCCGAAGGTCCCCATCACAGACAGAGGAACGGTATTTACTGCTGACCGAACTCACCCGGTCTTGGTATAGAGCCAGAGAAACCTTCACCGGACGACAGCGAATCATCCACAGACCAACGGCCTCACCGAGCGGCTAAACAAGACGATCACTAACATGCGGGCAGTGTACGTGGATGCCGAACACAAGACAGGGACGCCATTCTTCCGAACGTGACCTTTGCATACAACACGGCAGTGCGGGAGACGACGCAGATATCTCCATACAAATTGGTCTATGGAGGGAGCCCAGTAATGACGCTCGATGCCATGTTACGCAACGTGACCGACGAAGAAAACCTCGATGTGAGTGGGTACCCTCAGCGCACCGAAGAAGCCCGACAACTCGTGCGCCTATATATCAAGAATCAATGAACGAGCGACAGCCGCCGTTACAATATTCGACAACGCTTCGTAGAATACCAGCCTGGTGAACGTGTTATCGTGTGGACGCCGATACGCTGACGTGAACTCAATGAAAAGCTTCTGAGATGGTACTTCGGACCGTACAGGGTTGTCCAACATCTCGGCCCACTCGATTACGAGGTTGTCTCATACGGTATCACGAACGCTTAATGACGCCGATCGTGACCTGAAGTCGTCCTCGTCGCGCGCCTCAAGCCGTTTTATGCGCGTTAGTGAATTGAAATATTGTTTTTTTGTCATGTTGCTGTATCGTAATTTATTCGTTGTATTTTCTTGCATCATTGTTGTACTTTTATCTTGCGTTAGAGCATCGGGACGACGCCTTTTTTATAAGCGGGCAATGCCACGTTCCTTTTCGCAAGATTTGTTATCGCCCCAATACACTACGCAATTATCAGCGGAAAACACACCTGCAGTCTTCGAGAAGCTTCAGGAGTGTAGTAGATAATTACCATAAGATCACTCGAACTACAAGAACTAAACAGATTATTCTGGAACCTACGTCACGGAAAACGATAACGCTAGAACTTTCGATTGCAATTGTATAAATGCAGATGCGCTTCGCCGCTTGTCATTTGATCGACGGCCGTCACTGCATTCCCGCAATGCGTGCAAGCGTGCTACAGAAACCCGACTTTCCGTTTAGCGTGCACAGGTTCGCCCAAATAAACACTTTGATCTGACCGTTCCATCTGCTGCCTTCAACCACGTCACGACCTCGTGACATTATATCAAAACATTGCAATGGCCTGGTGCGTTCAAAGTATGTGCTGGTCCTCATTCGCACAAAGAGTGTACCTCAAGAGGAGGAGGAAGTGTTGTAGTCCTGTGTGCTCAGATTTGGGTGCACGTTAAAGAAACCCAGGTGGTCCCAATCCGGGGCCCTCCACTACGGCGTCTCTCATAACCGTATGGTGGTTTTGGGACGTTGAACCCCGCATATGAATGACTGAAGAGCACAACCTAAATTTGATAACTGCGGTGGTCCCCACCCTGCTTCATGTGAAGGGTGCGTTAAAAAGGCTGCTACACTTGCACGCTCGTCGGAGCCAGCACAAGAGAAACCACCAAGGCGCAATGAACCACCGCCTAATACAGAAGTTGTAGTAGCGAATATGAAAGACTTCTCTAAGAAAAGATCACCACAAAGCCGAAAGGCATCTGGTGAAACGTACGCTGATGTGACAAAAAAGAAACTTGGAAAGCCCACTGGCACGCCGCCCCTTTCAAAACCAACGCAACGCTTCTCAGAAGATCCATCAGTCGAGTACAGCCGTCACCAGTCTCAGCCACCGCAACACGACAGGGTATCTGCGAAAGGCCACAGCACGGAAACACAGGACAAGATTCTGCACGCATACTGATTCCGATGCTGATCAAAGCTCTCAAAGTCCTTCTTCGCGAAAATCCTTCGTCAAGAAGTCTTCCAGAGGTAGAAGCAATCCTTACGATGAAACCTTTGGTGTCGACTTCTCACGCTCCACAGGGGCGTACTCCCTCACCGTAGTAATCATGGCTTCCCCAACGATATCTTCACCTGAACTGACCCCCCTCAAAATCTTTCGCACATGCAATATGTTTCAGTGCCCATGGAACGTTTTTGGCCTTCACTCGAAGCACTCAGACTTTGTGCGACTTGTCCGAGTACACTGATTCCCATTCATCATCAATTCTGGATCACGCGTCGATGCAAATTTTAGAATGAACGGATACCATTTTCATCAGTAATAGTGACTTTACAGTATAAGCAGATTACTCATCGGCTTTCGTATGAAAATTCCAGCCTCCGCGATAGACATCCCACCCCACTGCGACAGCGAGTATGTGTGTCATAACAATAATAGGTAAACAGGAATTCACTCTCATCGGAGTATACTTGGAACCAGGCTGGCCTTTCGGCGCTTCAAGGCTTGAAAACGTGATATTGCTTTGGCGCAGATCAGTTTGATCTTGAAGATACTATGCAGTCAAGAAGCGGAAAGACACGACAGTGAGCGCTCACAAGAACGTCAAGGTCGGTAGTTCGCCATCTCGTGTTGAAGTTTAGCCATAGCGTCGGGTCACGGCGGCGTCTGCTTGCCCCGCTGCTTCCATGTTGCGTCGTAAGGTCACCTTCGGTAAGGGAGGTTTCCTCGTCAGGACTTTGCTTGGTTGGCGACGTGTTCAGAAAGTTCCGTCGCGGCGTCGTCGTCGCCGGAGGATCTTCGGTAGTTTGTCGCACAGCAACCGCCCCTCAATTGGTTGCCGCCCTTAGTTTCTCAGATATTAGCTAGGAGACCAGCCCCACGTTGGGCCGGAGTACTGCCGGTAGTGCGGTGACATGCGGCGGCTGGGTGACGGTGAACGGGAAGGACTTCGTGGCGTCCATTGAGTTCCTGGACTGCGCTGAAGCAAACTGAGCTGCGCTAAAGCAATATTATTTCATCATGTACCAACTCGCCCAGTCAGCAGTATTTGAAAGCTTAATTTCAAAGACACCCTCCCCACATATCATTTTTGGAGACTTCAATGCACACAACGAAATTTGGGGCAGCTCACACAATTGTTCTCGAGGAGCTGAGCTTGCAGAGTTGCTCTCGAAACATTCAATTGAAGCTCTAAATGACGGCAGCATCACCTACCTACGAGGCACCACGACTACCATAAGAATCGACGTAGCCTTCGTAAATGTTCAGTCGCTCACAACTTCGACTGGCGCACCGAGTTGGAAACGCGTGGGAGTGGTCACTGCCGAATCATAATATCAGCTGCTCATGTAAATATGTCATCGCGGAGAGCCGATGAGATCCACAGATTGGAATGCGTACAAAGACGCAGCAGGAATGGAAATCACTGCCGCTAAAAATGATGATGAAGTACTTGCAACGATGGATCATTGCCCAAAAAAGTGCGCATATGTTTCAACTAAAAACGACAGACTTGCGTCAAATGATGAGGAGTTCGAAAGACTGTATGCTATTCGCAGGCGAGTTGAAAGGAAAGTTCTGCGCACAAAAAATTTAGGAGACCTCTAAGCCTGCCGGTGGACACAGCATCATATTCGGCGATACCTGGATAAACGTAGCTGGCAAAGATGGCGTGACGTTTGCTCAATATTAGAACCTGTGTTCGAAATCTGGCATGCTTTTTAGGCATGCGCATGCCACTCTAGCAGCTTCACCCTTTCGCCGCACTCCCCTTTAGGAATGAAAATCCCTCAAAAAGCTCTCGGAATGATATTGCACAATAATATAATCAAATTCAGTCCTTTGGAACTCATCTGCAGGTAATCAGTCTGGTACTCACGGGTGGCAGTGCCAGCGCTAGGCATACATTGAAGAATCGAACACTGCTATCAGTGATTCAAACAGGCGCAGATCACTCGGCCGGGACGAATAACTTATAAAGACACTGCAAAGCTACCCATGGTTCCCGCCTACGGCTCCTAGATTATTATAATTCCTCGTGCATGTCTGCAGTGGTCCCCGCTGAGAGGAAGCAGACAAAAATAGTGCCCATTTTGAAACCTGGTAAGCAGCCAACAAGCTACACCTCTTTCCGGCCTGCCGCTCTACTGAGTTGCTTTGGCAAACTTATCGAGCGAATTATTCACAAGTGATCGACATGGTTCCTAAAAAACCACAACAAATTTCCACAAGAAATGAATGTGTTCTGCTAAGGCAAATCGGCCATCGGCAACGTCATCGCACTTGTCTTTTTCTTTGGCGAGGACCCCTCCGCAGAACGCATCACGATATCATATTCTTTGACAAGAAGGCAGCTTTTGATTCACTGTCACCATGCCGTTCTCGCAACCATGAACAAACTTGGCCTGGGAGGGAAGCTATACATATGGAATGATAACTGTCTAAAACAGCGGAAAATATATATGTGCCCTCCAAAAGGTCCCACCCAGTTCTATACAGTAGAGAAGGGTATACCCCCGGGTGCCGTGCTAAGACCACTCCTTTTCAACCTTACCATGATACAAATATCAAAGTCCCTTCGTCGAGGAGTATCCATCACGATTTACACCGATGACATCTGTATTTGGAGCACTTCAGGTTCACGTTACATCACTGAACAGCGACTTCAAAAAGCTTTACAGAACATATTCAAATATCTAGCGCCCCAAGGCATGCACCGTTCACCACACTCTAAGGCAAAGGGGTGTTAAAAGGGTATGTGGTTCGTAATTTTGTGAACTAATGGGGCTGTCACAACCATTAATCACTTTAGGGACTAACGACATTGTGTCTAACAGTTAGACTCCACAGTAGAGCTCAAGGGACTAACATTTAGTTCCCACATGCACACCGTAGTGAGCAACCGTTAGTCCCACAATTCACCTCAAAGGACTAACATTTAGTTCTCACATTTGCACCTTGTTGAGCAACTGGTAATCCCCACATTTACACCTTACCGGGCAACAATTAGTCCTCAAAGTTGCACCTCGCCGGACGAACGTTTCATTCACTCAAACACTCCAATCAGATTAACTTTTTATCCCCAGTTCAAACACTGTTTTTGTTTATTTTCCGCCAGGCCTAATACTTCTTTCGCCTGTGTTTCTGCGAAGTGAGCAACAAATAACGCAGAAAAGAACACGCAAAAAAGTAGTTAGCCACCTATGCGTAACTGCTCTCGCAGTGACGGCAACAAAAGACAAAAGTACACACCAAAATCTGTTATTTTTCTATATATGAAGTTTCTCCATTCTTTTAAGCGAATTATTGGTGAATTGCACAAGTCCAGTTTTGTTGTCATATCTTGTTCACTCCTTGTGGAGCTCCTCCGACGGAAGCGATTGATGACAGGCATTTCAGACGCCAGTGCACGCAGCCTTGTGGTCCTACGGCTGCATGTACAATAATATAGTAAAGATAGTCAGACACACGTGACAGAACATGAAGATGCACGCATATGACAAGTACGTGAAACGTTAATAAAAAACAAGCGTTAAAATATGACACACGAATAACTTTACCTTCGCATCTCGCACAGTCCTTCTGAAGCTCCTCTGACGAAAGAGATGAATGACAGGCATCGCAGATGCCAACGCACACAGCCTTGAGCACGGTGTGTGCCCACGGGTGCACAATAGGTACGTAAAGTAGTGAGTCACACGTGACAGAGGTTGAATACGAATGCATATGAGAAATGCGTAGAAGGTGAAATAAAAAACGTACGTGAGATATTTTTTCCACCTTGAATCCAACGTCTCCAATCAGTGGTGTAGTGATCACTGAAGAGGGCGTGTTAAATCTCGTACTTAATTTGGGCACTAAAAAGTGTAATGGACCTGATGGTATTCCTAACATGTTTCTCGTTCGCTACTCCCTTTGGACCTCTCAATACCTTACAATAATTTTCAATAAATCCGTAAAATCTGGAACCTTTCCCAGATCTTGGAAAAACGGCAAAATAGTACCTTTACATAAATCTGGTGACAAGCAAGTTTTCAGCAATTACAGGCCCATCTCTCTTACCCCTCATTCCTGCAAGCTATTAGAGCATATTATATACAAACATATTATTGCATTTCTCGAATCTAACAATTTGTTGTCTAGCTTCCAACATGGATTCAGAAGAAGTTATAGTACTGTTACGCAGCTAACCGAATTCGTGCACAACATTTCTAGCAATATGGACATTGGTAATCAGGTTGATGCACTACTAATCGACTTTTCGAAAGCGTTCGACACTGTACTTCACTGTAAATCACTATGCAAATAAATGCCATATTAAACAACCCGCAACTAGTTACCTGGATTTCTAAATTTCTTTCTGAGCGCTCACAATACGTTTGTTATAACTCAACTGACTCCGACATTGTTAGTGTTAATTCAGGCGTTCCACAAGGTTCTGTACTTGGCCCGTTACTGTTTATACTGTACATAAACGATCTGCCTAATAACGTCACCTGTAAAATTTGTCTGTACGCGGATGATTGTGTTTTGTATGAACCCATCGACTCTCCTGAAGCCCATTATCGTCTAAATGACTCATTTACTAAATTTTGTGAATGGTGTGCAACCTGGCAAATGAGTATAAATTTTAACAAATCTGTGCTTATGTCTTTCACGAATAGTAAGTCCTCTTCCTGCTTCACGTACTCGTTTAACGGATCCACCTTAAAAAAGTAACAGAATACAAATATCTTGGTGTTCTTTCTAGCAATTTATCTTGGTCTCAGCATATTAACTTTATCTGCACAAAATCTTTAAAAAGGTTAGGTTATTTAAGACGAACACTGTCCCAATCCCCCAAAAGCACTAAATTACTAATGTATAAAACACTGATTCGTCCTATACTTGACTACGCATGCCCCGTATGGAATCCACACAAGCAGGGTGAAATCGATAGAATTAAGGCCATTCAAAAAAAAGCTATCAGATTTATTTGTAACCGCTATGATCGCTACTTTTCACCTTCCCTTGCCCTGTCTTCTCTTGAACTAACCACATTACGCATGCGCCGTCTAAAGGATTCTATAAAACTGCTTTACTGTTTTATTAACTCGGTCTATCGCATGTCCCACAATACCTACATCTCATTTGCCTCGCCGTCCACAACTAGAAGTAATCACCACCTTAATATCAAGCCTTACCATTGTCGTACTAACACATTCAAATTTAGTTTTTTTTCCTTTCACTGCCGAAATGTGGAATCAACTGTCTGGTGATATTCGCTCCCTTTCGCTGGAAAATTTTTTACTTGCCCTTGCTAATTTGCGTTAAGTGTTCTTTTGTTTTATTGCTCTGTTGATCTGTTTGTTTGTTATTTGCTCACTCCTGCCATAGCCCCAAATTTGGAGCTGCAGTATGTATAAATAAATAAATAAATAAATAAATATTACATGCTAATAATGTTACCGTGATGTCATACATCGTCAAAGACTCATTTCGATCTGAGTAGCGCCACAGCTTTGGAGCGGCGGCCACAACCACAACTCCGCGAACCACCGTGCCGCCAACAAGTCGGCGAGTCCTAAGCAAGCGACGTCGTTCAGCTCGAGCAAGCGAACGCGAGACCAAACCCGGCGCTGCACACGGAGTGTCTGCCGCCAGCGAACTTTGAACAGGAGAGCGAGCGTACGCTTGGCCGCCGCCATGAACAGTGCCGAGCTGGTTTGGAGCTAGCGCCAAAAAATCGACAGTAATGCGGCACTTTTCGACAAACTCGAGCGAGTGCAGCGCGCAAACACGATTCCGGTGCCGCGGCCAACGGACGGTGCCGAGCTGCTTGGGACTGACTGGCGGGAAAGCCAACTGTAATGACGACCAATTTTCACTGAGTTCTGACATTAACGAAAGCCCAGCCAGCCCATGCTGGTGCACATACAGCGCGCGACATACTACAACCAAGCTCGTAACGAAAAGCCGCATTGCGTTTTAGACGACTCCCAACACAGCGACGAGGTCTCAGCTAAATATCGCCAGCCCGGAGCTCATCGCGGTGGAGAAGACAGGCGAGCACTTGATGAGCGAGTTTACGGGAGGCCGACGGCAATGGCGGCCGATTCCCAGGCGGTTGCAAAGCACAGGTGAACTGCAGATGCCCAAGCTGACCTTCGTGGTGCATTTTGTGCGTGCGATATATAACGCGACGGAGCCCGTTGCCGGCAAACGAGATCCGTATCGCACACGCGACGAGTAGAGTAGAATAAAAAATGATAACGTACTTGTGAAAGAATCCAGCGCTGTTTTCTGCCCTTAGTCGGACTGAAGTATATATCCGATACGCCTGCTGTCTTCTCGGCTACCATGTTGGCCTTCCCTACTGTTGCTTTCGCGTGTTGGTCGTGACTTTCTTGAAGCCAGAGATATACAGCGCGGCGTGTTGACGTGTCAAGACTTGCTCCAGACTTCATGGGTGCAGTGAAACATAAAAGCAGCAGCCCACGCTCATACAAGCGTACACACAAGCACCACGTTGTAATTCCTAGATCGTCAAATCCAGGCGGCCGTGGACGAGCACTCCGAGCGCGATGCAACGCAAACCGTCACCAGCAAAATACGGGGAAAGACTGAGCCAGGAGAGGAGGAGGACGGCTACTGACCTTGGCAAGGCTTTGCACACTGCCCGCATTCCCCGGGCGGTTCATTCATTTGGAGCGTGTTTGGAGGCTTATTGCTTTTCGCGTGGCACGCTTCCCTTTTTGGTTCATCCTCAACGGTCTATCTGTTCATCGCACGGGCCTATTGGGCTCTGGTCGTTACTCTTTTTTCGGGTAATAATTCTTTGGAGTGCATAAATGAGCACAGCCATTGTTTTCACGGCAAAGAATATGAGCAAGTATATACTACATCTTGGTGGACAACCGCTGACCCATGAACGGTCTCAAAAATTTCTGATAATCGTCATATACAGAAACCTTTCCTGGTCTCTTCAGGTGAGGAAACTGACTAGAATAGCAGCAACACAACTTTTCAAATTTATGGCTGAAACACGATGTTTACGTACACATGCTGAATGGTTCTGCTTGAGAAAGCATATAAGGAAGGAACGTTACGCTATTGTCTACCGGTGCTTCGCCGATTAACCAAGTAAATAATAGAATTTTGGAAGTCGCACAAAACAGCTGCCTACAAATATGTATAGGGCTTCCGAAGAGCTCATAAAACATTCGAAATTGTAGCGGAAGCAGGATGTCTCCCACTCGATGTAATCTCTATCCAAGAAACCATGCATACTAATCTACGACATGTCTTACAAGGTGAAAAGCATTTCGTGTACCAAGGTCACCTAACACACGGCAATTCTGCATTGAGCCAAGCTGTGCGAATGCTTCAACTCTCCCGTGTTAGTCAGCCATAAAAATTAATGCCTGCAACATTTCCTCTCTGAAAACTTTCGCCTCTAACTATAAAACAAGTTGTACCATGCATCCATGGGGCAAAGAGGCGAGTGTCACAGGCTGCGCTGTTGCAGAATACTTTCCTTTTCTTAGCCGAGAACTATGCTCAGCACTCGCATATTTACACCAACGCCTCAACCACTCAGGGTACTTCCGGTTATGGACTTTATATCCGTTTTACAAGACAAATGCTATGCTGCTGATAGCAACGGAAGACATTCTCGACAGCATTAGAACTTTATGGCATCAAAAAACATGTCCTTTACATCTCGCACCGAACGCCAAACCGATGGGTAACTTTTACCGATTTCGATGGAGCACAACGGATATTGTTCAACCTCCTAAGGAAAACGAACTCTCAGCCCGTTTCATTCTATATAGCATACCTACTTCACCTGGCTATTACCGCAAGGAAAACCATCATATTTCAGTGGATACCGCGTGATTGTGGCATTTTCGGCAACAAAAAAAACATATGAAGCAGCACGCAAAGGTCTTCGCGCCCACAATTCCAGACGAACTTACTTCATGAATTTAGATGCTGCTCAGATGGCTAAAATACTTGCGTTTGAAGAAGATAAGCGACGCAGGAATCTTCTGACACATCATTACGCCTTCCTTCACTCAATCGACGCCTATCTCACAACAAGATTCTATAAAAATTCCTCAATGTCTGGAAACACTATACCATCGTCTTCGTCTGAACAGTGCCCATGTTATTAGCCTACGCTACGGCCTCGGTCAATCAGCGAGTCCGTACTACAACAACTGTGGCTCGATTGAAACTGTGGAACAGATATTATTAGAGTGTAGAGGGTATGCTGAGGAGCGTCTGCTTTATGAGCATTGCATGCATTCTACAACCGAGATAACTTATTTTCTTGACTGTGCATTGGGACGTTTAGCCTGCCCCACTTTACAGAGGCATGCTATGAAACCTTTGTTAGCGTACTTGGGCATTATCGTTCAGCTAGAGAAACTCTAGCTGTAGCATGACACCACGGAAAAACTATTAACGCGCGTCCTCAATCAATGGTATAGCTGGTGGCCTTTTCTTTTCTTCTTTTTTATTATATCTTCTATCTTTACCTCTTGTTTTTTTTCTCTCTCCTCCTATTCGTACTTTCAATCCTCAAACCCTTCCCCACGCAGAGTAGCAAATCAGTGACTTATACATCCCGGCTAAATTCTCTGCTTTTCAATAAAGAGTTCTCTCTCTCTCTCTGTGGATCCACTGTATATTTCTTCCAGTATGTGTATGTGGGCTTTTTTGATGTCTTGATTTTGTAGTGTCTGCATTACTGCTCATGCCTCGACTGAGTCCAACGCCTTCTCGTAATCTATGAAGGCTATGTACTTAGGTTGGTTTTATTACACGCATTTCTGTATTACTTTAGGGATAGTATGAATATGGCCTATTGGGATGTAGTCTGCACAGAATTGTGCTTACTTGTTTGGTTGAATGAACTCTAATGTCACCTTAGTTCTGCTAGCTGCTATTTTTTTAATTAGTTTGTAGAGAACGGACAGTAAGCTGATCAGTCTGTAATATTTCAAATGCTTAACGTCTCTTTCTTATGAAATAAGATGACGTTGTTCTACCCATACCGTCAAGAGACACCACGTATATAAAGTGGCCAGTTTTTCTGACACATTTTCTCTGTCATTTATCCGGAGGTCCGCTGTTACGTTATCATAACCAGCGGCTTCACCCTTTTCCATTTCTTCTACAGATTTCTTTACTTCCCCAGTCCTTGCTGGTAGGATGTCGAATTCCTCCGGGGTGTGGTTGCTTGTTTATCATCTTGATTGTTTCGGTTTCTGTATAACTCCCTGTAGATATCCTCTACCACCTCAATTATCTTTTCAATATTGCTTATGATTATTGCCTTCTTAGTCCCTTAATGCAACATCTCAGTTTTGCCTATGTAAAAATTAGCCTTCGCAGTTTTAGGCTTCTGCAACTTTCTACAGCTTGCTTGATTCTCATGTTATCGCCCCGCCGCAGTAGTCTAGTGGCTAAGTACTCGGCTGCTGACCTGCAGGTCGCGGGATCGAATACCGGCTGCGGCGGCTGCATTTCCGTTTGAGGTGGAAGTGCTGTAGGCCCGTGTGCTCAGATTTGGGTGCAAGCTAAAGAACCCCAGGTGGTCAAAATTTTTGGAGCCCTCCACTATGGCGTTTCTCACAATCATTTGATGGGTTTGGGACGTTAAACTCCACATATCAAACAATCAATCCAACCTCTTCATGTTATTCTTTCAGATGTCGGCTACCGTACGCTTGTCAATTACTTTGACAGCTCCGCCAGCTCTATTTGGTCAGTTGCTTTGAAACTTTATGGTTTGTTTTCTCCTAATGAGATTTTTCATCTGTTAAGAAAATTTGCCAGTATACTGTCTAGTGACTGTACCTCCAACTTCAAGTACACACTGTGTTAAAATACCTGTGACATTCTCGTTCAATGTGCCAACCCTAACGCTGACTATTTCGTTAATGTGTCGAATCAATTTGTTTATTTCATTTTTTAACAATACTGTAGGCCTTTGTACAGGCCCGTAAAGTAAGTGGTAAGGAAAAGTATACATGAGCATAGATATAATAAAGTAAAAAATGAAACCTGAACACAGAATGCCTCAGTAGATAATGATTCAGTGATAGATCAAGAACAACGCAAAAAAATGCAGAAATGGGATCACACATCAAGAACAACCCTACACTTGGCAAGCTTCTGCAAACATTTACCTCACGAAGTACATGCATATGTACAATAAAGAAAGAATTCCTGTTTTACAATAACTTTGTGTACAAATGGGCGTTCAACATTTTCACTTGGTAAAGCATTCCAAGTTTCAATAGCCCATAGAAAATATTAGGCATGTCGCATTTTGTCTGATCAGGCCTGATGTGTTTATTGCGAGAAATTCTGATTGAGTGACACTGCGGTGTGTGCACGTAGTCTTGTTTTAGTATGTTTAGGTGGTCGTGACAGAGCATAAAAACAAACTTCATTGCGGCCACAACACGCCGAGACGCAAGGGTAGGCATTGCTGCTGGATTTTTAAGCGCACTTAGGCTTTGGTGTCGAGCGCACTTCGAATATATAATTCTTAATGCTTTATTTTGTATACTTTCTACTTTTTGTATAAGTTCTTTCTGGTGTGCGTTCCACACACTATCACCATACTTAATAACGGCCTCACTAATATTTTATATGCAGTTATCTTCACATGTGATTGAGCTGCACATAGTTTTCTTGGCAAGAATCCTAATGTTCGAAAAGCCTTTGTGCACGTGTTTTTAGGGTGAATATTTCATTTCATGCTTCTTGTGAAAGTCACGCCCAGATATATAACTAAATCTGCCACTACTAAATTGTTACCCTTCAGTCCATATTTCAAACCAAGTATCGTCTTTTATATGTTGTAATCACACATTTAGTTTTGTTATTATAAATTTCCATGCTCCATCTGTCACACCACTGGGCTTAAGTGTATTGTTCAATTGGAGTTGATCATCGATTATCTCCATGCAAGTGTAAATAACCATTTCATTGGCGAAGAACCGTAACTTTACTCCTCCTTCGGCGCAATCAGATAGGGCGGTAGATGCGGCAAGATTACGGTGGACCTTTTTTCGGTACTGGGGCAATCTTCGAAGTCTGTACGGCTCCCAACAGTAGCCGTACAATCTTCGGCGCGATAAACTGTTCATCGTCAACTGGCTTCATACATTTGACAGAAACACGGAAACTGTGGTCTCTCCATCGTCCTCCTCGCAAACACATCAATCGAGTATCAGTCAAAAGTGGCATCTTTCATTTCTTTACACCAACATAAGAAGTATCTTACCAAAACTTGATGCACTCGGTAACTTGTACAGCGCTACAAATTCAAATCTTGTTCTAACCGAAACATTGCTTAACACGACTAATAACAACTGTGAGATTCTGTCCGTAGTTCCTAATATTAGCAGATTTCGACATTATCGACCTAACAGAAAGGGCGGTGGGTTCCTAATTGGTGCTCATGAGTGCCTTAAATGTATCCAAGTTGAAGTAAGCATGTCTTTAGAAATTGTGTTCGTTGCAAGTAATACCTTCTACTCACCCGTCATAATTGGTAGCTGCTATCGCCCGTTGTATGCTGACATGACGTTTGTGGCTGATTTTCATAAGGCAGCCTATTCTATTATAACACGGTATCACCCGTCACCTATTATTGTGTTTGGTGACTTCAATTTTCTGTCCATAGATTGGTCTAACGCCGATGCACCAATGCCAGTGAAAGCTGCCGAAAGTGGCTTCAACAACCTTGTCTCATGTTCGGATTGACACAACTTGTTAACAGGCCAACACTTCAATGCCTAAATTCATCTAACATACTTGACCTCGTGCTTACTTCTCATCCTGACAAATTTTCATCAGTTACTTACATGTCCGGTCTTAGGGATCACTCAGTACTTCATGCTGCAAGTAATCCTAAAATTGTTGCACTCCGCAAAAAAAAGAACTGTAACTCCATACGATAAAGAAAACTACGCAACTATGAACATAGAACTAAAAAATTTTTCCACAAGTTTTCTTTCAACATTTTAGTAGGCTCTGCCAACACAAACTTGCTCCTCTTTATAAACAAAATGCACGGCTTTATAGATACACATGTGCCAACAAAAACCGTAACAGAAAAAAATCATCACCTTGGTTCGACTCAACACTAAAACTCTTGAACAACAAACATAAAATCCTATACCATGCTGGTAAGCGTTCCAACAAAGAGTACGCATGGCAGAGATATCGCAATGTATAAAAGACACTCGAATACCTTTCCAGCATGACGCAGCGTGACTTTTTTGCCCACACTCCCCAAAATTCTACACAATAACCCCGAGAAGTTCTGGAAGATACTTAATCGTAATGACTCGCAACCACTGTCCATGCACGATGACCGAAACCTGCTCATACTTGATTGTGAAGTTTCGGAAGCACGAAACCGCACATTTCTTTCCGTTTTTACAGACGAACCTGTTGATAACCTGCCCGATTTTCCGCCCTGAAATAATTACACTATGGCAGATATCACCTTCCATCCGGCTAGCGTTGCAAATGTAATTGACTCTATAAAGCTCTCTTTATCCGCAGGTATTGATGGAATCAAGTTCTGCATTGTAAAAAGAACTAAACACACTATCAGTGACATGTTATGCTATATCTTTCAACAGTCGTTATCACTGGGTGAGGTGCCGGATGACTGGAAAGTGGGCAAGATTGTCCTAGTACCGAAAAAATGTCCACGTGTCTTTTTGCCGCAGTTACCGCTTTATCTCACTAAACCAGTGTTAGTTGTAAACTAATGGAACACATAATATACTCACACACAGTTGGGTTCTGTTATTTGTTAACTTTTTAACTCTTAATCTGCACGGATTTTGTAAAGGTTTTTCTTGTGACATAACTAACATTGTTCGTTAATGACATGAGCTTTAAGCTAGATCGAAACGTTCCAGTCGATGCTCTGTTTCTAGATTTTGAAAAGGCTTTCGATAAGGTGCCACATCAGCGACTACTTTTGAAACTTTCTCGCCTAAACCTTCATTCTCTTGTTTTTACTGGATTCGTGCATTCTTGGCTAATCAAGATCAGTTTGCCCCTGCTAACAATCATTCTTCAAGCAGAAGCCCTGATCGGTCAGGAGTACTTCAAGGAACCGCCTTGGACCCACTCCTTTTTTTATCATACATCAATGATTTCCCCACCAACATATGATCTAACATACGTCTGTTCGCAAACGATTGGGTCGTTTCTCGCTCTATGCATAGCGTTCACGACTTTCGACGACTTTAAGAGGACCTGGATAAGATCACCGCTTGGTGCAGTGAATGGCTTATGTCGCTAAATACTGCTAAAACAGTGCTAGTTTCTTGCACCCGAAAAATGAATCTCCCTCCATCACAGTACGTCCTCTGCAACGCTGTGATTTCTCCTGTCAACTCACGCAACGACCTCGATGTCAGTATATCCGGCGATCTTTCCTGGTCCTCTCTCATTACAAGCCTCATTAACCAAACTAACTTCACATTGGGATACTTCCGAAAGAACTTGCGTCTTGCTCCCCAATCGGTCAATTTGTTAGCTTATCAAATTTGCGTACGGCCCAAGTTAGAATACGCATGCTTCGCTTAGACCCCATATCAAACTAACCGAATTAAAGCGCTCGAAGCAGTATGAAACCGCGTAGTTCACTAAATCTACTCAGATTATTCTTTCGACAGTAGTGTTACACAACTGAAATCCAAAGCACACCTTCGTAACTTGGAACTCAGATGCATTAGGTCTAGTTTATGCCTTTTTCACAAATTTTATCGTTCCTCTCCTAGCACTTCATTATTCTTGCCTGCTCATCATCCATCCTGCCGCACGAATCACACCAAAGCAGTTTACCGTCCACCGGCACAGACCGCTGCGCATCTACGCTCCTTCATACTCACCACAGCAAGAAACTGGAACCGTCTACCCAAAGATGATGTGCTCCAATCCAAACCGCAAGCCTTCAAGATGTACATCGAGTCATTGTCACTACATAACAGCCCAATCCTCATGTAAAACCCCAAGCGGCGGTATTTGAGGTAATATAAACGAAATAAATAAATCAGCGATGAGATTAACGTGATTAAGAAATAACAGTGCTCTGGAACAGATTCTTGCGGCACTCCTGAATAAACTTTGAGTTCATGGGAGTCATAATTATTTTTATAACCATACTGAGTTTGGTTCGAAGAATAAGCCGCTATCTATTCCACAATACCTTCTGCGAATCTAATAGACCAGATCATTTTGATTACTTTATAGTACATGACACAATCAAAAGCCTTCGAAAAATTTACAAAATAATGTCAACTTGAATATTTGAGTTATTATTGACGTAAAGTGATGGGTTATTTATAGGAACAGAATAATTGTTGATAAACCTTTCCTAAAACCGTTTTGCAATGGGTATAAAACGATATTTTTGATTTGAAACGTGATGATGATGAGTGGTTTTTAATGGCGCAAGGGCCAATTGATGGGCAAAGAGTGCCGTTTCGAAAGACTAGATATGTGAACAATGTTATGATGCGTGGCTGTAAAGGGGCCTTAACAGTCCTCGCGGTAACGCGGGTAAAAACGTGAAACTAATAAAATCATGGCACTAGCGTGAGATGTGTACACTGAAAGTGGACGGCCAAATCACCTGATAATAAAACCATGATAGAGATGTTGTCACCGAAGCCACGACCACGGTACAGAGGTTATGCTACGGAGAACCTTGAAATATGGGGTGAAAGCTATGAACATTTTTTAAAACGTGAAAAGTTATTGCAGTTTAAAAAGCAGATCCCTACCGATAAGCATCCCGGAGTGTAGTGGGAGCTGCTGCCGGTAGGGAAGTAAAAATTGCTTTTTTCTTAGAGCATCTAGCTCATTGTACAGGACGAGAATGTGAAGAACCGTAAGTGGTTCTCCACATCTCTCACAGTATGGTAGATTGCCGGTAGATAGTAGTTATGAATGTGTGCAGTGTGTATGTCCTGTTCTTAGCCTTGTTAGTGTTACTTCTGTGTGTCGTAATTTTGATAGTGGCGGCCAATTACGTAGTTGCGGCCTAATAGCATGGAATTTATGGTCTGTGTGTCTATCCCACGTGCTTTGCCAATACCTACTGAGCTTGCGTTTTAGAAAAGGTTTTAGGTGAAGTGCGGGGATTGGTATTGATGCATTCGAAGTAGTGTCGTTGGCGGAAGCAGCCAGCTTGTCGGCAAAAACGTTCCCTTGTATCTCACGGTGCCCTGGAACCCAGCAGGCGACATGCCGTTTTGATGTGTGCAGTGTGCACAGAAGTGAGTAAAGTAACACCAGCAAAGAGATCTTGTGTTCTTTAGGAGCTTTCAGGGCGTTGACTACGCTTAGCGAAACTGTGTATATTACCACCTTTTGTAATTTTATCTGTTTAATGTGTTTCACTCCCGCCAGTATTTCGTAAATCTCTCCTGTGAAAATGCTAGCATCGAGATGAAGAACGCCGGCCTCGAAAAGGATTGGCCTACCGCTGCATATGACACAGAAGTGTTGGACTTTGACGCATCGGTAAAGAACTCAGGGCATGTGTATTTATGTTCTAGTTCTAGAAGTATGTATGTATGTGTGCAAGTGGTGCGTGCTTTGTGACTTCAACAAAAGAGTCATCACAGTCTATAAGCTGCCACTACCACGGTGGCAGATATGTTGCAGAAGCCATCAAATTGTATTCAAGAAGAAGCACATCTGTTTCTTCAGCCAGGCCCCTTACACGGAGCGTGTAGGGCTGCCTGGACGAATGACGGTTCTCGAACAAGCCTGAACAAGACAAATCATTATTTGTAAAATGGGAAGGTTGTTTCTTAACTGTCTTCACCTTCAAAAAGTACAAAAAGGATAGGACACATCTTTGTAGGTCAAGCGACCATTCATTCGATTCCACGTACAGGCTCTCCACAGGGCTAGTTCGGAAAGTACCCGTAGAGAGGCGAATGCCTAGATGGTAGACAGGGTAGAGAATATTCAGGGCTGATGGTGTTACCGGCTGATAAATTATAGTACCGTAATCTAGGCGTGTCCGTACGAGGCATTTATATAAATTCATTAGACAATTCGTGTCGCTACCCCATGTAGTGCGTGACAACACTTTGAAAATGTTCATTGTTTTTAAGCACCTCTCGTTTAAATACAAGATGTTTTGGATGAAGTTAGTTTAGTGTCTTATATGAGACAAAAGAACTTTTGTTCCGTCTTTACTGACAGAGGTTGGCCATGCACGTCAACGTCGGGGTCAGGATGGAGGCCCCTCTTTCGGCAGAACAAGACACAGGTGCTCTTTTGCTCGTTGAGTATAAAACTATTCTTATCTGTCCATTGAGATACCTTGTTCAACCCGAGTTGAACCTGACGTCGGCGCACTGAGATGTTTCACAATTTGAAACCAATCTGTACATCTTCGACATATATACATTAAAATATAATACGTGGGAGAGACAGCTACAATGAATTCCTTTTAACTATGAAAAGTGTGCAGCTCAGTACACCTCCTTTTCACGAGATAAAACTGTGCCAACTCGGACACGGAATGTTCGGTTGGACAACTAGCTTTTGATTATTGACAGCATTCTACCCCACACACCTAAACGTGACAGGTCTCGCAATATGCCGAAGCGCCATGTAGTGTCATATGCCTTTTTCATATCGAGGAACACAGAAAGTAAAATTTCTTATGAACAAAAGCGTCGCGAATTCGTGCTTTGATACGGACAAGGTTGTCAGTAGTGGACCGAGCCTTTCGAAATCCACAATGGTGTGGGTCAAGTAGGCCATTAATTTCAATGAAGTGCATCAGGCGCCAGTTAATAGATTTTTCAAAGACCTTGCAAAGACAGCTGGTTAATGCTATTGACCTGTAGCTGAAAACTTAGGCTGGATCCTTGCCTTGTTTAGAATTGGGATAACGATAGCTTCCGTCCCGGCTGAGGCTAGCTCGCCAGAAGACAATATCGCATTATACGGGAAGAGGAGAGCTGTTCGAGGTATAGCAAATCCAGGATGGGATAGAGAAGAAGACACAGAACACATACAATGTATTTGTTCTGTGTCTTATTCTCTGTCACGTCCTGTATGCGCTATACCTCGAACAACATGAATAACCATCAAGTCCGCTGTGCAACCTTAGAGGAGAGCTTTTTGTTTCAAACGGGCAGATGTTTTAACATTTCATATGCCTCAAGGTCCGGGCGTGGGATGGATTTATTGCAGCAGGTAAGTGAGGCTTGTAGTTCAGCGAAACAGAAAGGTTCATTGTATGCCTCATGCGTTGTGGGTTCGCGCTCTAACCTGTGTTTTTATATTGCGGTTTTGAATCTTCGGAACGCTCCACTATAGTGTGATGAGCTGGAGACCTATTCAAAGTGCGCTCCGAGAGTGTTTGCCTGGTCTACCGAATTCTCCCCTTGTGTGTTCACTAGAGGAAATGTGCTTTTCGCCCTGCCACCTTACCAAACATGTTTCCAACTCTTGACTCATCTGTGTATGAGTTAATGTCTGATAAAAATTTGTGCCAACTTTCCTTTCTTGTCTGTCGGTGAGTCATATTTGCTTGCGACTTGACGTTCTTAAAGTTTACAAGATTCTCGGACGTGGGCGAGTCTCTAAGCAACTTCCATACCTTATTTTGTTTTTTTCGAGCATCACGGCACTCATTATTGAACCATGAGACTCGTCGTTTGCTTGACGGTCCACATGTTTGGGGAATACTTTTTATTGCTGCATCGACCAAGAAAGCTGTAAAGTAGCACACAGCATCCTCTATTCTCAACGCCGCAGTGTCAGTCCAAGGTAACAGAGTCATCTTTTTAAACATTAAACCAATCGGTTTTCTCGGTGAGCTATTTGCAAACTGTGCAGGACTTGTATTTGTTATGGATGTGCTGATAACGATAGGAAAATGGTCACTACCATATGTATTAATAATGACTTACCATTTAGGTAGAGGCAGGAGTGATGGGAATGTTATGTTGGGGTCTGATGTTGAATAGGTATTGCTAGCGACGTTGTAATATGTTGGCTCTTTTCAATTCAGCAGGCACGCACCGGAAGAGAAAAGCAACTGTTCAATCAGGCGACCTCGAGCATCGCAGCGAGAGTCACCCCATAGATTGCTATGCGCATTGAAATCTCCAAGGAGAATATAGGGTTCTGGAAGCTTGTCTATGAGGGAGTCAAATTCATGCTTTTCAAGTCGGTGTTGTGGAGGTATGTAGAGAGAGCTGATGGTGACAAGCTAATTTGAAAGAACTGCTCGAACAGCCACCGCCTCCAGGGATGTTTTTAGTCGTAGGTCATCATCATCATCATCATCATCATCATCATCAGCTCGACTACGTCCACTGCAGGACAAAGGCCTCTCCCATGTTCCGCCAGTTAACTCGGTCCTGTGCTTGCTGCTACCAATTTATACCCGCAAGCTGCTTAATCTTATCTGCCCACCTAACCTTCTTTCTCCCCCTAACTCCCTAGTCTTTTCTGGGAATCTAGTTAGTTACCCTCACTGACCAGCGATTATCCTGTCTGCGCGCTGCATGCCTGGCCCATGTGCATTTTCTCTTCTTGATTTCAACCATGATATCCTGAACCACCGTTTGTTCTCTAATCCACTCTGCCGTAGATGTGTGCAATGCAATCCCTTGATTGACTATAATGGCAACACCACCGGATGGCACAATGGCATCATTCCGGTCCTTCTGAAAAGTAACGTAATGACGTAAAAAGTTGGTGTGTTTAGGTTTCAGGTGTGTCTCTTGTACGCACAGCACCTTAGGTGTGTGTTTGCGTAAAAGTTTCTGGATGTCGTCGAGGTTTCTCAGCAGTCCTCGGACGTTCCACTGTAGTATTTGTGTCAATTTAATTTTGTGTGGTGCTGTGTGCACAGAAGTGTTGCGTTAGATTACAGGGTCTTTTGGGGGCCCTGCGATTCAAGGTTTTTTTCTTTTTTGGCGCACTCTAGGGAGTTGCGCCTATCCTTTGGCGTCTGAGGCGCCGTAGGAGTGGCACATGTATATATGACCTCTTGTGAGGTTGTGGATGGTGTCTGCTTGGCAGGCACGTTCACAGAACTTTCGAGCCTAACTGCGCTTGCAGTGGTCCAAGGTCCAGCAGACACGGGGTCAGCCTGATGCTGTTTGTTAGATGGCAGAGCAGTACAGGCTGCTCCAGCTGGGGGCGCTGGTGGCACTGCCGCAGCCACACTCTGTGTGACATTCGCGGCTGCCAAACCGTGTTGCGCGGCGCCCCGGCGCGTCACATCAGCGAAAGAGGTAAAAGACTGGTTGTGTAGTGCGAACCGCTGACGTGCTTTTTTAAATGACGGAATAAATTTTACCTTAAGTTCTATTTCTTTCTCTTTTTTCCTGTGGGGCATGATCGCGAGTAGGCAGCGTGATCTCCTTCACAGTTCGAACAATGAGTTGTTTTGAGGTGTTGTTGGATATGTGTTGCATGGATGCACACTTTGCGCAAGTGGCGTGCCCTCTGCAACTATGCGATCCATGCCCAAAACGTTGACGTTTGAAACATCGACGAGGATCGGGAATGTATGGTCTTAGGCGGAGCTTACAATAGTCGGTGTCTTTTGATGCTGTAAGATCACTGGTTCCGAAGGTAATTGTTACGTGTTTTGTAAGGGGTCTGTTTGTTGTCACGCTTGATTATTATTCTCTGTACCTTCACAACGTTTTTTCGTGCCATCTTTCTAACAATTCGCTTTGACTCAGATTGATAAGATCATCATCAGAAATTACCACATGAACTGTGTTCATAGACCTGTGTGGGCCCACTGAAACAGGAGTGTCCCCATATGTTACAATTCTGGACAGTTTGTCGTATTGAGTTTTGTCGCGAGCCTCCAGAAGGAGATCGCCACTTCCCATCTTTGTCACTTTATAACCTTGGCCTATTGCTTCGGCGAGAGTTTTCTACACGAGAAAAAGTGAAATTGCACGTACTGTCCTCTTTTCGTTCTGACTATGAATAACACGGTATTTTGGGAAGGTTGGTTTTGGTGTATTGACCACGAACGTGTCTTCGGTGCACCTCCTTTTCAGGGAGCGATTAGGAAGGGCGGAAGCATTTGCGATAAATAAGCGATAAAATGCGGCACCAGTGCCAGCTGCCCACCATCGAGCCAAACCAGGTGACGTGGCAGGAGATGCTAAGGAAGTCCTGTCGACGCCAGCTGTACAGCTCTGCTATAACCTAATATGGAATAGCCAAGACTGGGCATCTACACAAGGACAATCATTGTCGCCAAAAAATTTGGGAGTAAACGGAAGAGAGTAGAAGACAGGACAGATAGAAAGTGAGAGAAAGACGAAGATGTAAGGAGAGTGAGATAGGAAAAGGCGACTGCCAGTTTCCACTAGGTGGGTCAGCTCAGGGGTGCCGTGTACGCGAAGCCGGGGCCGAAGGGGTGTGTTGCCTCTGCCGAGGGGCCTTAAAGATCCAAACAACCGGCGTCAGCTCAGCCCCCAGGATCCCCTTTTCCCCGGACACGGCTCAGCCACGCACGGCTAGGCGTGGGCGGAAGTCGAAACCCCCCCGTTAGCTCGGGTCCGTGGTGTCGCTACACACCAAACGCCTGCTTACGCAGACGCCCCTGCGGGGGCTAAGGCACGTGATGATAGTTTTACTCACTATGTGTTTCATTAGAAATTGGCAGCGATATCGGTATATATGCCACAACGTGTAGCTTGTTGGCGTCTTTATGAATCGGTATTACTCTAGCGCACAAGCACTCTCTAGGAAGAAAATATATGCTCATCGATGTCAAAAATATGATCTGCAAAAAAAGAGAAAGTTGCTGAGTGTAACTTCAGAAAAACATATTTGGTATATATTTTCTGGATTTTTTGGTGTTGATTTGCAAAAGCAACTTTAGAATACCTTGCTCTGTTATCTCGAGGTCACTCTTCCGTTTATCAGTTACTGGCATGCGCACCGGTGCAATTGCTGAGTGTGTGCAAACGAATTGAAAATAGTCGTTAAATGTATTAGTAACAATGTGCAGGTCTTGTATGACTGAGCCTGCTACTTCTATTTTGCTGATTCTACCATCTGTCTTCGATAAGTTCCGTCAAAACTTTTACGGTTCATTTTTAATGGAGTTGGCTAAAGTGTTTGAAATAAAAGTGGTCTTTTGCAGCTTTGAATCGTATTTTTAGTTTGCAAGCGAGTTCTCTTGTTCCTGCTGAATCAATTCTTTTCCTTCGTCGACGTTTTAATTTCTGTATTAGATGAATAATGTGCCACGTTACCCATGGCGTTTTCCGCTTACCTATTTTAAAGTTTGTCGGTAGAAAATTATGTTTACAGTTTCTTATAGCCTATTTGAATTTTACCCATAGAACGTTGACATCTCCGTCAGTCTCAGCTGAAAAAGTGTCTAGTGTTTCTTTTAGATATTCAATTACCCTTTCGTCATTAGCTTGGCTGCAGTCTTTAAAGCATCGAAAAATGGCTTTGCCTTATGGCTAGCACTCCTAGTTAGGGTAAAAATGTTAGAACGAGCATTTAATGATCTGAGATTCCTTCTGTAATACTTATGCTTGGTGTTACAGACTGCGATACAAAAGCAAGGTTATATATTGTGCTAGCATTTCCAAAAACATGCGTAGGTTCTTAAAAAATCTGCGAAAAAGATAAGCCGAACAACATATCTAGCAGATTCTCACAGTTTTTAACATCTCTGTTGCCGATAGCTTACGTATTCCAGTTTATTCTAGCAAAATTCAAGTCACCAGGTGATAGGAGCTTTGTACAGTTGTTCATTGTTTGTGTAGGTAGTCATGAACCTTCATAAGATATTGCTCAGATGCCCCCGGGCGCCTGTAGATAGCCCCTATGAGCAACCTCGTATTATCAAACTATGTGTTGCACCAGGCGCTTTCATGATTGTCTATTCCTGGCTCTTCTTGAAACGCTAAGCTGTTCTTTATCAGAATTGCTACAACGCCTCCACAGCCGTCCCGATCTTTGCGAATCACTATGTACGAAGCAGGTACAGTTTCAGTATCAAAATATGTGCATGAAGCCACGTTTCTGTAATATTCACATCAACATGACTATCCAATATGATTACTTCTTTCAATTAGGCAATTTTATTAACAATACTTCAAGCATTTGAACACAAAACTTAAAGCGGCGCGAAAGTCTGTCGAGTCATGTCACCTTGTCTTTTTTTCTTTCGCAATTTTTACCCTCTAATGGGCTGATGACGAGGCTAGGGAATCCCGTGCATCGCCCCCCCCCCTTGTGTTTGGTAATGTCAACTCTAACTTGGTTATCAAGATCCCAGGTGTACATCCCTCCTGTTATTCCTAATTTATTAGATGACAGTGAAACCTTTGGACTGTTCGCCTTTCACTGGCCGTTGAACGCCATAAATTAGCTCGGATGTCTCTAGTACTTTTTGAAAAATCTTCTGACACTCAAATCTGTGTGCTCTAAGTTTCTTACAACGTGAAAGAATGTCAATTTTTTTATTTCAAAAGTCGCAGAATTATCGGGCGAGTGCGTTTACTCTGGCGATTTCCAACCCTATAAATTCTGTGAATTTAATTTGTATGCTCAGCATATCCTTCATTGCACTTTTCTTTACCAGATTTTCAGACTTTTGGATTTCTTATCTAATTACTCAGCGATGCCATAAATTAAGGGATTATTGCGGCAGCTTCGATTTTCAAAATCATCCATTTTTATAACAAAATTATGCAGCTGCTTGGTCAAGTTCTTGCGATAGCTTTCATATTCCGACACTTTTTGTTCACATTGTGTTAATCAAGATAGGTCAGTCTCAATCACAGCCATTCTAGATTGTAAGGCAGATACGCTTTTTTAACTTGCTTCAAATTAGAAGTCAATTCTTTCAGCGTCTTGTTTGTTTTACTTTGTTAATTGAGTTTTTGTGTGAGTAGAACAGTGTTCGTGCTTTCGTCGCTATCTGAGTCAGAGTGTGGTTCTGGATTCAATTCTATATCACCTGATATTAGTAGTAACTGCCTTACGACATCGCAGCATTCACACATCAAGTTAGCGAGATATCGTGGACTCGGTAGCGCCATCAGAATTATGTCATCATCATGCACAAATATTCAAGGCATTTGTCAACAACCTGACCAACAAGAAAGAGGCGCATAAGCAAGTGTCCCAAGGCGGTGCCACGAAGTCCACTGATGAAGTGAATATGAAGCTCTGCTTGCATATCCTGCCGGGGACCGAGTCGGTTGACTTCACTGGCTTCGGCATTTGATAGCCACACTGCTGAGCTGTTTCCATGATCGGCAGCTCGCGGAATTTCTCTTCATATAGCAGCTGGTGGACAGCAGTCCCAGTGCACAAAGGTGGTACCTTGCTTATTGGCAAAACGTTCGTTGTCAATTCGTGGCTTCCGCCGGCTTGCCATAACGCAACCTGTGCAACAGGAAAGAAGCACATGAGCAAGTGTCTCGAGGCAATGCCACCAAGTCCACTGATGAAGTGGCGATGAAGCTCCGATTTCATATCCTGGCCGGGGCACGAGTCAGCTGACGTCACTGGCTTCGGCATTTCACAGCAGCACTGCTGAACTGTTTCCATGATTGGCAGCTCACGGGATTCCTCTTCAGATAGCGGCCGGTGTACAGCAGTCCCAGTGCACAAGGGTAGTATCTTGCTTCCCGGCGAAACGTCGATTGTCACTACGAGTATTACGCCGGCTTGCCATAACGCAACCTGTGCAACAAGAAAGAGGCGCATGAGCATGCGTCCCGAGGCGGTTCCAACAAGTCCATCGATGAAGTGGCGATGAAGCTCTGATTTTATATCCTGGCCGGGGAACGAGTCAGCTGACGTCACTGGCTTCGGCATTTGATAGCCTAATGCTGACCTGTTTCTCTGATCGGCAGATCACAGATTTCCTCTTCAGATAGCAGCCGGATGACAGCAGTCCCAGTGCACAAGGGTGTTACGTTGCTTCCCGGCGAAACGTCTATTGTCACTCCGAGTTTTAGTCCAGCTTTCCATAACACAAACTGTGCAACAAGAGAGGCGCATGGGCGTGTGTCCCGAGGCGGTGCGAACTAGTCCAATACGAAGTGAAACTCTGAGTTCCTGTACTTTCCTTCTCACCGCTAGCTCATTACTTGGCTTCTTGCGTATCAGTTTATGTCTCTGCTTCTTTATATTCAGCTGCATACGAGCGCATACCATTCTATGGTTACCGCATCTGATTTTTCCAACTACTTCTACATTCTGTACAACGCCTGGGTGTGCACACAGAATGAAGTCTATTTTATTTTACTTTCGCCATCAGGACTTTGCCTCGTCTACTTACGGTTAGCCCGTTTTCTGATAAAGGCAATCAAGATTCGTAAGTGATTACGCTCTGCGAACTCTACTCATAACTGGCCTCTGGCGTTTGAATCAATAAATCAATTATTTGGTTAATGTTTCTTATTTCACAAATACCTTAAACAAAATAGACAAAGCCTGTTGTGGGTCTCATAAGAACTGTACATAAGAGAAAAGGTACTACTTGGGTCATTCCACGCAAACTGACCCTACCTTGGCACTCGACAATCTTCGATTTATTTGTTTCCAGAAAACATTTTTTGCGAAAACAATTCCAGTACCGCGAGCCTCATTTGAATTTTTTCGGGAAGCTCGAAACAGTAGGTCATGAAACAAGATTTCAAAAAATCCGCGATTTTTAAATTAAGTCAAGACAAATATTTACATTGAGACAAATGGTAGTAGTTTTACTTAAAATACGTTTTACGAGCTTTTACGCTTTCGTATATTTTATGTGGCCTGGAAAATGAAGAATCTGGTCCACATTGGGGTTTTTTCGTACAATTACAACATTATGGAATATGTGATAGTTAACATTATTATATTGCTAAAATGTTTTACTGTAGAACAAAAATGTTTCAGGTGTATACAGTGCGAAACGAAGTTTACATGTGGTGACAAAGTTACAAAAATGTACATTTTTGCGCATGCTGGGTCGCGAATTCTACATTGAGGTGGTCCTACTAAAAATATGCTTAGTAGCAGATTTAGTGCAATCTTCAAAGGCTACTAGCTAAGAAAGTTTTATCAAATTATTGTTATTTTGAGTGAAAAAAAGATTTTGAAATTTGCGTGTTACCGCTTTCGGGGTTTGGACGTGTCTATAGCCGTAACTATGCGCCTGAGCAGTAAGTACAAGCTGCCCGGACGTGGGGATCATTTGGAGCGCGTAAGCAACTTCGTCTGCATTTATTTAACTGATTTAGAAGTTAGTGTTACCCTTGGCTAACGAGAAACGTGAGACGTACTAGACAGCCCTTAGCCACAAGCAGCCGTACTTTGAAAGCCAGTGAATATATTGTTGCGCACATGCACGAAGACAACGAAGCGTATACGGTGAACGCATTTGTCGCCCGCGGTTAGAAAGGAAGAGGGGGATCAGGAGGATCTCTAACCAGTCGGCCGCTTCTGAGCTGCCCCTCAAGACCTATAAACAGCTCTTTCAATCTCTAAAGCTCTCTTCAAACGTAACAGAGTGGCAGAGGTGCGGGGTTAGTGCTTCAGCTACGGAACGATCACTGCCATAGCTTCGACGAAGCTGTCGACTTGCCGGTCTCCCACCATCTGCCGTGAGTAACTTCGACATACCCGAAGAAGCAGGCGTTCTCAGGACAGCACCATCTTGTCCGCTTCCAAACTACCGAGTTCCACTACCCTTCGGAAGAAAAGCGGGAGAAGATGTCGACGCCTGGCTCACCAAGTACGAACGCGTGAGCAAGTCTAACGGTTGGGATGCAGTCGCTAAGCTAACAACGTACTGTTCCCCCTGACCGACTCCGCACTGGTAAGGTACAAGAACTACGAGGACGCACTCACGACGTGGGACCTTTTTGTTGAAGAGCTTAGGGCGTGTCTCAGTGACTCGGTCGCTAAAAAGAAGCGAGCTGAGCGAACACTGTCGCAACAGGTACAGCTACTAGGTGAGACATGTACCACTTACATAGAAGAAGTGTTAGGGCTGTGCAAGGTGGTCTGTGCTACCATGTCGGAAGAGGACAAAGTCGGTCATCTGCTCGAAGGAATTGCTGAGGACGTGTATAATTTTCTAATTGAAAAAGAAAGCCTCAGTTCTTTTCCGACGTCATTCAGCATTGTCGAACGTTTGAAACGCCCAAGATGCGACAAAACGCGCCCAAGTTTGGTCGGCTGGCTAACGTTACAACTGTTGCCACTGTGGACATCAATCCTGGCCTCGGCCTCTTTTCTGTCATTCGACAGATTGTTCATGAGGAACTGTCCCACCGAGAAATGTCCTGTTGGACAGCTGATCATACCGAGTTGTGTCTGCCACGTGAGGCAATGAATGTGCCTCCTTTGACCCCGTGGCAACCGACGTGTAGCGCGGTCATTGTTTTACAGCCTAACCTAACAGTTAAATGGCAACCCGATTTGCCGCTTCGCGGTATGACCGACGCCCTCAGCGCATGCCTCCTCGACAACCGACGTCTCGTTACGACGTATCCGACCAGTACATCCACTACACAAGAACAAATGATGACGCTCGATACATCGACGAGCCACCAACGTATCGACCTCGGTAGATGCGCTATTCCTGCAGTGTTCCAGGCCACATATCACGGTTTTGCAACCGTCGGGTGACTCCTCGGTATCACCAACCATCCGACTTTTTACGACCTTTCGAACAGTATCATTGTGTCCGGCGGCCGGCCCACATACCACCTGATGATAGCCATTGGCCCAGAAACTTCCGAAACCACTCCTCGGCATCTGACAGGAGTTTAACGCCCACACTGCGACCTCATGCTCATCCTTCTCCTTCAACACTGCGTTGAAACATTCCTCTCCGCACTCTACCGGTCTCTTTCAAATGTAACAATATATATGCTACGCAGCACCGGGAAGTGGTGCCGATGTGTGCAACACAGCGTTACCTATATGCCCACATTTAGAAGCAGGAAGAACACATATATATATATATATATATATATATATATATATATATAATGAAGATATATATATATATATATATATACATATATATATATATATATATATATATATATATATATATATAGATAGATATAGGCGAAATAAGTACACTCTAAGGCAAAATTATCCGAAAAAGGAAAAGGAGTAACAAAGCCTTAACGGCGCGTGTGATTAATGGATAGACCGTTGAGGAGCAAGCACAGAGGGAAGCGTGGAGCACGAAAGCAAGGGATGAACCACCCGGGCAATGCACGCAGCGCGAAAAGCGTTGCCAGGATGACCAGGCCTCCCTGTCCTCCTCTGCTGGCTCTGTGTTTCCCCTTATTTTGCCGGCTACGGTCCGCGTTGCGTAGCGCTCAGAGTGCTAGTACCACGGCCGCCTCAATTTGACGATATAGGAATTACGACGTGGTGCTTGTGTGTACGCTTAGATAAGCGTGGGCTGCTGCTTTTGCGTTTCGCTGCACCCATGAAGCCTGGAGCAAGTCTCGACAAGTCACCACGCCACGCTCTATATCTCTGGCTTCAAGATAGTCTCGACCAACACACGACAGCAACAGTTGGGAAGGCCAATATGTTGGTCGAGAAGAACAGGCCTATCGGATATATACTTCAGTTCAACTCAAGACAAAAAACAGCTCTGGATTCTAAGGAAAGTAGGTTATCATTCTTTACTATACTTGTCGCGTGTGCGATACGGATCGCTCTTGCCGGCAACGGGCTCGGTCGTGTTGTATATCGCACGCATGAAATGCATTGCGATGGTCAGCTTCGGTGTCTGCAGTTCACCTGTGCTTTGTGACCACTTGGAAATCGGCCGCCATCGCCGTCGGCCTCCCGTACGCTTGCTTATCGAGTGCTGGCCTGTCTTCGCCGCCGCGTTGAGCTTCGGGCTGACGACATTGGGCTGCGACCTCGTCGCTGTGTTGGGAGTCGTCGAACACACAATACGGGCTCTCGTAAAGAGCTTGGTTGTAGTATGTCGTGCGCTGTGTGTGCACCAGCACGGGCTGGCGGGGCTTCGCTAGCGTCTGAACTCACTGAAAATTGGTTGCCAAAACAGTTGGTTTTCCCGCCAGTCGGTCGCAAGGAGCTCGGCACCGTCCGCTGGCCGCGGCGGCAGACTCGCGTTTGCGCGCTGCACTCGCTCGAGTTTGTGGAGAAAGGCCGAATTACCGTCGATTTCTTAGGCGCTAGCTCCTAACTAGCTTGGCGCTGTTCGTGGCGGCGGCCAAGCGTACGTTCGCTCTCCCGTTCGAGGTTCACTGGCGGCAGACACTGCGCGTGCAGTGCCGTGTTCGGTCTCGCGTTCACTTGCTCGAGCTGAACGACGTCGCTCGCTTAGGACTCGCCGACTTGTCAGCGGCACGGTGGTTCGTGGAGTTGTGATTGCGGCCGCCGCTCCTAAGCTGTCGCACTAAGGGGATCGAAATGAGTCTTTGACGTTGTGTGACATCACGGTGAAATAATTAGCATGTCATATCACACATATGTTTTCATTTCACCTTGCACGTATTTCTCATATGCATTTGGATTCATCATCTGTCACGTGTGACTCACTATTTTACATACTTATTGTGCAGCCGTCGGCACACACCGCGCTGAAGACTGTGCGCTGGCATCTGCAATGCCCATCATCGATCTCGTTCGTCAGAGCAGCTTCAGAAGGACTGTGCGAGATGTGAAGGTGGGACTAACACTAAGATGTGAACTGTGGGACTAACGGTTACTCTCTAAGGTGTAATTGTAAGAACTAATAGTTAGTCCCTTTAGGGGACTAACTGTCAGACTTGGAGCCGTTAGTTTCTAAAGGGAATAATGGTTGTGGGAGCCCCATTAGTCCCCAAAAGGACGAACCACGCACCCTTTTAACACCGTTTTGTCTTAGTGTGTACGCACCTCTAAAGAACTGTTTATTGGTGACGTCTCGTTCGGAGACCGATCTTCATCAGACAAAATTTAGTAGGCTCCGACGCGCTTTTATGCCATTGTCCAGCCGAGAGAGAGAGAGAGAAAAAAAAGAGAGAGAAAAAAGAAAAAGAAACGTATACATATACCAGTGGCCCAACTACCCATCATGCACTGATAAGCAGCCAAACGGCCACGGCCACATGCGAGTATTACGCATAGCACGTGCTTTTTAAAAAAACGCACTTGTGCCAGTTGCAATACCAACCATTATACACTTATAAGTAGTCAAACGACCACGAGCGCCGCACTACCGTTGGCAGGTACATTTTGTAAAGAAGAAAAAAAAACGAGTGGTCAAACAACATACAATCACGGCAAGTTTTTGGTCCAGGTGGCTAAATCAAGCCAATTCCAGTGATAAAAAGTTTGGCTCCTCAAATTCACCCCTCATCAGCTTTCCCCGTAGTTTGTAAAGAATAACAAGGTACAATCCTTGCGATCTTTGTCACTGTCGCGTTCCGGCTGTTCTCCCCCTCCATAGTTGGTCTTGAAGCCTGGTGAGGATGGCTACGTGAGAATGATGTGATATATTAAAAAATTAAAATTTCATTTAAAATAAATTATACATTTATTATATCACATCAAAAGACACGCGTGGATGGTGTTACGGACAGTCGTGGGGCGATCCAATTATCATTTTGCAATTTGGTAGCGAGGATGTCAACATCAGTGGCAAATACAGCAATTGAGGTTACTGAGCAGGGCATGTCGTCTTGAGGTAGAGGGGAGCGTGAGAGGGCATCGGCGTCAGCGTGCTGGCGTCCGTTGCGGTAGAGCACGCGGATGTCGTAGCCTTGTAAGGGAAGAGCCCAACGAGCGAGACGGCCAGAGGGATCCTTCAATGATGAAAGCCAGCATAGGGCATGATGGTCAGTGACGACATCGAATGGGCGACCATACTAATAAGGTCGATGCTTTGTAAGGGCCCAGACGATCGCCAGGCACTCTTTCTTCGTGACGATGTAGTTTGTTTGGGCTCTTGTGAGCGTACGGCTTGCATCATCATCATCATCAGCCTGACTACGTCCACTGCAGGACAAAGGCCTCTCCCATGTTCCGCCAGTTAACCCGGTCCTGTGCTTACTGCTGCCAATTTACACCCGCAAACTTCTTAATCTCATCTGCCCACGTAACCTTCTGTCTCCCCCTAACCCACTTGCCTTCTCTGGGAATCCAGTTAGTTACCCTTAACGACCAGCGGTTATCCTGTCTACGCACTACATACCCAACCTATGCCCATTTCTTTTCTTGATATCAGCTATGATATCCTTAACCCCCATATGTTCCCTAATCCACTCTGCTCTCTTCTTGTCTCTTAATGTTACACCTACCATTTTTCTTTCCATTTCTCGCTGCGTCGTCCTCAATTTAAGCTGAACCCTCTTTGTAAGTCTCTAGGTTTCTGCTCTGTAGGTAAGTACCGGCAAGATACAGCCGTTATATACCTTCCTCTCTAAGGATAGTGGCAATCTACCTGTCATAATTTGAGAGTGCTTGCCAAATGTGCTCCACCCCATTCTTATTCTTCTAGTTACTTCAAACTCGTGGTTAGGCTCTGCGCTTATTACCTGCCCTAAGTAGACATAGTCTTTTACAAGTGCGCTATTACCTATCGCAAAGCGCTGCTCCTTTCCGAGGTTGTTGTACATTACTTTCGTTTTCTTCAGATTAATTTTAAGACCCACCTTTCTGCTGTCCTTGTCTAACTCCTTAATCACGAGTTGCAATTCGTCCCCTGAGTTACTCAGCAATGCAATGCCATCGGCGAAGCACAGATTACTAAGGTACTTTCTATTAACTCTTATCCCTAACTGTTCCCATTCTAGGCTTCTGAAAACCTCCTGTAAGCACGTGGTACATAGCATTGGGGAGATTGTGTCCCCCTGCCTTACACCCTTCTTGATTGGTATTCTGTTGCTTTCTTTATGAAGCACTATGGGGCAAATGATCCCCTGTAGATTTTTTCCAGGATGCTTATATATACTTCATCAACGCCCTGATTTCGCAGTGTCAGCATGACGGCTGATATTTCTACTGAATCAAACGCTTTCTCGTAATATATGAAGGCTATGTATAGTGGTTGGTTATTATTTGAGCATTTCTCTATTACCTGATTGATAGTATTAATGTGGTAGATTGTTGAGTAGCCTGTTCAAAATCCTGCTTGTTGCTTTGGTTGATTGAATTCTAATGTTTTCTTTACACTGTTAGCAATTACTTTTGTAAATAGCTTGTCTACTACAGAGAGCAAGCTAATCGGCCTGTAATTCTTCAAATCCTTGTCATCTCAGTGGCATTTCTCAGCGTCTCAGGGGCATTGCCATCAGCATAAGCTCGTGCTTGCTGAGCTTGGCCGGATGCTGCTGACTTCTTCGCCTTCTGCGTTCTACTCTGCAAATAAACCCCGTTACAAGTGGTGGAGTCTGCTGGGTTTCGATCTCCCTGGAGCTTCGGAATCGCATTTTACGATACATTATGCTTACCGACGCAAGCGCCGCTCCAACTATTCCACCGGTACCGCCTACTGTTGTCTGTGCCGGTTCTCTATGTCTGCGAGATCCCCCTGTTTTCTCAGGCACAGAAGACAAGGACGTTGACGACAGGATTCCAGTGTACGATCCAGTGAGTACTCACAATAAATGCGATGACGCCGCCAAGTTTGCCTACGCCTCCTTCTACCTGTCGGACAGGGCCAAGCCGTCGTTTATAAACCACGAAGCGGAACTTCCTACATGGTCTGTCTTCAAAACGAGCCTCACACAAGTTTTCGGACGGCCTGAGGTACGCAAACACCGTGCTCCACAGCGCTTACATACTCGGTCCCAGCAGCTTGGTGAGAATTTCAAAAGCTATATTGAGGACGTTCTGAACCTTTGCAAGCGAGTCAACGAGTCGATCTCTGAAGAGCTTAAAATCAAGCACATCATGAAGGGCATTGAGGACGACGCTTACCAAATTTTGCTTTTTAAGAGTCCTCGCACTGTCCTAGAACTGACCGAGTTAAGCCAGAGTTTCGACGAGTTGCGCAGGCAACGTCTTTCCACCCGACGTCCATCGGTGCTCGACAAATCTTTGTCCAGCCTGTCCACCCTTGGCATAGGAGAAGACCATGCCCCTCTTCTCTCCAAGATCCAAGAGTTCATCCGCGCTGAAGTCGCTCGTCAGCTCTCTTTGATGTCCTGCGTACCCGATCAACCACGCATATTGACGTCTACACTCCGCGACTTCATTCAAGACCAGGTCGCACAAGTTCTTTCTCCCGCCCGTGAACCGCCGCCAGTCGCCGCACCTCTCACGTACGCCGAGGCATTTGGTCGACCTCGGCAGCCTGCGTTTCAGCCAGCGCCTATGTATTCGCAGCCGCCCTTTTCCCCGCCGACCTATTCACTGCCGCCTATGCCGATGCCACCTAGGCCGTAGTTTTCTGCCCCCCAGGCCGCAAGTCGGAGTCTACTCCGACCAATGGCGGACTTACGGCCACCGTCCGATATGCTTTGCTTGTGGCTGTGTTGGCCACGCGGCACGTTGTCGTCGTCACCAAGCTGCTCGAAACATCCGACGAATGCCCTCTTTCGATCCTCAGTTTTCTTCTACGCCTTCAAGCCCTCCTTCCTCATCCTTTCCTTCTGATCGTCCACACGGCCCCACCCGCCGCTCGCCATCTCCATGTCGACGTTCGCTTTCCCCTATGCGTCGCCGTTCCGGATCCACCGACCAGGAAAACTAACGACCGCAGTTTCCGAGGCACAAACTGCGTCCCCGTCGCCATGCACAAGTCTTCGCCCCGTCCAGCTAAAGTCATTGGAGTGTCAGTCGATGGTATCGTCGTATTGGTGCTTGTCGACACCGGAGCCGCTCTATCCGTCCTTTCCATGAACTTTTGCCGCCAACTTCGCGAAGTTCTGACGCCATTATCAGGCCTCTTTCTTAGAACGGCTAACGCACAAAGTGTAACACCTCTCGCAGCCTGTACTACACGAGTCGTCATCGAAGGGATTGTGTATATCGTTGAATTCATAGTGCTGCCCTCGTGTTCCCATGATTTGGTACTCTGCTGGGACTTTCTTTCGAATAATAACAACGTCATTGACTGCTGTCGCGCTGAACTTGAGCTATTTGCACTTCCTGATGTTGACGCTGTCGAAGCCTCCCTGCCGTATTTTAAACATTGTGTTTCCGACGACACCACCATACCACCGCGCTCTTCACCGCTGGTGACTGGGTCGTGTGACGCTATTTCCGACGGTGATGTTCTATTTACGCCCTCTGCCCTGTTCATTCATTGCAAATGTTTTCCACTGCCCGTTGCTCTCCCTACTCTCCATCATGGGGTCCCGAAGACGCTCGTGTACAATACACTAGAAGGGCCTTTACCTTTATTCTAAGGTGATTGTCTTGGTCACGTGCATCCGATCAACGCCCGTCATATTTTTGACGCTCCATCTAGTTTACTTTCTACGGACCTCAGCGCACTCTTTTCTGACTCCGTCGTTTACCAGTCACTCCTTGACGCTTTCGACCACCCCATCGATGTCGCAACGTCTTCTTCAGAACGAAGCCAGTTGGTGAACCTGCTTCAAAAGTTTCGTACTTCTTTTTGACTGCCACGCTTCTGGTCTCAGTCGCACATAGAACATATCTCACAAGATTGACACAGGAAGCCATACGCCTCTACGGCAGCGCCTCTACCGAGTCTCAGCGTCGGAGCGCCGTGTTATTGACGACCTGGTTGTTGACATGCTCCCGCAGGGTATTGTACAGCCTTATAACGGTCCCTGGGCGTCACCAGTCGTTCTTGTTAAGAAGAAGGATGGCTCCATTCGGTTCCGTGCGGACTATCGACGTTCAAAGAAGATCACCCGTAAGGACGTTTACCCGTTACCGCGAATAGACGACCCCCTTGACTGTTTCCAGGAAGCAGAATACTTCTCTTTGCTGAATCGACGGTCCGGATAATAGCAAGTTCCTATGGAAGCATCTGACCGACCGAAAACAGCATTTGTCACACCTGATGAATTATAAGAATTTGCAGTTATGTCTATGATACTTAGGTAGTTCCATGATACTAGTTAGTTCCATGATACAAGTCCATGAGTTAGTTCCATGATACTAACTGAAATATTTGAACAATCATTGAGTACTTTTCAACTTTCGAAGGAATAGAAAATAGGAAAAGTGCTTCTAGTGTATTATTCTGGCTCCAGAAAATCCTGTTTTATAACACACCCATATTAGTTACGAGTAACTGTTGCAAATTATCAGAACATGTATTCTTCACGAATCCAATTAAGTTTTGAGAGTGTAGCTTATATTTGCTATAGCGCAACTTAGTTTTCAAAAATGGTGCTCTCGCGAAGCACAGCTTGCTTTTTCCCTCAACATCTGTATCGAACCCTGAATTACCTTGCGCTGACAGCATTTTTTTGTTTTAACTAGCCGTTCAACAAGGTTTATCATAACTTACTGCTTTTGCAAGTAAACTTGCCAAATAACCCCACTAACCTTTTCAAGCGGATAGAGCATTTTCTCTCAAATCGCTTTCAATTTATGACTGATAACGACCTTCATCAACCACTCACTGAAGTGCCATCAGGCGTACTTGAAAGTTCAGTGTTGAGATCTTTGTTATTTCTTGTATAGAACCATTCACTAATGACAAACACAGGCCTTTTATGACATCAGTTTTTGTTCACCGAAGTGCTTTAATAGCATCGGTGGTCAAAAACGCCTAAGATATTAGCCCGCTGCTTTTCTACAGCTTCCTTTTCTTATTTGGCTTTTTTATTTGGCTTTTCTTATTTGGCTTTTCTTATCTTTCTAAACTACATAAAAATTGTAAAGCCTCACTTGAAGTGTGCAGACGTTATTTTTATGAAAAAACTAAAGAAATACTTTTCTTACGCTTGGAAACGTGCTTCCAGTTTTAAGGATAGGAACTGGTAAATGTGGTGACAGAAAGTTTTTTGGGGTACAACCCTTGCACTCAGTCTGCATACTATGATGTAACTTTAATAACATACAACTCTTCGCATATGACCGCCAAACTACCAATGCTGTGAGACACTTCAAACATACCTAAATATTATGGCTAACTGAGGCAATAACTGCTTATTGGAGTTTAGATTAGGAAACGTAATACCATGGGCGTATCCACAACTAACTCTAATCACAACGCCTGACATCCAAGCAACATTCTCGTAGATCACAAGTAATTTCAGTTGAACAACTCGTCTAGAGTACATCATTACCAATGCTAATGGCATGCTTGGCTACTTAGGACGCGACGTTTTCAAAGCACTCTCTTCCTAAACTACTTAAAACTGTCACTCTAAGTATCTCCTAGGCCCTTAACTCGAGTATGCATTTACCATATGGGATTCCAGTCATTTTAACCTTACCACCTTTGTTAGTAGTGCAAAATGACCTGGTAGGTTCATCCTCTCTAACAGTAATGGCGCTACTACTATAAGCTTGATGAAAATTAATTTATCACTTCTTTTATCACAGTGGCAAACAGTCGCGCGTCTTTTGCTATTTAATAAAATTTTCTAAAACTGAACACCAAACGACCTCATACTTCAGTCTCTACATCTAAAACTGTGTTGACCATCGTAATAAAGCAGGAATCACATCATCCCACACTAAGTGTTCGTTTCGGTCATTTACTTCTCGTACATCTGAAGATTAGAACTGCCTTCCATCAAGTGTCGGAGCCATCACTGACTGCAAACTTCAACACGAGCCTTGTGGTAACGTTGCATAACCAGGAAAATCTGTTACCTGTACCTATTGCTCCTGTTCATTTCATTTTTTTCTTAAGATAACGACTATTTTTGTGTAACCGGAAAAAAATGTTATTGTTAACTCTGCCCACTGCACTGTTTTATTTGTATACTTCGTACACTACCCTCTTCAATGCTTTCTGGTCCTGAGGGTATTAAAAATACATTAATAGACAAATACATGAATACATAGGGCGCATTTAATTTATCCAGAAAGAAGACACTCATTTCATATACAAATGCTTTAACTTCAATTTCTCATCATCATCCGGTTTATGGCTGTGTGATTTAAATGGTGATGTGCGGGTTTTAATGTCCTAAAACCTACCTGAGTTTAGGGAGCCCTGCAACACGTTTTGAGCATGGTCAGAAAACGCTACCGACTGGTAGTTGAGGCTCCCGACAACACACGCGCCAAATATTATAGCACTGCACATGGTTTCGAATTCACAATAAATTATCAAATGCAGCTAAAGTTGCTTTTTCTTCTTTCGACAAATGACGAAGACGCTTAAAAATCACTCGTAGAAGGGCCATCTATCAGAGAATCGCTTTGGTTTGGGCTAGCTGGTTCATAGTACTCACTTACAAAAAGTTCGCTAAAACACTGGAAAAAGAAAGACTATTTCTTTTCCCGCATTTCTCAGCTGGTTTTTCTAAGTGAGTACCGTCTATTAGCCATTGGCTGATTTAAACATGGTGCGCTTGGTCATTACAGAAATTGCTGCGGTATCCCATGACTTTCTCACGCGTGGGCATACGATCACACCGAAGAAGCCGCGCAATCAAAGAAAAAAAGTGTTCAAGGCCACGAGGCGCGGTTGACGTGCACTTTAAGGCAAAAAACTTTGAAAAAAGAGCAACGGAGCCCAATGGACGCGCGTGATGAACGGAGAGACTGTTGAGGAGCAACCACAGAGGGAAGCGTGCCGTGCAAAACAACTTCGTCTCCAAACACACTCCACTAAAGATGAACCGCCCGGGGATAGCAGGCAGCGCGAAAAGCGTTTTAGAGGACCAGCTCTGCTTCTCCACAGAACACATGTCCTTCTCCTCCTCTGCTGGCTCAGCCTTTCCTTGTATTTTGCCGGCGACAGTTCGCGTTGTGTCACGCTCAGAGTACTAGAAAACGGCCGCCTGGATTCAACGATCTAAGAATTACGACGTAGTGCTTGTGCGTACACTTAGATGAGCATGGGCTGCTGCTTTTGTGTTTCACTGCACCCATGAAGTCTGCAGCAAGCCTCGACCATGCGATGCTGTGTACCTCTGGCTTCAAAATAGGCACGGCCAATACACGACAGCAACAGTTAGGAAGGTCAATATGGTGGCCGAGAAGGCAACAGGTCTATCGGATATATACTTCAGTCCGGATCCGGGCAGCAAACAGCGCTCAATTCTAAGGCAAGTAGATTATCATTCTTTATTCTTCTCTACTTGTCGCGTGTGTGATACCGATCGCGCTTGCCGGCAATGGGCTTGGTTGTGTTGTGTATCGCGCGCACAAAATGCATCGCTGACGTATGCTTCAGCGTCTGCAGATCGCCTGCGCTTTGCGACCACCTGAAAATTGGCCGCAATGGCCGTTGGCCTCCCGTACAGTCGCTCATCGTGTGCTCACCTGTCTTCACCACCGCGATGAGCTCTGGGCTGACGACATTGGCATGAGACCTCGTCGCTGTGTTGGGAGTCGTCGAAAACACGATGCGGGTTCTGTAAAGAGCTTGGTTGTACCATGTCGCGCGTTGTAAGTGCATGAGCACTGGCTGGCGGGGCTTTCGCTAGCGTTAGAACTCACTGAAAATTGATCGCCATTACAGTTGGCTTTCCGGTCAGTCAGTCGCAAGCAGCTTGGCGCCATCCGCGGGCCGTGGTGGTGGACTCGCGTTTTTGCGCTACACTTATTCGAGTTTGTAGAAAAGGGTCGCATTACCGTCGATTTCTTCGGCACTAGCTTCAAAGTAGCTCAGCACTGTTCGTGGCGGCGGCCAAGAGTACGCTCACTCTCCTGTTCGAAGTTCGCTGGCGGCAGCCACCCTGCGTGCAGCACCGGGTTTGGTCTCGCGGTTTCGCGTGCTCGAGCTGAACGACGTCGCTCACTTCGGACTAGCCGAATTGTTGGCGGCACGGTGGTTCGCGGAGTTGTGGCTGTGGCCGCCGCTCCCAAGCTGTTTCGCTACGGGGATCGAAGTGAGTCTTTGAGGATGTGTGACGTCACGTGAAATTGTTAGCATGTCATATCTCACGTATGTTTTCATTTCACTAGCACGTATCCCTCATATGCATTTGTATTAATCCTCTGTCACGTGTCAATCACTGTTTTACGTACTTATTGTACAGCCGTGGGCACACACCGTGCTGAAGATTGTGTGCGCTGGCGTTTGCGATGCCTGTCGTCCACCTCTTTCATCAGAGCAGCTTCAGAAGGACTGTGCGAGATATGAGTGTAAAGTTATTTGTGTGTCACGTTTTAACGCTTGTTTTTATTTTAACGTGCATGTATTTCTCATATGCGTGCATCTTCATCTTCTGTCACGTGTTTCTATTTTTACTATATTATTGTATGTGCAGCTTTCGGAACAAAACAGGCAAAAGGCTGCGTGCGCTGGTGTCTGCAATGCCTGCCATCTATCGCTTCCGTCGGAGGAGCTCCCCAAGGAGTGAACAATATTTGACAACGAGACTGTACTTGTACACTTCATCATTATTTCACTTAAAAGAAAGCTGAAACTCCATGTGTATGAAGAAAAATAAAAGATTTCGATGTCTCACTTTTGTCGTTCGTTGTTGCCGAGACTGTGAAAGCAGTTACACATAGGTGGCTAACTACTTTTTGCGTGTTTTTTTTTCTGCGCAGTTTGTTGCTCTCTTCGCAGAAAAACAGGCGAAAAAAGTATTAGGCCTGGCGAAAAATAAACAAAAAACAATGTTGGAACTGGGGACAAAAAGGTCATCCGATTGAAGTATTTGAGTTGATTAACTGTTTGTTCGGCAAGGTGAAACTGTGAAGACTGACGGTTGCCCGGTAAGGTGTAAATGCGGGGATGAACAGTTGCTCCCTAAGGTGCAAATGTGAACACTAAATGTTAGAACTTTAAGGTGAATTGTGAAACTAACGATTACTCACTAAGTTTCAATTGTGAGGACAAAAGATTAGTCCCTAGAGCTCATCAGTGGGGAATAACTGTTAGACCCGGTGCCTTTAGTCCTTAAAGGAATAAATGGTTGTGGCAGCCCCATTAGACTGCAAAAGGACAAACCACACACCCTTTTAACACCTTTTTGCCTTAGAGTGTACTTTATCTGCCCCTGCCATGCCTCCCTGCTTAGCTTCTAGCGCTTTCGTCATTACGACAGAAGAGAGAATGCAATTTGGCATAGGAGAAATCTTTGTAACTTCACTCGCACTGGACGGATTCCTTAATTTTTTTGGCGTTCAGTAACCTGGGGCAATAAATGTTTCATGGCCCCATTACATTCACTGTCACTTTCAAAAAGCCGCGACATCAAGTGCCTGAACCTTTTTGTATTCTTTTTCAATATGCCATAATATTCATTACACTACAACTATACAACACCTTCCAAAACAACATCCACAACAAACAGCCATACACTCAACATACCCGATGTATGCAAATGTAGAATCCCATAGCACGTCACCAAAAGACGAGCTCTAAAAAGCATGAAAAGGTTGCGTGCGCTAATTCTTAATTTTTGCATTGCAACGTTCATATATTAGTGGTTTTGGTATTTTTTCTAGCGACTAGGCCTATGATTGTTGTTGTTTATCTCACTTATTCTCGGTTACTTTCTTAAATTATATGCTGCTCTGTGCCCACTTCTCGAAAACCTTGTAACTGGGCTGCACAATGTTGAAATAAATAAATATTGTAATAAAAATAATTCATAGGGACACAAAGAGTCACAAGGACACAAAGCTGATTACACCAGTGAGCACTCACGCAGGGCGAATGACGACGGAGCGCTGCGACATAGCGCGTGACAGCATCATCGACCGTTGCATATCCATTTTGACGATGTGAATCGGCGATGCGGGTGGCCTGGTCAGTAGTCTCTCACGCAAGGTGCTGACACTGTAAATACATGAAAAAACTATTACAGCAAACACGCTCCTGAACATTGCACATGCATACATAAGTATTGCCGTTCTTACAGCTCATGAGAGAGAAAAAGTGATGTGTACGGAATATAAAAGGCGTTGCTAATGGCTAATGATAACGGGTCTTGATTTTAGGGTGCTTGAAAAAGACGCTCGTAAGAAGAAACACAAAAACAAACTGAGTTTACTGCGTTTCTATATTGTACGCGTTTTCGGACCCATAAATGATGCTTTCCAAATGGCACCAACTTATTCGGGAAGATTTACTAAATTATATACGGAATTGAATTTTGATAGACTGGTTGTCCCACATCCCTACTGAAACGTTCCGGAAAAAATCTTGCGGAAAATATATGGACTCTGTAACATTTCCTTATGCTACATACGGAAAAAATATGGAGTTTTATGGAAATATACGGAAGTTGTATGGCATATACGGAAAGCTTCTTATAGAGTATATGGAAAGATAAGGAAATTGTATGGCGTATACGGAATGGTTTTTATGGAGTATACAGAAAGATAAGGAAAATGTATGACACATGTGGAAAGCTTTTTATGGAGTATATGGAAGGATAAGGAAGTTTTATGGCGTGGATGGAGTGAGTTTTATGGAAAATATGGAAAGATAAGAACATTTATGGAGCATACGGAGAGTTCATTATAAAAGATATGGAAGGATAAGGAAAGTGTATGGAGTGTACAGAATCTTTCATAAGGAAATTGCGGAACGTAACGTCTCACGGAAATATACAGATTTTGTAAGGTGCGTACGACCATGTGCAGTAGTGTATGAAAGGCATGTGGATAGTTGCAAAAATGTGGAAATTCTACATTTCTTGTCACATTTTCAGCAGGAAATCCAAGCTCTATATAGGTAAAATGAATGCACAGTGACATATATAGCACAAAAGAATAACGCAGCTTAGTCTGTGTAGTCAGTCATTGCTGTTCGCCCCTTTCCAGAATGAATACAACTTCTGCAGATGACCAGGTGCTAAAGTCTGTCACATGGAAAATGTGTCATTCACAAGGAATGATAATAACTGTGATTTTACTTGTATGCTGTCACACGAAGACAAATCAAGCAGAAAAAAGCATAACTTCAAGGGCTTGTTTTTTGGTAGAAAAAATATTAATGAGAACTAAATTCAATGCGAATGAACTTGTCAATATTATTGAAACTGTTTTATAAACATTGGCAAAGAGAAATGTCACTTTAAAATATCAACCATGAGCTTAGCCCTCCTGAGCACCGACGAAAAAAATGAAAATCTATGAAAACTAATTGCATGTAGCCTAAAAATAATTTTTATTGATAGGATGTGCTCCTACAATATAAATACAGCTATACACAACTTGCCACAGCTTCAAGACAGAAACGAGGTAGGGGTAGAGGGAGTGGTCAGAAAAATAATTAAGTATGAGAGCACAACTGATATGTACGGACACATAATTGTGCCTATCATTGATGCTCGGATGGTCGTGTATAGAGCTGGGTCGTTTTGAGATTTTCAAAAGCATTGTTTCAGACCACCATGCAGATTACGCTTCAATTGTAGTGCTACATAAGACACAACTTATGGGCCAGCTTTAATGAATAAGAAGATTATAGGTGAAACAAATGCTTTAAAATATATCATGGCTGCATGGATGCATACAAGCTATGTAAAGTGCAATAAAGTGAGGACGCATGAGCTTCTCTTGATGCTTCAACTTTGCTGCAAAGAAATTTAACCAATGTCTGTGTGTGCAACATTGTCCATTTTAAACTATCGATGTGTATATATAAAATTCCTACTGTGAGTTAAGCTACGTAGCACTCCATAACTCTTCCTTTTATTAAGGGCAACTTTTCAAACAATGAACATTATTCATTTTCTGTCTCATGACTTCGTGCCCGATATTCTTGGTTTGGCTCGATCACAATTGTGCAGCCCTTATTTTGGAGAAACCAAAAACATCAACCAAAATATATTTTGGAACTGCTACTTGGTGATATTGCCTTTCCTCAACTGCCACAGCTTCAGGTGAGTCATATAGCAAGTCCCGCGCATACCTAGGGCCTACCCTTGAAGAAGATGGTCCGGCTGTGATATGCTCAGTTTTTTCTCAAATAAATTTTTTGGTTTGAGGTTTCTCATTTCTCTAGTCCCTTCACAATCAAGCAGACCCATTGTTCCCCTTAGTTCTTAATTTTGTTATATTATGAAATAAATAAAATAATGTAATAATGAAAATAAAAATACCAATAACTGTTGCGCAAAAAACACAGTCCCACATACGTACTTGAACGCAATATTGCTTTTGTTTTGTTTCAGTACCTAACGCATTAGAAAAGACAGCAGTACAATAAAAACATTGAAAAAAATGAAAAAATTGAGATATGGCGGCATTCGAACCTGCGCCACTCAGTTGTGCTCGCGTACGTGGACTGAGTGCTTTGACTTGCTAAGCGATTCGTGCTGAACAGTGCGGAGGCGTTTAAGTTATATATATACATTTGCTGTTTACACGCTATGTGTTTGCATATTTATGTACAATATGTGATTGTATCTATTGTTGTGTGCATATGTTTAGTGGTTGTATTAACGTCACATGCTTTTCGCATGTCTTTCAACTATAGATTGCCGCCCCGTCGCGGATGAAAACAAGTATTTTTACACCCACACACGAGCTTGAGCAGTCGAAGGTTGTTTCCCGGGGCTCTCTAGCGATTGAGTCGGCCACCACAGAAAATTAGAGTTATACGCCATTAATCCCTGCATCTAGCTGTATTCCACTTAGTAGCTCGATCGCTTGATGACAAATCGAGCGCGGGGCGCGACGATATTGCGCACGACCATGCCTCGCGTAGCGCCGACATCAGCTGATTGTACCGGCCGGCTTGCTTCGATTTGCTTCAGAGCAAAGAAATGTCATACCTTGAAAGATTGCGTACTGCACTATGTCAAAATGTTACTGCTTTGTAGTCATCCTATTATTCATTGAGATGCGTCGGCGTCACGCACCGAACGTAAAACCACACTACGTCTGTCGTAGAAGCAGTAGGAGGCTTTCGTCTGCTGGAACAAAAACAAAACAAAGACCTGCGAAAATAATCATAAGTTGTAACTTGTTTTTTGAATAACAGTTTATCACTTTAAAGTTATTTTGCCAGATAACGTACATTTTATTTCAGTTTATAGCAGTGACAGATGTTTTTTTTTCTCACACAGATATCCAAGTCCAATCTATTCACAGCTAAAGCCACATGTTGTTTGTCTTCTTTGTTTCCGTGGGCAAGCCGTTTCGGTGCGTCTCTCATGTGTTCGCGCTGCTACACACGAGAGCACGAAATGTTAAATTTACGCAAGGAAGTACCGTTCCTCGTTCGTGTCATGTGCTAAGATTGCGCCCTATTCCCGCGGTTGTTCGAGTGCGGATCAAGTGCGAGTCGTCCAAGGAATCGGCGGGTTGTGTGGGAGCTTGAAGGACTCCGAGGTGACGGCTGACGCCTGTGGTCGCTTCCCTCAGGACAGTGTGAATGAAACTAAAGGTGAGGAGGACACTTTTTTATGTAGACTAAGTATGCCACTCAGTGCAAGTGTGTGTTGCCGCATTCGAACGAGGCTTTGTGAAACGGCAGCCTTACGCGCCTTTGCGAGTGCGGTTGCCGATTGGCTTTGACAACGCTAACACCAGCAGAGCCATGGCGCATCGGCGCGGCCTTACTGGAGCTAATTCGCGACATCTGCGGCAACATGCATGTGTATGATGATCGATTTTTTCATAAGTGCAATGTAGTGAGGAGGACGCACACGGCGCTTGCTACGTTTTTGAATAAAGGAAGCCTGCGGTGCCATTTGATGCAAAGCAGCATTTTCTTCACGTTCGCGGGCGATACAACTTGTAACTTGGCTCAATTCACCTAGCCAACCGCCTAAGTGGGTTGATAAGCATACGTTCGCAGTAGAGCATTATTATACCCCTAAACAGTGGCGTATGCTTGTTAAAAGATATATAGTGTGTGCCTAGTGTAGAGAGAGAGGTCTTCGTGCAATATTTATGTGTACCTGCATGACGCCTTTGCTTGTAACTAATAATGTACCGGCCAGCACCTACATTGTACGCCTGACTTTGAAGAAAACTTGCATGCACAATGTGAGATTTTTTAATCTGCCAGAGTTGCTTTTTATAAAATAATACATTGCCAGCAGTTGGTAAATGGGAGGTGGGGCTAGTCAAGCTGCTATAGCGCAGCTTTTTTCCTACTTTCCATGCCACAATTGTTTCTTGTTTGTGTAAATCACGGTGTATCGTTGTGGTGAAATAAATTTCAACTTCAACTTCAACTTTAACTTCATGTTCAAAATATGTTTCGCTGCTGTGTGGCAGGAGAACGGTTATCACGCTGTTGTGTAGTTGCTGATGCAAGCACTTATAGTTTCGATGCGTTAATATTTCTCATCTAACTCATCAGGTGTTTGGCTGTTCAGCACAAACAAGGCAAAGAGAGAAGGAAGACGGGTAATGACAGGACCAGTGCCGACTTTTGTTTGCAGGAGAATAAACATGTTGGTGTATTTATTGTGACAGCCTTTCTGCGTTGCTGTTTTGCCCAATTTATGCAACGACACAGTTGTCAGCAATATGAGAAATAACACTGAAATTAGCTTTTAAAAAACATGATGACTGAATGCCTAGTAATTCACAGCACAAAGTAAGAACAAAAGACATCAGCATGATCAATGTGGGACGAGTACAGTCTTGCATATAAAAATTGTATTGTGCAAAATGTTGCCTAAGTAAAAACCTCTCTATATTTGCAAATAGTGTGACGTCACTTCGAGCACCATGCCAGCCATTCCCTCCCTCTGTGCAAGGACTGGTTGGCAAGGAAGTTGTTGGTGGCATTCCTGATAGACCACTAACATGTACGCGGTTCTAAACCTGTAGCCTAATATATACGTAATCTTTTGTGCAGTTACATCTCTGCATCTGACACGTACAACTTATTTGCATATTTACATTGCTCCCTTAGGACCTAACACACATACTTGTAATGTGCATTGTCACTTCATGAATATCGAGCGGTAAAGGTTCTGGTACTGAGTATATGTGAAACAAGAATCTCTGCTTATTACATGAAGACACATGAGGCCTTCGATAAGACGAGTTATACCTTTATTGGGCTTGCGTACTCATCGGGGCGATTCAAACATGCAGCTTCAGCAAATGGTATCTTCCAGCCCGGTGACCATGCATTTTTTTTTCTTCTCACAGCGCAAACACTGAGCCGTACCCATTCGCAGATGGTCGCGTCAAGTGCATATTTACCTTGTCTAAAATGTACAATCAAGTTTTTTCAATGACCGGTCCCTGCCACGAGTGCTAACGTCTTCGCAAACAAGACACATTGTTATTGACACTGCACACACCACACACATTATTCTCGATACCTTTCAATGCACTTTACATGCCGCAATCAACAGTGCACATTTTTGAAGACACGTGGTGACCGTGAAGACACGTGGTGACACGTGGTGACCTGTTCCTCACACAGGTCACCACGTGTGTTTACTTCTTCAAAATAAACAGACAGCGTGGAAAATATTTTACCACACAGCTAGATGTTCGCTGACACATACTACAGCTGGTATCGACATTATAACGTGAAGTGTTAGCTTTGAAAAATTAAAACTTGCCCCAAACACCGCACGACTGTACCTGGCTGAGCCACCAGCGGGAGTGTTTTTTCAGCCACACCTTTTACGTGTGCCAGTGACATCATGCTGTGACGTACCTCGGTAGGAGCCCATCGCTTCATACTTCATGTGAATGAGGGTTCTGTTAAAGAAAGCAGGCATTGTTGATTTCGTAACTTGTTCATTTCTAACTGAGCCTTCATTTACACGAGTTGTCTGACTGATATTCAGGCGAACTTTTGTGCAATAAATTATACAGTTGGCAGTCTATGCTTGCCCCATACTGTTGTTACTAGTGTTTCTCGTTGTTACTTTGCACTGTTCATTACTGCTCACCTACAGAAACTAGCCTAGCTTGCCGCTGTTTTGGACAAGATGCAGCTGGCAAGTGCGATAGTGTTCATAACTCGAAATGCTCAAGCAAAAATTATCGTTTCATATTCAGTTAGTTGCATTCATATCAATACATTAAAGGTAATCATTGATTAACATGAATCCGTGTTCTTTCACATAATGCTCATAACTTTTATATCAAATTGAATGGCGTTTATAAAAAACATGGGTTTTAGCTAACCTTCGTGCTGTTTTCTTGAACGGCTGACAAAACGCTATTGCATGCTTACTTGCCATGAATTGCATTGTGTTTGAAATACATTGCAATTCTTCACCGGACTGCCAGTACCTTTCACATTGGGGGAATATTTATTAACCATGGATTGATTAATTTTTAAGAACGGAAAGAAAGAAGCGGCAGGCCGGGATACTTAATTGATATTGGCATCCGTTTTGCTACCCAGCGAATTATCATGCAAACTTCTTATAGTGTGGTTGTGCGTCTTAGATGTGTGTCTGTAAACCAAGAACTTTGGGTAGACCTATATTTGTCTTACAAATGGTTGCAGGACTGTGGAAGCTGTAGGGCTGCTTAGCCAATATGAATGTTGGAATCCCTTGACATGTGCTCAACCATGCTGCATCAGCTGCTTGGTCTTTTCACGGAATCTTTACAGATGTGTTGGGTGAGTAAAGCAAGCAGGTTTCAACACAGGGAAAAGTATAATATGGCAGCACCTCTTGTGCATGCCTTACATCCCATGTATATCAAATATTTATTTTGCACCTTGTGGCCTGTAATTTTTAAAGAGACTCTTCTTTTTGCTTTATATTTGAGTCTTGATGCTTCGACAGCAATGTATTTGTGTTTGACAGAAAGTGTTCTTGAACAATAACTGATCTCAATAATGACAAAACACCCTTCATACTTTGTCCCTAGCATAAGCTTGCACATATCTATAGCAGATTCAATTGTTCATTTTTCGCTGTGATGATAATGGGCAAGTAGCAAAGGCAAGTTCAAATTCGAGTGGTCGTTGACGTCTGTTTAGGCTGTGCTATATTGCTTTGCAACCAGAGTTACTTGTGGCAACATATACAATGAAGCCATATGACGTGCATTCGATATGAGATTATCATATCACATTTCACTGCATCTTAATATATGTCGCACAAATGCAGATGTCTTTAGCTTGCCACTACAAAGGGATCCTGAACCAACACAGGGTTGAAATTTAGTCGTGGTGTTGCAGCTGTGTACGACTCTGCAATGGATGCATAGCCGTGATAATTTTTCTATATGTTGTCGCAATAGTAATGTTACACACATTGGACGATACAAAAGAGGTCCTCGCTTATTTCGCTTTCTTTCGCTATGCTTCTTTCTTGTCTTTTCTTGCCATGTGCTCCTCCTCACTGTGCAAGGAGCAAGAAGAGTGGCCACACAAACACGTATTTAAAAAAGTTGTAAGGTGAGCACTGAGGAGCTGCACACTTCCGAAATGCTCAAAGAGGTAAAGGTATTGTTTTTAGCTACTTTCTGGGCCCTCATAGCTAGTTGTGGTGCTGCAGTTGTCAATGTTAATCAGGACACTATTCTGAAGTCGTTGCACACATTTGCTTGAAATGTTAAAAAAATGATTGGAGGTGGTTTGGCACCCTTTATTGCAGTTACATACAGAACTAGGTTTCAATGCGTAAGCAAAATGTGTTCACTGTAAATCAATCCTAATGATATCTGAAATTCAGGAAATATTCGCAGAAAAGCTCAGGAAAAGGCTAAGTAGTTGCCCCTTGAACGTGAAGGAGATACCCTTTTTCTAAAAGGTCAATAGACAGTCTAGTAGACTCGATATTTTATGCACTATAAAATATTCTGGTGTGGCACTTTTCATGCATGTTATAATGAGAGGGGTTTTTATTAGAACTGTTGTCACTGCCCTGCATTTCTGAAATTGTTCACATAGTTATAATACATGAATCACTTTATGCTTTTTGATTTTATGCAAATGATTTTATGCAAAGTGCTTCAGTGGTTTTGGTTTTGTCCAGTCACCAGTCAAGAAATCACGTCAGATTCAGTCGGGATGGCTAAAAGGAGTCGAGCAGGCATGTTTGGACATTTGTCTAGCCAAGTAGTGCCAATTTTTGCAATGGTCCTGTGGAGTTACTGTCACAAATGACAGAAGCTTCGTCACCTGTGTAAATGTACAGATGTGTCAGAAAAGAGTAGCTGCATTAGTTTTTTCTATAACTGATAGCTGCCAACATTTTTCATTGTACAAGAGTTTTGCTCCTCACTTATGGTTGTAAAGCCCTCCACAGAAAAAGTTCTACACGTCTACTTACAGAAGGCCCCAAGGCCTTACTTGTAGGTTTTTTCGGCTTGTAATCATAAGCACCTCGTCTGAATAAACATGAACATTTTAAACATGTACAGCGAAAAATTTGGGTGGCTAGTCATTTTGTCGTTATCATGTTTCTCGCAATATTCTTAAGCATGTTGTGCATTACGTTGTCAATCTGATTCATGTGCATAGAAGATGTTACGCAGTTTCAGGCTACTTCAAGCACCGTATTGTAGTATAATAAGCCTGGAAGCAACCAAACAATAATTATTTAGCACAGTTGCTTAATCTGATGCATGATACAACACTAAACTTTCGTGCGTATTCATCCATGTAAGCTCGTCTTAGTCTTATCTAAAATGAAGATGCGAGTCGGCAGATGGAAGCATCTAGTGGCGTAATCAAGGTGAACAGTGGAAGTGCCTCAGACAGGCTGGCTGATGTTGCGATAGGAGGACCTATTTTTTAGAAGTCACCTTGTCATCCTTGGCGTGTTAGTTTAAATGGGGTTAGTGATGACATCGTCTTTTGGTGTAGGTGTGTGTGCCTGTTGGAAATGTTTGTCTGAAAAAAACCTATTACGCAGAAGAGTGCAGCCCTCGCTTCCTTTCAAGATATATTGCGATGATACAAAGTGTTTTCCTGTTGGAGGTTGATGCAAAAGGGGGATGCAAAGTAAAAGTAGTGTGCTACACTGCTCCTACCACTTTGCATCCCCCTTTTCTTCTTTTTTCTTCTTTTCATTTTTTTCACTTTTTTACATTTGCATTGTCCCATCTAGTGCATGAATCAATGACACTTGGCTTTGCTATAGCAAACATGCCTATGTGGTGTTGGATTGAGCAGTGCATTGTACTTCATTCAGTTCAATACAGGCTGATCAGTGTTGTAATAAGTGCTTTTTCTCTATCACCACACATGATCGAATGAAAAGTTTGCACTTGGCTTTTAGTAAACTGGTGTATAGCTTGTGTCTTGGACTACTCCAAATGAATGTTATTTGCTGCTGTCCATGGTAATGAATTTATCCAACATGAAAATATTTTGCTTTGTGAACTTTGTCAGACCTGCCTTTCTTTTTCTTTCCTAAGCAGGCGTTGTATGTAAGGCAGTAACAGAGAGGTGATAGCTTGAGCTTTTGAAGAATAAATACTGGCAGTGAGGCAATTTCACATCAAACATCCCAGCCATTTTGCTAACCATCCTAAATACGTTTTGAAAAAAAATATTGTGCTCGTTTACTGTATTGAAAACAGCAAAAGGCTAAATTATATCGCAGAGAACAAAATATTAGGCCACCTTGGTGCCTTCTGGACTTCCCAAGATGTCGTCTGGGTGTTGTTTGTAAAAAAAGTATTTCAAAAAACTGCTTCTACTACACCAAATTTGGTCTAGGTATCAATTAAAGGTAAATGTGTGTTGTGCACCAAGCTCAGTAACATTTGTGCAATTTTTTTGCCACATCAGAAGCAAGAAAGCAGTTCTCTTTATATGGCAAGTTATGTGATTACACTTTTTGTTTTAGAGAAGAAAATAATTTTTGAAGTTTCCTAATGATGGCTGTTTTCGCATTGATATACGACAGCTGCCGTTCCGAAGTTCACTGTGGCCCTCAATAGAAGACCTCAAAAATCTATTTCCTCAATTAAACAAAAATTGTAATGATAACAATTGCCATATAACAAGAACTGTTTATTTGCTTTCAACTTACACATGAAAGTTCTTTTCAATTAGACAAACACAGAGCTCAAATGGCATCTCAATGTGGAAAGAAACGCTTATATAGTAATATTTGTAATCTGGACCTAACATTACTTTTTTTCTTGAAATATACCTTCTGTGGAGAGAGTATTTATTGCTCAAATATTCATACAAAGAGCAGTATTGCCATAGAAGAAATGCAAAGGATAAACAGTTTGGCTGAGTTCTTCAAAGCATATGTAGCGGGAAAATTGCACATTAGTTACTCGCCTTCAAACACTTTAAAGAAGCACCTTTACTTAATATGTAGATCAAATTCGATATGGCAAGAAAAAGCGGTAATTTAAAATTTTTCCCACAAACAACACCCCCAAGACATTCTGCGAAATTCTGCGAAATTTTGAAGGCACCCACGTTACCACTACTTTTTCTCTTCTAAATATTTCAGCAAATAACCGTTTTCAAAAGAGTAAATTACCACCATTTCTAAACTATATATCTGTGATGGTCGCCAGGCAGTATGGTATGAATGTTTGGTGTAGAATAGCCCAGTGGGAAAAAAAACAAATGTCTGAGCATCCTTTGACGCTCGGGCAAGTCCGAAAGCATTTTTTTTGTTAGCAGCAATTCATTTAGGCCTTGTCTTCAAGCTTAGGCCCAGAAACACAACACAAGTAACCCAAGTAGTCCTAAAGTCATGCGGTCTCGCTGTTCCAAGGCTTGTGGAGCCTCACTTAGTGCAAGCTTCACTATTTTTAAATATTTAGATTCAGCCAACAGGTTTTGGAGGCACAGTGCATTTTCAGCTGAATTGTTTCACACTGGTTACTAAGATAAAAAGCGGCAAATAGAGGTAAAAATAACAATTTAAAGGCATTGTAGGTAATAACAAAAAGGTATGCTTTCTTTTTGTGTGTGGTGCTTTGCCTGAACGCTGCGCTTTTTGTGGTATGGTTCATTGTCTAGTGAACAGAGGCCTTAAAAACTAACATTTGCCTTGTTGAGCTCGATTTTTTGGTTATAGACATAGTAGCCATATTAAAACTTATGACTTCAAACTTGATTGTTGTTTTAAAGATTTTTTCTTTCATAATGATCTTTCAAAGTCTCAGTCAATTTTGTTATAAGAAAACGTGATGTCAAAATAGGGTCACTTTTAATAGAGTCCTTCAGTTCTACCTCACCTTTTACATTCCTAATAGAGCAGTTATTTTCAATATCGGTATTTTATACGGAATGAGCATGCTCTATGTAGTAAGGTGTAAGCATTTACAGATGGCACATGCCCCCAACTTTTCTGTTGGCAGTTTATTTCTGTTATTCTTGATTGATATGTGTGGTTTCACGTCCCAAAACCACTATATGATTATGAAAGACCCCGACGTAGAGGGCTCTGGAAATTTTGACCACTTGGGGTTCTTTAACGAGCACCCATATCTGAGCACCCGTGCCAAGAGCATTTTTGCCTCCATCGGAAATGCAGCCGCTGCAGCCGCGATTTCATACCGTGACCTGCGGGTCAGCAGCCGAATTTTCGTTACTCTTGCTCCCCTATTTCTGTTCAGTTCGGTTATAGTAGTCTGGCTTGCACAGATTTTTAACGGCACCTGCCTGATCCTGCTTGTTTTCATGGTGATTTTAACCTTCATAAGTTGCATAGTTTTACGTCTCAAAATTGTGCAAGATGCCAATTTTGTGCACAAAGTGTATAGTTTTTAAGGCAGCAAATGTACATGTATGCACTACTAAATGTACATTGAGAGCTTTCACTGGCAGTTCCTAAAGTTTTAGTGTACAGGAAGCATTTAAATCATAATTTTATAAGGACATATCAATAGATTATCTCTACCATTGAAAATCGAGGCAACAACCTAGTTATTTTCACTGTGATAAGCATGCTGTTTTCTTAAATGTGGCAGAACTAATTTATACACTGATTTCTTCTATTATTCACATATGCGTAACATGAAGGATTGTGTGGCTCACATTTTTAGTTTCATTCTGTGTGTTATATTTCTTGTGCATGTGAACTAAGGTGCTAACTTGTGTGTCTGACATTATTTGTGCCAATTATTTACATTTTCAGGTGCCTATGAAGGACACATAAGTTATATGGCAGTGACTTCCCAAATCTACAGTGGTGCCGGAGCCTCAAGCAGCATTTCATCGATCTCCACAAGGCGTTCATTAGATAACCACCGCGCCACACTTTCACAGTGCTATGATTATTATTTATGTTTAAAATTTCGTTCCAAAATTGCTGTTACATTGTGTTTTGAGCCACCATCCTGTAGCTTAGGTGGAGCTCGTGAAATTACGGTGCAGTCACCTCATTTGCGTACCATCAACACTGCAATGTCGCTATTCACAGCTGGAGCATACAGACAAATAAAAAATATATTGATTGTAACAGGGCTGATGTGTATATTAATGCTTCTCTATTGCAAATAATAACTTTACAAGTTTTTAGGTCTTGCATAGAACACTGCATTAATGTGTTGCAATGTAACCACCATTTATGATCACTAGCATGTTAATTTAGTAGCTTTGTAATATATTTTATTTAAAAGCTAATTTTGCTTCCGCATCACGATAATTGGAAAGGTGCCGATGATTCAATCCCTCATCATGCATCTTTAGGAATATTGTGATTTGTACACAGTATTGCATGTACTCAAGATATGGACGTCTATTCAATTTACACATTATATTGCTTTGCACTAGATTTGGACGTAACATGCACACATTTCAGTTTTTCTGCATGATACATCTTTCCATAAAATGCGGAGTACGCATCATGCGTTTCTCCATAAAATGCGGAGTCCGCATCATAGGTCTTTCCATAAGATGCGGAGTCCACATCATACGTCTTTCATATTCCAATAATTCCGTACATGAGGTCTCCGCATCATACAGAACGTTTCAGTAGGGGTAACCTGAGCCAAGAATTTGAAAGTGAAAGGCACTTAGGAGGTGGATTGAACCGAACGCCTACTACTCGCGCTAGCCTCTAGGTACTCAGGTTGTTTTTTTATTTCCCAAAATACTAATTATTTGATAATTCATAATACATGATTTTTAATTGTGCGCTGGAAACCCTAACAATTTAGTCGGTGGTTGCCGAAAGTGCTCTACATCTCAGTGTACATCTCACTGAGATGTAGAGCACTTTCAGAAACCACCGACTAAATTGTTACTTGTATGATATGTCTCGCGCTGTTATCTGTTCCACGTTGTAAAGAAAGCTCATCGAATGCGATAAGAAGCCGTGTGACAGACCGCGAGTGGACTGCTACAGTGCTGCCATACGCTTTTTTACAACGCGGAAAAAATACCAGCACGTGACGTATCGTACAGAAAACAATTTCGTTGGTGGTTTCTAAAAGTTCTCTACATCTCAGTGTTCTTATTTTGGGTTTACATTCCTTAGTAAAAAATAGGTGATTGTAATTAGTAACTGTTAGTATGCGGAGAAATAAAAAAACAGCCTTAGCATCTACAGGATAGTGCCAGTAGTACGCGTATGGTTCAACTTGCCACTGAAGTGTCTTTCATTTTCTAATTCCAGCCTCAAATTATGAAGGACACCCTGTATAAGTTGCTTTTATGGCGTCTCTTTCTCTGTCTCTTTTTTCCTTTAGATCATACAAAACTGAGAGTGCCTGGCCACAGACAACGTTTTCGCAGCCATTATCTCCCGTTTACAGCATGCACTCACGGAGACAGGAGTATGTAACTGACAAACTAACTGAAATTCATGAATTACTCTGAATATTTTTATTATTTATTCTAGTTATTATATCATGAAAGGTTCCGCATGAAACTTTTAAATAAGAGGTGGGCGACATGAAAAAGGCGGTATCAAAAGTAATGGTTAAGAAAATAGCGGCAGCTTAGTTACAAAAGTGAGGCAATGAATGCGGAAGCACCAAATTGGAATGTCACGCGAAGAATGGAAATTCAATCAAAACGTGATCCGCGTTCATCATGCATATAAGTGTCTCAGTTGTTACTTCGCTGTGTCTGAAAAGCACTCCCCTTTCGCAAACAAAGACTGTGCATTGAGTGCAGGGCCATTTGTGCACCAGGTAACTACAACAAAATCATTCAGGTGATAGCCAAATGCAAACAATTCTCCTCACTACGAGAAAAGCGCGTCAACGCGTGATCTTCCACCACCCCCTCCCTTTTACACTGAGGAAAGTACACGTAGGAGATTGGAGTGCGCGCCACCACGCCGTGGCGGTCTGGCGACGCGCGCTCATGCGCCATCTCGCTGGTAATGCTGAAAGCAAGATAGGTGTCTCGAAATGGGCAACGCCAGCGGTCATTGGTAGATATAAGTAGCTTGGCTACTTTAACGTCAAAAGTGGTGCCCCTTCGTGGCTCAGTGGCGTACGCCTAGTACGCATAAGCAGAAGTCGGACGTTCGATTCCGCATGCTGGAGTGTTTTTCTGAATAATTTTTTCTTTTTTAAGTTTTCTTATGTATATTTACGTATACATATACGGTCAATGATGCCGATGTCGATGCCGGGGTCAAATCCAGCCGAAAGTGTTCATATAACTGATACAGCTGAATCTGCTTCTTGGATTACATTTTTGAAGCGCGCAGAATTGTGGATGACTGCCGCCTCTTTCAAAAGGTCATTCCAGCCTGGAGAAGTCAGCAAGAAGTACGACTGATGAAATGATATGGTGCAAGCACGTGGCGGAATCACAACGTTTGGATTACTTGTGCGATTGCCTTGATTGAGTGCCTGGATGAGCTGGTTGTCTCGTGTGGCTGAATTAAAAAAATGTGAAAAGACAGAGATGTGAAACAAGACGACGAAGAGCGAGGATGGGAAGCTTTAACTGGCTTTTGAGGTGGAGATGCTGAAGCAACAAGAGAAATCAGAAGGAATGACTGTGGCTGCTCACGTCTGGGCAGATTCAATTTTCATAAGATTAGTTTAGTGCGGGTCGACGACGGCAGATGCATATCATAATTTGAATCTGACAATGGAGATATAAGAAAGTAACTTAAGAGAAGGTGGAGCCGTGAAAATGTTACGGCGCAAGTAACCAAAAGCACGGTCAGTGGAGTGGGCTATATTATCTATATGGCCACCCCATGATAGGTCACTCGAAAAATGAACGCCTAGGTATTTATTAATAATATTGTAGTAGAGCATACGCACCGACGCGTATGCGCCTTCGGAAGTGAACAAAAAGCCCCGTGCTCTGATTGCGCAAGAGCCTGTGCTGCCTTTGCCAGACTTGCTGTACGACCATTTTTTGTTGCAACCTTGTTGCGACTTATCTACGCGAATAAACATCATCACATTTGGTGAAGGCTGCTGAGATCCCCGAGCAGACGTAGAGCTCCGCTCTTGCAAGTTGGCTGAGACACCAGCGCGAAACATGACTGCCGCAGTCATCAACCCGCCCATTTCAGCCCAGCCAGCACCATCGGCTGCCCCGTCTACCTGCCCTGGTGCTACCCGCCAACGGGACCGACCAATCTTCAGCGGCAGAGGCGAGCAAAACGTCGAAGACTGGCTCTCCTTGTAAGAACGCGTAAGTGCTAGGAACAAGTGAGACGACGACTCTCGCCTACGTTATCTTTTACTTAGCAGACGTAGCTAAGCTTTTGTATACCAACCATGAAACCGCGATCGCCAACTGGTCCTGTTTTAAGACCCTCTTGACTGAAGCGTTTGGTCGACCAGAGATCCGCAAGCTCCACGCTGATCAGCGTCTACGCCACCGAGCCCAGCAGCCTGGCGAGACGTTTACTAGTTGTATTGAGGATGTGCTCGACCTCTGCAGACGTGTTAACCCATCTCTGCCTAAAGGAGAGAAAATTAGGCAGATTCTCAATGGAATCGAGGATGGCGCATTCCAGATGTTGCTAGCGAAAAGCCCGACCACGTTGGCAATCCTCGTAAGCCTGTGCCAGAGCTTCGATGAATTACGCCGTCAGCGCTCTATCGCCCGACTGAGTGTCCCACCACCAGATTCGATCTGGGCCGTCACACTCTAAAAATGCCAACGTTCGCCAAGAAAGTCTGTCCAACCAGATCAAAGACTTCATCAGAGAGGAAGTCGCCTGACAGCTCTCCCTGTTGCCGCATAGCGAAGCGCCCACCACAAGCCTGCCTTCGACACTTCAGCAGGCCAAACGCACTGAAATTTCCAATGTCGTCCCTACAGTGCCAGCCCCTAACCCATGCGCTTCAGTAGCACCTCATCTCTCAACCATCGGCTACGCACAACCTGCGCCACCTTCACCTCTCAGCTACGCAGCTGTGGTCGCGCGGCCCCCACGGCATCCAGTCTCTTTATCAGCTACACATCCTCCGGCCTCGCCGCCGGTATACCGGCCCCCACCTCGCCTTTTCCGTCCATATAATAAATGGCGCATCCATGACAACCATCCTAGCTGCTTCGCGTGTGGCATCGCTGGCCACGTTCCACGCTTCTGCCGCCGCCGTTCCACACCTGCATACGCCTCTTTTGAAACGCCTACCTACGCACCGCAGCACTCCACCACGTCTGCATATGAACAGAGGCACACCGACTCGGATGGTCGCCCATCAACTGCTCGTTTCCCATTCCCTCGTCGCCTATCGCCATCACCTATGCGTCGTCGACCACCTCCTGAGCAGGGAAACTAATCAGTGCAGTTCCAGAGGCAACAACTGCAACTTCAGCGCAATTATCAAGGCCTCCACTTTCGCCGCTAAATGTTGTTGATGTCAATGTTGAGGGAGTCGCCACACTAGCGTTAATTGATACTGGGGCCGCCGTTTCTGTGATGAACGCAAAACTTTGTCGCAAATGAAGAAAGTGACCACATCTCCTTGTGGCATGGTGCTGTCCACGGCTAGCGCGCAACGCATTCATCCCTCGTCTGAAAGTACGACGCGCATCATCATCCAAGACGTTTTGTACATCGTCCAATTTTTTGTTCTACCATCTTGTTCTCATGACCTCATCCTGGGTTGGGATTTCTTATCACGTCATGAAGCTATCATCGATTGTTCCCGTGCGGAAGTGTCTCTTGTGCCAATGTGTCAATTTCCATCGCCCGACGATTCTCCTCTGCTCTGCAAACTCATCGCTGACGACGATATCACCTTGCCTCCGAAAGCTTTAGTCCCTATTAGCCATTCATGTGTAGCGCAACCTGACGCCACGGTTGTGTTCACGCCACCTCTGGTTTTTACTGAACGCAAGGGCATTGTTCTCCTATTTGTCGTTCTTCCAATTGCGTCTGGTTTAACCGTAATGTTGGTTACCAACCACTGCAGCTACTCTTTGGCTTACTCCGTGGTGAAACCTTGGAATATGTACAACCTGTCGACCTTATTGATAATATTCTTCTCCCTGACGAAGCCCCATGTCACATTGCCGCAATCACTCATGCGTGTGAGCCAGCAAGTTCATTAGCCTTTGCCAATGCTATTTACGTAGACCTTCCCCCCTCGCATCGCCGCCAACTTGTTACTTTCCTTAACAAGTTTCGCTCTTCTTTCGAATTTCAAGAACTTGCTTTGGGCCACACCGCGACTGTCACTCATACTATTGACACCGGCTCACATTCGCCTCTGTGACAGCGTCCTTACCGCGTTTCCGCCGAAAAGCGCCGCTTCATTACGGAGCAAGTAGACGACATGCTTAAACGTGGAGTCATACAGCCTTCTCAAAGCGCTTGGTCATCACCTGCGGTTCTGGTAAAGAAAAAAGATGGTACCGTTTGATTTTGTGTGGACTACCGCCGCTTAAACAAGATTACGAAGAAAGATGTCTACCCGCTACCACAAATAGATGATGCTCTTGACTGTTTACAAAGCGCCGAGTACTTTACATCATTGGATCTGCGTTCGGGGTATTGGCAGTTGCCAGTGGCTGAATGTGATCGCCCTAAAACCGCCTTTGTAACGCCGGATGGCCTATATGAGTTTCAAGTCATGCCATTTCGGCTCTGCAACGCGCCTGCGACATTTTAGCGCATGATTGATACCTTTTTGCGTACCCACAAGTGGAAAATTTGCTTGTGTTACCTGGATGACATCGTAGTCTCTTCAGCTGATTTCTCAACACATCTTGGTCGTCTCCACGAGATTCTGGCGTATCTAAAATCTGCAAGCCTACAACGTAACACCAAGAAGTGCCACTTCGCAGCACGAAAACTAACCATCTTGGGACATGTCATCACAAGAGATGGTGTTCTTCCGGATTTCGATAAGCTTCGAGCTGTCGCTGACTTCCCAATGCCCACATCACTGAAGGCCCTAAGAAGTTTCATTGGTCTCTGCTCCTACTTTTGTCGCTTCGTGCGCAACTTCGCGTCCATCTTCGCACCTCTGACGAGTCTCCTTTCCAACAGCAAAGGTATATCTGCATGGTCACCTGCATGTGACGACGCAATTCGCCAGCTGCGCCACCTGCTGACCACACCAACTATTCTTCGCCACTACGACTCACTGCTGCCACAGAAATTCACATCGATGCAAGTGGCGTCGGTCTTGGTGCAGTTTTGGCTTAACGGAAAGGCACCCAAACCGAATACGCAGTCGCTTATGCAAGTCGCGCTCTCAAGAAGGCTGCAGTGGTTGGTAACCAACAAGGCTGAATTGAATTACCCCGTGACAGAGAAGGAGTGTTTGGCCATTATCTGGGTGCTGACGAAGTTTCGCCCGTACCTTTACGGCCGTCCTTTCGACGTGGTCACAGACCACCACGCTCTATGTTGGTTGACCACCTCTAAAGACACGCCCGGACGCCTGGGGTGTTGGGCACTCTGATTGCAGGAATGCGACATCCGTGTCGTATATCGTTCCGGTCGCAAGCATGCGGATGCCGATGCACTTCTTCGATCGCCATTAACACCAGATGTGGCTTCTCTTTCACCCTTTTTTACCACCTTGTCACCACTTGACACCACTGACATGCTTTTGGAGCAGCGTAAAGACCCATACCTTGCCTTGTTAGTCGACTACCTTACCGATCCGTCTGCTGTCCCTTCCACGAGAGCACTACGCCTGCAAGCAGCCCACTTTTCCTTACGAGACAACATTCTGTGCCGCCGCAACTACCTACCTGGTGGTTGGAAGTGGCTCCTTGCTGTCCCAGCTCATATGCGCTGTGACATCTGCATGAATTTCCATGCAGATCCCCAAAGTGGTAACGCAGGTGTCCTGAAAACCTACGAAAGGCTGCGCCAACGATGTTACTGGCGAGGAATGTATCGCTTTGTGCAGAAATACGTTCAGTCTTTCAACACTTGCCAACAGAACAAGACACCTCCACGGCACCTTACTGGCATGGTACAGCCGCTCCCGTGCCCTGCTCGCCCATTCGACCGCGTGGGTATGGACCTCTATGGCCACCTCCGATATAGTGGCTCTGAAAACCGGTGGAATATTGTCGGCGTCGATCACCTGACACGCTACGCTGAGACTGCAGCTCTACCGGCAGCGACGGTCAACGAAGTTGCACTCTTCATTCTCCGCAGCTTCATTCAACGCCATGGTGCTCCACAGGAATTACTCTGTGATAGGGGTCGAGCGTTCCTGTCGGATTCATCCAAGCTATCCTCGCAGAATGCAACATTATCCACGGGAAATCTACCGCATACCATTCACAGACAAATGGGCTCACTGAGCACTTCAACCACACACTTGGCGACATGCTGTGGATGTACACCTCCTCCGACCACACTAACTGGGACACTGTATTACCTTTTGTTACCTTCGCTTATAACACCGCGACGCAAGCGACTACCGGTTTTTCCCCGCTCTTTCTGTTGTACGGCCGCGAACCTTCCCACCTACTCGACACTATACTCCCGTACTGCCCTGATGCATCTGAGTGCTCCCCGCTTTCGGAAGTCACCAGATACGCTGAAGACTGCCATCAGTTGGCTCGGTCTCTGACAAGTGAGGCTGAAGGTCAACAAAAGACTCGACATGATGACGTTCACCACATAGCTCCTACGTTTTGTGCTGGCTCCCTTGTGTGGCTTTGGGTGCCCCCGCACGTTCCTGGCCTGTCTTCTAAACTTCTGGCCCGGTACCATGGTCCGTACCGTGTCATTGGCGTGACCACCCCGGAGAATTACATCATCGAGCCCCTAACACAATCGCCAGATTTGCGCCGTCGAGGACGCGAGACCGTACACGTCGACCCCCTCAAGCCCTACTACGACCCCCTCATTGTGCCTACTCCCTGAGTCGCCAGGATGGCTGCTCTTCACCCCGGGGTATTGTAGTGGAGCATACGCATCAACGCGTATGCGCTTTCAGAAGAGAACAAAAAGCCCCGTGCTCTGATTGCGCGAGAGCCTGTGCCGCCTCTGCCAGACTTGCCTTACGGCATTTTTTGTTGCAACCTCGTTGCGACTTCTCTGCTCGAATAAACATCACAATATTATTAGTATAGTTTTAGCAATTCAAAAAGCAGCTTGGTGTTACAAAATTGACTTGCCAAAGCCTAATTAGACTTAAAGCGCAGAGCTGACAGATTGGGGGCCACAAGATTTAATATATCTAAGACCACATGGATGCCGATACTTTTTTGCGCATGTGTACAAAATGAAGACGCGCCTGCTTGGCAGTACCAAATAAAACTGGCAATTATACATGTAATTTCACCTAGCCTGATATTTCCTCACCCAATAGCAACAATACAATATTGGTGAACCATCTTATCTTGTCAACGCAAAGAAAAAAAAGAAAAAAGAAAACGAAGACAAAAATTACAATAACATGACAAAGCATCATAACATCACTCTAGCGCATGGAGTAACAAAAGGAAAGAAAGAAAGAACAACATCAATTAAATATCGTTTTGTACACCAAGAGCGATGCATAACCTAGTGCAACATAGCTACTTTAATGACCTGATAACGCAGATGAATTTACCCGAGGAAAAGAACAAGTATTCTAAATGTCAATAATATTTATGTGGCGATGAAGTTGCTTCAATTCAAAATGTGATTTAGCACAGAAAACTCTCACTGGTATTTATTTAAAGAAAAATGGTATAAATTAGCTGAGAAGGCACTGACCGTATCCGGTGGAGTAGCGAATCATTCTAAAATGCTTTCAAGACAAAGGCATCGTGTAGGGACATATGAAACCATATGTTTGGACCAAAAACGCCTCAGAACAGCCGTCTTAGTAGTGAGGGCATCAAAATGAGAGCATCGTAGTGACATAAAAAGGTACGTACCTGAAGGCAGTTGTACATTATAATTTATCGCTTACAAAGTAGAACAAAGCACAGAGTTTATTCTATATTTCCAACAAATCACACAGTTACCAAACGATGTAACACCGTACCGAAACACACTATAGAGTATCGTTTTCAATATCGCTTTTGAGCTGATAGTGGCATATAATATCTATTAGTGTATAATGTACGAGAGACTGCCAGAAGCCTTGCACAAACCTAAGCCAGATGTGAGAATTCCAGAAGTCTCTGTCGAGACGTACACCAAGGTATTTAGCAGGAGAAACATAAGGAACACGAGTGCAAGGGCACGAAGAATAAAGTGAACAGTAAAGCAGCAATAGGACACCTAAATCAACTTTTCTTCTGTGCGTTATGAAAACAAATAGTACTCAATGTCAAGCGAAACATGGAGTACTTCAGAATGGGATATAGTAAGGCTGCACAATTACAATACTTATCATTTTAACTGGTCAAACTTTCGAGGAGGCGGTGTATTATTGCTGACTGCTGATGACGTTGACTGTCCGATCCTTGATTGTTACACTGTGCTTTCACTTCACTATAAAATACTGACACTTTGCGCTGCTGAGCACGTGTTTTCTGTGGACGGCAAACCACCTACTGGTGACATACTAATGTTCATAAAATTCTATGAGCAACATCTTGCATATGCAGTTCAACAGCATAATTCATAAATGCTAAAAGCTGCTGGAGACATCAATATTGACATGCGTTCCAATAGTCAATCATCTAAATATTTCAATGTGACTATATGATCGAATGGTTTTTCCAACCTAATTAACACGCCTACCAGGGTCTCATCTGACGGTCAGTAAACCCTGTATTTATTAATCAGGAATTTCTCGCCGTCCAATATCAAATCAGGTGTCTTATCTTGTTCTGTCAGCAATAACTTGCCAATAATTTGTGTGCTCAAATACGCGGGTTAAGAGGGAAGCATTTCCCTGCAGTGTCTTACCAACCAATTACAGAAAATATTTACAATCTTTTTGTGACTTCTTGCTGAAAGTTGAATGGAATGTGATAACTGAAATCACGGATGCAAGTGAAACTTACTATATGTTCATCGACATATTGCGAGTCATATATCACCAAAGCTTTCCTTCCAAAGCATGTAGAAAAAATAGGAACACCAGGAAACCTTTGGTTACGTCTAAACTACGTGAGGAAATGAAATTCAGGGACAAGTTCTATCGATATTTTCTTTACACACAATCAGCAGATGACCTTGCCATAGCTAAAAAGTACCAGAACCAACGTACTAGAAAGTTATGCCACGCCAGCACCGCGTTACTACTCATTCCTATTGGTCATCAAAAGCCGCAACACCGTCTAATATGATCGAGGCTAAACAGACTTTCAAATCGAAGTGAGTGTCATAGATATTTACAACATTTGCAAATCATTGGTACATAATTATCAGGTGTTGAACTAGCCTACGCGTTTATTAATTTTTACAGATACCGCACGCGCTCAAGACCAGACTCCTAAGGCAAGTAAATATGTTCACACTGATAGCGAGAATGCAATATACCTTGAGCCAGTCACGGCACACGAAGCTGTCTCGATTCTAAAAAGAAGGCAAAATCGCACTAGTCACGACAATAATAGTTTTCAGGTGTCCCCGATCAAACATGCAGTTCAAAATATTGCTCCCATACTCCCTCACATCTTTATTGTGTGTCTGCAATCAGCAATTTTTTCTGAAAAAATGCAGTCTGCGAAAGTGACCGTTCTATACAAAAAAAGAGATCGAAACGATTTGGGAAGCTGTATGCCGGTATCTATACTGCAAGTCTTTTCAAAGATATTTGAAGAAAAAGTCTTGCACTCCATAATAGACACTTCATTGAGAAACATAACCTGCTAACACAATATCAAGTTGGTTTTCGTAAGAATAAACCAACCTTAATTAGATCTAGCAGAAGACAGGGTTAGAAAACACAGCTAAAGTCATTGAAATTTTCGTAAACATTTCAAAAACTCTTGATTTTGTTCACTCTTACATTCTAGTGGAAAAGTTAAGCTATTATGAAATCTGAGGACACACATTATTTCTCATCAAATCCTACTACTTCAACAGAACCCAAATTGTGAAAATTGACATTTTTACTTTTAAAGCTAGAACTGTCCGTTGCGGAGTACCGCAGGGAAGTCTTTTAGGGCCTATACTTTTTAATATTTAGCTGAAATATGATCAGTACTGACCCTGAGGCAAACGTTATTGTTTACGCCGATGACACAAGTATATTTTTTACTGGTAATGGTATCCACGACCTAATAAAAAATGTAACAATGCAATAAAGAATCTAGAGTAGTGGCCTGCACTAAATGTACTGAAAATACTTGAAGGCAAGACAAAAGCAGTCATATTCAGGCCAAATAACAAATGCATACCTTCACAATAAGACATTGTGTTACGTTCTCGAAGTATTGAAATTACCAAAAATTTCAAATGTTTGGGTGTTATCTTTTCCACTAACATGTCAAGTGATAATCATGTTAATTACGTCCTAAATAAAGCAAGCACAATCACAGGTGTCGTTGGTCGCTTACGCTACGTTCTTCCCATATATAATACACTTTTATTATATAATTCACTTTCTAGATCACATTTAAAGTTTTGCCAAATATTTTAAGGTAACACAGCGCTCACTAATCTAGAATGTATTTTCCTGTTACAAAAAATTATCTCCGACACCCATACAACGCTTACACAGCATCGACAACAACTTCCTTCAACATTTCAGGTGTGTATGGGTTTTTGCGAAACTTTAATATGTTCCTCCATTGCGCGCGTCAGCGTGCAGTGGGCGACTCCCTCGTCGGGACCGCTAGGCGAAGCCTACAATCTAAAAGTTTTCACACCCATAAGGCTGTATTTTTGTTGCATGGGCAACATCTTTTTAGGGTGTCTAGGAACACCCTAAACAATAGGGTGTCTACAAACAACCTGAAACCGTAGGGTGTAAAAAATGTTACACCCTACTTTATTAGGTGTTTATGAACACTCCTAAACTATGAGCGTTGGATGAAGCTACACCCATGCGAGTGGGGTGCAACATTAAAATAAAAAGCTCCTTTAAATGATGGAATTTATATGGATAAACATACTTGATCAAATGAAGAGCAATTAACGGGACAACAAAAGCAGAGACACAAGAGGTGATGCTTAGTCTTCTGTGTTGACGAGAGTCATTCATAGCACTTCATTCCATCAAATATGCATCACCAACTGGCTCAAGCCTCAATTGTTCTCAGGGAGAAGCGTATATGAACCTTCTCTGCGGCTAACAGGGAAGAAGGAAGATACTCGTGTCACCCACTGCACTTATACCTGCATGCATGCAGCTGATAAAATAAGGTGCCGTGGTCTTGAATGAGCTGCATAAGAACAGTGTATATATGTGCAGGTAGACCGGGCCAAAAAGGACAAATTAGGACGCGGCAGGCACTTACACACACACAAACACACACACACACACACACACACACACACACACACACGGCACACCACTGTAGTGCAAGCAGTAATCTGTAGCGTAAGGTTCAACCGAACATAATGCCGAAGCAAAAAACAATAATCCCATATGTTCACACTTGCTTTTAATATAGAAAAACTGCAATTCTGACAAACAGGACTGTGATGGCAACCTGCAAAATTTTGAAATATCTCACGTGAGCCGTGACCAAGTTTTTTTCTATAGTAGAAATTCATTGTTTACAATACAATAAATTCCCACAACTTTCAAAACTATTTGCGCTAGTCGGGCAAACGACTGAGAGGTAAGGCGTTGTTTGACACATATACCATGGAAAAAAACACGTGGAAAGAGTAAGCGAGCTTCAGGAGTCACATTTATAGCCTAATATATCTCGCAGTATAAATTTCGACAATAAAAATTGAGAACATTCGGCAAGGTAGAATAATTGGGGTTGTAATATTGTAATCTCAGTGTTGGTATACTTTTAAATGCGAAACCACAGCTTGTCACTGCTGCTTCCACAATCATCTTCAGCTGCTGAGATGACTGGTGCCTTCGAGAGAAGTGGAGCGAAGGTCTTCTTTCTGTACTGGAAATTCAATCCCGGAAACCTAAAATAACTACACAAGGAACAATGACCGAAATTTCAAAAAGAGTACAACATACAGTATGCACCTTGCATAACTAACGTTTTTCTTATATGCAAGTATAAATTTTGGGCATAGCAAGCATATTCAGTGACATCGGGCTCCACTGAAGTGAGAAATGCTAGAAAAGGTATGCTGAGCAATAAACGCCAGAAAACCCGCGCTGTGGCAGAATGATACATTTCGTGCCGCAGATATGAACCTTACTTTACCCTATCAGCTTGCCTGCGCAGGCAAATAAAAAGGCACTGCTCCAAGTTGATAATGTTCCATTAGCTGCACGCATCGACAATCTAAGTGAATGTCAAGTTCCATGCAGCTGCACGCATCGATCAATCTAAGCGAATGTCAAGTTCCATGCATAAGTATGCATCAACACAGCTGCATGTGTATTTGTGCAGATCTACCATGGTACTCATTCCATTAGTTTATTGAAAGGAATACTGTACGACGCGCAACAACATATACATATTTTATCTGTATTGCACAAAAGCACAGTGCCACTGAGCATACATGACGGTATGCGCATTGAGAAGGTAATCAGTGCAGGTGACTTGTAAAATTGTGTACTGTACAGTTACTTATTAAAATGCGAATGATACTAGTGTTCTTGAACTGCGTTATATTGACACGAATATATAATGGTAGAATCGGCTATTGGGTCATTCCACGTCAGACGTCCCAGCCATTTTGGCGACCATCTCAAATATATTCGAAAAAATTGCGCTGATTTTACTGCATTAAAAAGGTAACTGCAAGAATATTCTGCAGACAAATAATTTTTGGTCACGTGGCTGCCTCCTGAACTTCCCGGAATCTCGGCTGGGTGTTTGTAAAAAAATTATTTCCTAAGTACCTCTTCTTCTTCCGTGCCAAAATTGTCTACAAGTTAAGTGAAGGGCTTGCGTGAAGTGTTTAAAGCTCAGTAATATTATTACCATTCCTCAACCACATACGCCTCTGATTTAGCCAAAATGTGTTATATCTGCATTTTCTATATCAATACTGCATTTAGAATGAAAACCTGAAGAGTGAATACCTAATCAACATAAGGTATATTTGGGGAAACAAATATTTTATGCCTCTGAAGCTGTCAAATTTTACAAAAAACTTGCGATTTCCACAAAATAGTTGTTTTTTCTATAATGAGATGCAACTTGCGCCATTTGGTGATTGAATTAAAATAGACTTTGTACCCAAATCAAAAGCAAATAAACAGTTCTTTTCATGTGCCAAATTTTGTCACAGCAATTTGTTTTGAGAAAAAGGTCACAGCATATCCACGGAGTGAATGATGATGAGTGGAACGTAGCGTTCGTTCGTCCGGACGCACAAACGGATTGACAGTCTCACGCAAGAATTGACTGACAGAAAGACGGACGGACGCCCGGACTGACGGATGCACAGACGAACAGACGAGAGGACAAATGTACGGACGAACAATTCGCCCCACGAATATTTATTTGGTCCGTGTATATGCTGTGAAGACCACTAACGCTATCTATTGTGCAACTCGTGAAGTGGCTATATAATACTAGTACGACTACAGAGGAGGGAGCGACCCACGGCCTCAAAAGCTTTGCCCCTAAATGATTTTTGAAGTTCGAAGTTCCCCATTTGCCGTTTGGTCATACGGCAGCCGACGCCTTGAAGTTCCCCATTGCCATTGATGATAAAATTCAAAAATTATTTTATTCCTTCAAATACAAATTGTAATGATGAAACTTGTCACATAACTGTTTGTTTGCTTTAAATTTAGGTAAAAGGTGATTTTTAATTGGACAACCATATGGTGCAAATAGCTTCTTGATATGGACAAAAATGACAATTCTGTAAAACGAGTGATCGTTTCTCGTAGAGGTTAACAGCTTATGATGTCTAAAAATAATTTTTCATTAAAATATCTCTTCTGTGAAGTAGTCACAGCTCAGATATTGATACAAAGTCCAGTATCGCAATGAGAAAATGTAACCATAACACATTTTGGCTAAATTCTTGCAGAGGTATGTGGCAGGAAAATTTTATTATTGGTAATGAGTTTCAAACACCTTACATAAGCCCTCTACTTAACATGTACCAAACTTGATATAAACAAGGAGCGGTACTTGTAAAATATTTTTTACAAACAACACCCAAACAAAATTCTGCGAAGTTTAAAAGGCAACCACGTGAGCAAACTTTTTTCTCTCCGATATATTCAAGCAGTTCACTGTTTTCAAAGCATTAAATCTGCACGTTTTTTTTTCAAACACATTTGCCGTAGCCACAAAATTGACTGGGAAATATGGAATGAAGTGACCTTGTTACTTTCACTCAATTACCCTTGCATACGGCTAAATTAGGGCCATTTGTTTCAATCATGCTGGCAGGCTGAGAAAGCATAACTCCTTCCCGATTCAGCGTAGGCTGTTCAGTGGCTGTGCGTGTTGTGTTTTCCGATAAATTTGCTGCCCAGTATTACGTTATGGCTGCAACACATGCTTAGATACCGTGCAGTATGTATAACAATCAAGTGTATTTGTGCAACAAAAAATTCATAATACGCTTCAAGTAGCGAAAAGACCTTTACCATTTGAAGCACTTAGCAAGTTAAACGCCAAAGGGAGGCGATGGCAATAAAACTCTGAATAACAAGAATATTTTGAAAGTTACACATGATGGAAACAATCTGAATAAAATCTGCTCGAACGTTAGCAGTTATGTTCAAACAAACGTTTGCACTGTTTAAGTAGGCAATTCGACCACACACACAGACGAAAGATCTGTTCATAGAAAAGTCCTGCTTCAGTGCTCGATTCGCTACACAGGCACGGCTGTCGGCAGTGTCACGCTACGTTGCGGGTGAACAAAAAAAATTGGCAGCATATTCACGGAGTGAATGATGAAGAGTGGGGCGAAGAATTCGTCCGTCTATTCGTTTTTGCTTCCGTCCATCCATGCGTCCGTCAGTGTGACCGTCCATGCGTCCATCAGCCCGTCTGTGCGTGCGTCTGTTCATGCGTCCGTCCCTGCGTTCGTCCATGCAGCCGCCCCTGCGTCCGTTCATGCGTCCCTACATGCATCTGTCTATGTGTCCGTTCGTCCATCTATTCAACACTCCAAGTACCACCATCTCGCATCTTTTCATCAAATATTCCCTATATAGAAGCACCGCCATCCAGCGGACATTCCAAGGACTAAACGAGAGGTGGCACACGCACACTTTCTTACGACTTGCGCTTCGGGTCCACTTCCCACCTTTAACCTCCTCAAGTTCATGGTATATACTAGTTCACTGTATTCATGGCACTGCGGCTGAACGCTCGCTAAGCTTTTCGAAAACCAAGGAGGTTACGCCCAGCGAGTATGACGTAGCAAACTTTCTCAGTCAGATAGTGCTCAATATACATGCCAATGTCTGCTAATGGGAAACGAGATGCGGAGAATTCGGCTTTTACTTTCTTACGGCTTGCGCTTCGTATCTACTTCCCATTTTTAACCACCTCGAGTTCATTCATGGTATATGCAAGTTCATTGTATTCATGGCACTGCGGCTCAACGCCACCTAAACCTTTCTAAAGCTAAGGAGGTTACACCCAGCGAGTATAACGTAGCAACCCTTTTTTGTCAGATAGTGCTCAATGTACATGCCAATGGCTGCTAATGGTGATCGCACCCTGCGCGTTAACTAAAAGCCGAACGCTCCTGTCTCTAATTCCCAATGAGCAGCCATTGACATGTACATTGAGCACAATTTTTTATTGTTCAACAACGCACAGAAGAAGTCTCTCACCGGCACTTTCTTGGAGGTCAAAATGTTATACTTGTTACATACTACGAGGGATGAACGGGGGCCGCAATAAGGAGCTTCGCCCCTAAAAAACCGGTGAAGACGAATTTAACGAAATTGAATGTATTAGCTAGTAGGCAAACTTCGCGAGGCGCCCCAAACGCGAAGCAGTATGCTGTGTTGTCACCCGATGCATCAACCCGAGTTATCACGGTAGTGTTACCGCACAAAACGAAAAATGGCCGAAAAGAACGACTTGGTCGAGGTTCTGTTTGGCGTTGTATGAATTAGTTGCCAGGCTTTGAGACGGTTGTTGCCAGACTGCTGCCAAATTTCGCTATAAAATTTGCCTCTGTAGTTGTGGCTTTGCCGTGAGGGTTTAGTGTCATCCGCGGTGCATTTCTCAAGTGCGTGGGCTACGTTGGTTGTTTTAATTAACAAAATGAATGTTGAACAAGCGTTACAGAAGTCGGGGCAAGTTCTGCTGCTGAGTGCGCTGCTGTGCAATTAATATATCGTGTCGCAGAGTTGGGGAATCAACGACGCGTCACCCCCCGTGCATTTCACGAGTGCGATGAACTTGTTCGCGCGTGTGTGTGCGACGTATTTAACGCAATGAACCACGCGGTAAAGGAGTGGGGGCGCGTTCTCTTTCTGTGTGCGCAGCTGTGCAATTAGGAGATCGCGTCTCAGTATTACGGAAGACGGCGAAAACTGAGTAGAGTCGCAGCAGGCGGTGCGCTGCGCCCCCCCCTTTTTTTACAGCTGATCGTGCCGCGTCGACCGCGTGCCACGGCGGGGACGCTAGGCTTCACCAAGCTGTGTCAGCACAAGACATATTGTTCAGACTCTTGCACATGTGATGAATCAACAAACGTCCCAAGGCTGGCTAATCGGGGTACGTCGGATATGCTATAGCAATCTACGCCTGGAAGGCTGCTTTATCGACGCAATCGGAGCGAAATAAGCGCGACTCGCGCGTACCTGTAAATAGGACTCCACATAAGCATTCATTATTTGGAATTTCGGTCGTTTGTGCCTATTGTGGGTGGGGACCTGCAAGCGACGGTGGCTCGTTGGTGGGTCCTATTTACAGGTACGCGCGTGTCACGCTTAATTCGCTCCAATTAACTGCGGCGATAAAGCAGCCTTCCAGGCATATCTGATGTACCCCGATTAGCCAGCTTTGGGACGTTTATTCGTCACATGTGCACGAGTCCGAATGATATATCTTGTGCTGACACAGCTAGGGGAAGCGTAGCACCCGGCGTGGCACGTGGTGGACGCGGCACGATCAGCTGTGAAAAGAAAAGAAAGATTGATATGTGGGGTTTAACGTCCCAAAACCACTATATGATTACGAGAGACGCCGTAGTGGAGGGCTCCAGAAATTTAGACCACCTGGGGTTCTTTAACGTGCACCCAAATCTGAGCACACGGGCCTACAACATTTCCGCCTCCATCGGAAATGCAGCCGCCGCAGCCGGGATTCGAACCCGCGCCCTGCGGATCAGCAGCCGAGTACCTTAGCCACTAGACCACCGCGGCGGGGCAGAAAAGAAAGAAGGGGGGGGCAGCACACCACCTGCTGTGACTCTATTCAGTTTTCCCGTCATCCCTAATACTGAGCCACGATCTCTTTATCGCGCAGCAGCGCACACATCACACACCTATATATATATATATATATATATATATATATATATATATATATATATATATATATATATATATGCCGTTTTAAATAAAGCATTTGCTTCGATCTATAAACTAGCATTACAGTTTTTTTGTCACAAATTTTAAAACACAACCAAACGCATTTTCACTTCAATAATACGCAAGGAGGTTCTCTTGAACCTGCGGACTGGCAGCCTCCGCCACCGCCAACGGGAGCAAGTGAAGCCGCCGGTGGCCATATTGCTAGAGGAAAAACAGGTGAAACCACCATAGACCGCGATGAAATATGCGCGTTGCGTGCGTCGCTTTGCAGTTCCACGATAAAAAAATTGAGATGGAAACCTCTTTTAGGTTACACCAACAAATAAATGCCTCTTCTTGTTTATGAAACAAATGATTTCGTGCACCCATTGTCCGGCGCACGCTTTCAGATCAATCTGTTGTCGAGGGATGCTTCGCATATCGAGCTTGCTGGCGCACTATTGCGGTACAGTAGGGTTGTAGTATATATTGAGTGCTTTAAAAATAAGCCTGCATACACTCAAGATCAAGGGGAGACGGCATTTGCTCGCCTCTTTCATATATGTGCTTGTGTGCGATTCGGCAGATTACCAGAGAATTTATAAGGAAGTTGAAATAATAAAGCTAAAGTTAGAAAAGGGAGGTAATTAAGTAAACTGGGAATCACCAGTAATTTTTTAGACTTACCGAATACTAACTAATATACAGGCGGAACCAAAATCGTAGCACCGATGTCGCGTGCAAACGACAAACTCCAGGAGACGCACTCCTGGAGACGTACCGAAAACTAACCGTTTATAAGATCGATCGCAGGGGCGTTAGTTCTGTATAATATTTATCAACTTCCTTTTGCGGCGTGTGTTGTCATGGCAAGCGCAGCCATCGCAGCCTAGAACCAAGGTAGCTCGATGTTTGATATAACGCCACTCACTCATTTTCGCAACTTTGTCTATCAGCGTTTTGGTTTCGCTTTTGTTGGCACGATAGAACGTATTTCAAAGGTGTCTCATCTTGTTTTATACACAATTGCTTATCTCGGTGACTACATTTTTTTGAAGCGACGTCAAGGATGTAGGAACTAACAGGTTTTTGCAAATGCATTCGGAAAGCAGGTAAAAACAGAATTCACACTGCCCAGCCATAGTCTGGGTGTCTGCCCTGTTCTGTCAAAGCAGAATTCTTCGAAGTGAATAAAACAAAGGTGATCATGGCCCATAGGCGTCCAACTATTTCTTCAAACAGCACGTTCCAGGCAGAATGCCGCGCACTGCCTTTCGGAAAGCCGCAACATGAATGATCACAGCAGGGATTACGTTTGCGAATTCCTCAAAAAACATGCACCAAAATCAATATTCACTTGCCAGAAAAATGTGCATGCATGCCTTTAGTCTTGCCTTGTAAGACAACACCAGAAAATTTGGAATTCAAAGGACATTCAGACGTCCTCCTCGTTCCAATGCTTGATACGCACAGCCATAGACAACAAGTACTTCGTCCATAAACTTAAAACTCTTAGACAACGTCGTGTCTGCGAGCATTCAAAGCTTCAAGTTACCTTCCGGGCAGCTATATGCATGTATTACATACATAGGCACCTTTAGGTTCATAGTGCTTCTATATTAACAGCATACGCGTAAAAATAGCTGATCGTCAGCCAACAAAGCGAGGATACGTACACGTGAAGAGGGATCCCAGGCGTCTTCTTGATGCGATTTGTGCAGTCATAAGCGACGCGCGAAGTCACCATGGCATTTTAAAATATTTAGGTGCTTTACAAAAGCATGTCACAGTTTCCAAAGGCCATAGTGAGGGCGAAGCTACGGAGAGAACTTTGTCGTCTGCTTCCGAGTCTTTCCTTTTCCTATATGGCGGTGACCAGCGTCACTTATCAAGACAAGCCTCCACAACAGAAGACATGGTATAGAACCTCCTTGTTAATACGTGTGCTTGGCATCTCCACTGTCATGCAGATGACGGGCAGACGTTCTACAATGCAGACAACAATCACACGAAATAATGAATATAAGATACGTTTTAATTTCTGCGAAAATATCATAATGCTGGTTACGACGGGACGACGTGGTGCGGCGGGACAACGGGACGACGTGGTGCGATGCGAGTGACAAGCCGGCGTGGTTCCAAGTTTTTGCTGGCGTCGTCGTTAGGTGAGCGCTTTTACAGGCCTTGGGATAAGTAAAATTTTGCATTGCGACCACTGGTGCAATGAAAAACTGAGACATTCGATGCTCCGGAAGGCACCTATTAACCAGAAGAAAAAAAAAGCTCGCGCTTTCTCTGCAGATTGTTGCCGGAAAATAATGTTCACATACGTGGAGGTAATTTAAAAGTGCTCTTCGAAACACTGGGAATCAATGTAGAGACCACGCGTTCTATTGCCGCTATTGACCGTGACACAAATAAAACATGTAGTGGTTCTTCGGAGAAGTTTGGACCCGACGTGCTGGACACCCTGCAACAAATCGACCAGGAAAATTCAACATTCGTGCTGGAACAAATAAATAGGGCTCTCAAGAAAGAGATGCCTAATATTCAAGTGAGCCCGTGCCCGTTTGATTGGCTTCTCAATGGCCATGCTTATTTGATGAAGCTGCTGACCCAGAGGGCTGCAGATCGAAATAGCAACGATGTGAAAGAGCTGCGACGTCGATATGCCCAGTGGCTTCATAGTGAGGGAACTGCACTAACACGGCACTACATCGACGAGACCAACTTCAACGTATGGTTCTCGCGCAGTTTCGGAAGGGCGAAACAAGGTGCTCCAGCGAGTCGTCGGCCAACTAGCACAAAGGAGGCGAATGTAAATGTTATAGCCTGCCTGTTTGCAAGTCGCCTACTTCATTGGACAATTGCGGACAAGGTCAACTTGGCTGTCTTCAACGACTTTTTCGCAGAAGTGTCGAAGAAAGTTTGGACGACGCGGCATCGATGAATTGTTGAACAGGAACACGGGCAGTGTTCCTGTTCAACAATTCACCATCGCACCATCTCGCCGAACAGGCTGTCATCGCGGCAAGCAACCACACAGTCAAGTGGCTACCGCCATACAGCGCATTCATCAATCCGATTCAGAAGCTTTTCTCAAAGTTCAAGACAGGTGTGAAGAGCTTCCTAAGCGAGAATAGGGATGATCTCCTCACGACAACGGTAGGTATTTTCAAGAAAAGACATCGCCGTGCTCTGCTGGTTGAGGCCATGAAGCGCTCTATGCAGCACATCCATCGTGTGGACTGTGCCGCCTATAATGGGCACAATCACACTTTTGTACAAGCTCCCCTTGACTGCCTTGATATGCAAAACAATGCTCAGCAGCACAAGTACGGCTGTGTGTTTATAAAAACTGCTTTGCTTGTGCATTATTAATTTTCATTTTCCACGGACTTGCCCCGGTTCTCTTTCATCACCCATATCATAACCGAATTACCGAGCTTGACATTATAGGAACAACGATTGTTGCTTGAGTAACGGTGGATGTTTTAACCAGGTATCGTCTTTGCTCCAGCATTGCATTACTATGCCAGGTAGGTCCTAACTAAGGGCCGGCTTTATAGGTAATAAAAACCAGGATTAAGGCGTCAAAAATAGGCGGGCAAAACACTGTTTAGGCTTCCAAAATTGTTGATGTAGGCACAATAGACATTGACAAAACTCAAATTTCCGAATAAATAGGGGCGGGATCTGTCTCTACGACATGAAATCGAACAAAAATGATTTAGTTTGAAATGGCTCAAAAGCATATTGGTTTAGCATATACGGGCCCTTTTTCGCAGGGTTCCCAGAACACGGGCTCTTCCTTTCTATTTCAGCATGGTCAGTTAAATGTCAACTGTCCAATAAACACGATTCTGGTTCTTTTTTGGGGGGGTGGGGGGCATAGCTGAGAAGGGCTACACAGGTCCAAATACCCATAGCGCAAAGTGGAAAGATTTTTTTTTGCGTCGTATCAACTTGGTCTAATCACATAGGCTCAATTTTTCCTCTGTCTGTTAAAGAGTCACAACACAAGTTTAAGCGTGTTGAGAAGCGAAAAGGGATGCACGCACCGGGCGCTCATGATCTCATCTACCGAAACTCACTGTGCTACTCACGCCAAGAAGAGGTGATGCGGCAAACTGAAAACCTTTGACATGGCAAACTGCAAAGTGTACCCTTTCATCTTATGGGCGTGCGCCGCAACACGATAAAGGCGATAAAGTGGTCCTGCATACGTCAAGATAGTACACGTCACTGCAAGAACCATTTGAGACGACGTGTGTTTTTTTGGAAAATGTTGCCTAAATAAAAGTATGAAGGTTGACAAGGAATATTAAAACACACAGAAGAAATCTATTCGCCTTATTTATTTAACTCTGTACCGAAAGAGATTCGAGACTAGGTGCCTCCATTTTGTTTCCGTTGGTGTTCCCGCACTTCTCGCATCATGTTGGTGCCAGTATTCACAACGCTTGGCGTGGTTTTGGTGCATCGTCCCTTACAGGAGTTGCAGCGGTGTGACGCTGTGTATCGGGGCAGGGATACGTCACCAAAGCTAGCCTTTCAAACGTGCGTGCTGATAGGGACCTATCCCACAAATACTCGCAGTACATTGAAGAGAACATCGAGACAACAGAACATCACTTGCGTGCACGGACTTACGTGGGCAGCTCATGCGAGTGTATTTCACGCGCGCATGACTTGCTCATGTGCGTCGTGTGATGCTCCAGTTCCGAGTGGCTCCAATGCCAATAGCCGGGAAAGAATACGGCTTGCGAAGTCTACATCGAGTGAGTGGCGAAAATTTTAAGCTCACCTGCTCAGATCATGCTTTCGCACTTTGTAATGACAAAATTTAAATAATTCTTGTCAAACAAAGTTTTTCATTGGGCACGCAACATTTTCTACTGTCTAAGTAAAATTTCTCGAGTGTCCTATTTAAGCCCCCAAATATAAACGACAAATAAAAGAAAAACCACATAGATATCACTTATCTTTCATTGACGCTTTACTTCCTCTGATGACTTTCCACGGTTTCGCATTGATTATTCATCGTCCTGCCGCTGCACAAAAGCACCTCCTACTCACTACGCATCCAAGCGGATGCTAGAGAGAGGCTGAGCAAACGACGCGGCATCGATGAATGCATGTGTAGAGGCTAATCAACCTTCCTTTTGGCTAAAACACCTTGTAGGCTTGACACTCCTTATATATTGAATAAGAAAGACGTTGATACCATCAGGTCAGCTATCATCAACGCATAAAAAGCACGAAATCGGTGATCAAGCACCGTCATCTGGGTCCGCCTGCGTTCCTTTCGAGCTACCACCCACTTGCTCAGTCCTTCAATACACCCTTTTTTACATTTGGTGGATCGTGCTGGGTAACTCTACATCACCTACACACTCTAACTCCGTTCCCGCACCCTGCCGTCGATCATGCAAGTTGACGCTGCCCAACAGACAGCACCTCTCGCGGCCGCTACTTGCCCCGGGCCGGTTCACCTGTGAGACCCCCCGATCTTTTGAGGCGCCGAAGGCTAGGACGTCGAGGACGGGCTTTCGTCCTACAAAAGACAGTAGACGAAACAGGTGGGATGACGCTGCTAAGTTGAGCACCGTCAACTTTTACTTGGCGCCCCGCCGCGGTGGTCTAGTGGCTAAGGTACTCGGCTGCTGACCCGCAGGGCGCGGGTTCAAATCCCGGCTGCGGCGGCTGCATATCCGATGGAGGCGGAAATGTTCTAGGCCCGTGTGCTCAGATTTGGGTGCACGTTAAAGAACCCCAGGTGGTCTAAATTTCCGGAGCCCTCCACTACGGCGTCTCTCATAATCATATAGTGCTTTTGGGACGGTAAAGCCCACATATCAATCAATCAACTTTTACTTGGCTAATGTGGCGAAACTGTGGTACACAAACCACGAATCCGAGTTTCTTTCAAGCGGGCAATATCGTCGGTTTTCGGTCGCCCTGCCATGCGGCATTTGCGCGGCGAACAACACCTGCACTCACGGGCACAAGAGCCTGCCGAAGCGTTTACCGCCTATATCGAAGACATACTCGATCTATGCAGGCGCGTCGATGCCGCAATGAGCGAAAGTGCCAAGATCCAGCACATTATGAAAGGTGTCGATGATGACGTATTTCAAATGCTCCTTGCGAAGTCTCCTAGCACGGTGTCTGAAGTGGTAACTATGTGCCAGAGCTACGACGAATTTCGATGGCAACGAGCTCTCACCCGTTGTCTATTTCGGCCTAACCAAACACTCGCTGCCCTGGACGTCCTACCTGACCCCTCCCGCCTTCTAGCACAAATGAAATACTTTGTTCGTGAGGAGGTTACACGTCAGCTTCCCCTCCTGCCATTTTGTCAGCGCCAACAGTTCCCGCAGCAGCAGCAAGAGCGACCACCGACACCGTTAGCTCCCATGCTCCGACATGCGCTTCAGGACCAGATTACCGAGGCTATGCCAGTGCCCATTCAGCAGCAACTTCTCACCGCGCCTCTTACATATGCTGACGCAGTAAAGAGCCAGCAGGCACACTAGCCCTCGCAGTTCAACTGACTGCCGCATGTCACCGCTCCTACTCAGTCTTCCGTCGCATGGGCTCCTCCCCTAGCTACCACAGCCTCGACTCAGTCGTATGCCACGTGGATGGCGCTCGTCGCTGCAAATGCTTGGCGAACGCGCGATAACTGGCCGATCTGTCTTGAATGCGGCGGCTCTGGCTACATCTCCCGATACCGCCGTCGTCACGTCCCCGGTTACACAGACGTCCGACCACGAAGCAACTACACGGACCAGCCCCCTTTTCGTTGTGAAAGTTCAGATCGTCAGTCAAACACGTCTTCCCGTGACTATCCAGCAACTTGGTCTCGTCGCTCACCACCCAGTTGAAGCTCCTTGTCACCCATGCGTCCACGACGAGCCCGCCAAAATTAGGGAAACTATCCGTCGCAGTTCCGGGGGCAAGAACGGCGCTATCAAAATGCTCAAGTCCTCGCACCTTGCCGTCAAGTATCGTCGAAGTTTTTGTAGACGGCGCCCATGCATACGCTCTTGGGGATACCGGTGCGGCTGTGTCTGTTATAGACGCCAAACTTTGCCGCAAGCTCCGAAAGGTGACCACGCCACTTGATATGATGTGCTTACGTGCAGCAAATGGAAAGCCTGTTCGACCTATAGCCGCTTGCTCGGCCCGACTCACAAATGCGGAGGACCACTAAATTGTGGAGTTTATCGTCCTTTCCTCGTGCTCTCATGACCTCATACTTGGCTAGGATTTCCTATCGCGTAATTGCGCCGTTATAGACTGTGCCCGTTCCAAACTTGAACTGCTTCCGCTGTTCGACCAGCCCTACGACCACACTAATCAAGCCGCACACAAGATAGTTGACAACGAGGACACTGACATTCCACAGACTATAGCTGTTTTGCTCCCTGTGGTCTCCAACCGCATGCGTGATGAAGTAGCATTTTTTGAGCCATCAAGCCTCTTTCTAAGTCGGAAACCACCTTTGTTCCTTTACTCAGCCCTCTAAATTTCTAATGAAGCCAGGGCTCTCTGTTTTACCAATCCCTTTCCGCATACCAGCAAACTGTGTAAAGGCGAGTCACTTGGATGCGTACAGCTCATTGATAACGGACAAATTTTTTCCGTGCCGCAATAATCATTCCAAAGGGACCTCGCCACCGTCAGTGCTCTTAACCACTCTGATCTCCACGCTTCGAAAGTGTTCGATTCGGCGATCGCAGACGGACTGTCACCATCTGAACAATCTGAATTCCTCCAAATGCTGTACCACTACCGCGAATCTTTCGATGTGGTTCAACCTTCACTTGGCCGCACTTCTACCACTCTACATTACATTGATACCGGCTCCCATGCGCCACTACGACAACGACCATATCGTGTTTCTGCGGCGGAACACCAAGTTATTACGAAACAGGTGAATGATATGCTGCAACGCGGCGTTATTCAACTTTCACGAAGTCCATGGGCCTCACCTGTAGTGCTCGTTAAAAAAGGATGGTTCCGTTCGCTTCTGCGTGGATTATTGTCACCTAAATAAGATCGCTCGAAAAGACGTGTGTCCCTTACCCAGGATTGACGATGCCCTTGATACTTCACAAGGTTCCGAGTTTTTTTTTTCATCATTAGATTTGCGCTCAGGGTACTGGCAGGTCCCCCTTGCAGATGCCGATCGACCAAAAACAGCCTTCATGACACTGGATGGTCTATATGAGTTTAATGCCCTGCCCCTCGGCCTCTGTATTGCGCCCACCACCTTCTTGCGCATGATGGACTCGGTTCTTCGGGGTTCGAAATGGCAAATCTGTCTCTGCTATCTCGACGATATTGTCATCTTTGCGCCAGACTTTGGAACACATCTCGAGTGCCTCAAATACGTCCTCGCGTGCCTGAAAAATGCTCAGCTCCAACTTAACCACAAGAAGTGTTACTTCGCTGCTCGGCAACTTACGATTCTCGGGCACGTCGTATCAAAGGATGGTATACTTTCATACCCGGCAAAGTAACGTGCTGTCGCCGATTTCTCCAAACCAACGAATATGAAGCAGTTACTGAGCTTCGTGAGGTTATGCCCCTACTTTTGCCGGTTCGTGCGCAACTTTGCCTCTATCATTGCGCCTTTGACTGAACTTATAGGCAGCACCACTGATATATTGTAATGGTCTTCTTAGTGTGGCCAAGCCTTCTGTACCCTTCATCGTCTCCTCACTTCACCACTAATACTGCGTCACTACGATCCTACGGCAGCAACTGAGGTCCACACTGACGCCAGTGGTGTCGGCCTCGGTGCGGTTCTCGCGCACCGCAAGCCTGAATTCGCCGAGTATGTCGTCGCCTACGCCAGCAGAACTTTCGCCAAGGCTGAATCAAACTACAGCGTCACCGAGAAGGAATGCTTGGCGATTGTTTGGACGTTTGTCAACATCCGCCCATACGTTTATGGCCGTGCTTTTGATGTAGTAACGGACCACCACGCATTATGCTGATTAAATTCGCTCAAGGACCCATCGTGTCGTCTTGCTCGTTGGGCTCTTCGGCTTCGAGAATATGACATTAGCGTTGTATATCGTTCCGGCCACAAGGATATCAATGCTGATGCACTGTCCCAATCTCCCCTATCCCCGGGCATTGCATCTGTTTCTTCAGACAACACGTTGTCAGCTGTTGACGAGGACACCGTCTCTTCTGCACAACGCAATGGCCCATGGATCGCTTTGGTTCTTGATGCGTTATCTGAGGCGCCGACGCTTCCAACCACTCGAACCCTGCACCGCCAGGCTCCGCACTTCCGTATTCGGGATGGCCTTTTGTACCGGCGCAACTATTCAGCAGATGGTAGGAAATGGCTACTAGTTATTCCCCGATCGCTGCGCTCTACCATCTGCGCGTCGTTTAATTCCGACACGCAATGTGCTCACGCCGGTGTTTTAAAGACCTAAGAGCGCCAACGAAAAAGTTATTACTGGCGTGGAATGTTTACCTTCGCCCGCCTGTTCATTCGCGGCTGCCACGAATGTCAGCGGCGGAAAAGCCCGCCACATCCTATAACAGGTTCATTGCAGCCATTTACATGCCCACACCGCCCATTCGACTGTGTAGGAGTTGACCACTACGGACCACTACCATTGACAACGTCTGGCAACCGATGGGCTATCGTGGCAGTGCATCATCTAACACGGTACGCTGAAACTGCTGCTCTCCCCACAGCTACAGCACAAGACGTCGCAACTTTCATAATCGTTTCGTGCTTCGTCATGGTCCTCCTCGAGAACTCCTCAGTGACAGAGGGCGTGTTTTCCTCTCCGATCTAATCCAAGCACTTATTCAACAGTGCCATATTGTACACCGGATGAGTACAGCCTACCACCCACAGACGAACGGCTTGACTGAGTGGTTTAATTTTACTCTTGGGGACACGCTCGCTACGCATGTCGCTTCTGATCAAACTAGGACCTCGTTCTTCCATTTGTAACATACGCGTATAACACCGCTACGCAACTCACTACCGGGTTTTCCTTGTTTTTTTCTCCTGTACGGTCGTCAACCATTGCACACCATCGACACTTTACTGCCATACTTGCCAGATCCTTCGGAATACACGCCTGTCTGGGAAGCCTCTCGTTACGCAGAAGAGTGCCGAAAGCTAGCCAAGTGGCCTACTACATCCGACCAACAGCGCCAGAAGGAGACCCGTGACGACTACCATCGTTTTGCACCAACGTTCGTTCCTGGAGCACTTGTGTGGCTTCATGTACCGCGCTGCACCCCTGGTGTATCACCGAAACTACTCTCTAGTTATCATGGTCACTACCACCTGGTCAACCGTACCTCACCCGTGAACTACGCCAAACCCCTCACGCCACCGAGCGACCGTCGTCAGCGTGGACGTGATATCGTTCACGTAAACCACCTGAAGCCCTTCTTTAACCCGCTTGTCCCCACGTGTTAGATTGCCAGGATGGCTTCAACTTTTTCGCCGGGCGTAATTACAGTGAATAAAAAAGACGTTGATACCATTAGGTCAGCTATCATCAACACAAGAAAAAGGCACGAGATCGGCGATCAAGCACCGTCTTCTGGGTCCGCCTGCGTTCCTTTCGAGCTACCACCCGCTTGCTCAGTCCTTCAATAAGCCCTCTTTACACTAAAAATAAGTTGTGAAATAAAGTGTAATTTGCACCCCACATTGTCCCGAAATCTACATTTTGCCAGGTAACGTGAATATCGGTCCTGTGGTACTCGAAAGCAAAATTTGACGTTAAATAGCTTTTATTTAGGCATCGATTTTGAAAGCAGGCATTTACAGGTACCTAAGGAAATTGTGGCAGCAATGTCCAAAATAGGTATTTATAGGCGCCATAAAAACAACATAGAAGATCTCCTTGCTCTCTGATTCGTGCTTATATGTTAAAATGGCAGGATATGAACTTAAGAAAGGAAATGGGTATTTGTAAATATTCCGGCCTCTACTCATAGCACTGTATATACATAATCGAAAATAAGACGCATGGTCTGCCCGTTACAAAGCTTTCTACAAAAAGATTTGTCAACCACTCCATTAATTGGCTGAAATGTTATTCCATCTGGTTATCCTGGGAAACAAATCCGTTTTTATAGAGGGCAGTCCCCGTACTTCAGATACACACTATTGATATGTGCAAGTGACTATTTGGTGATGCGCCATTGAACGCTGTACCTGACTCGTGCCTTTCTTTCTACATTCTACGCCACGCCGTTTTTATAGGTTCGTGTGCTTGGAATAAGCGTGCCTGTTTGGTGTAGAACGCCGTTCGTTTATCGTAGTGAGGCCTGGCTGCCCATGTCTCCAAATCATACTTCGAAACATGACAAGCAACAAAAAAAGCCGCGCACATCTTCCCACACGACGACCTGGAGTAAATGCGTCACAGAGCAGTGAGGGTATCGGTTGAATGTTAGGTACTTTAGTATGGTTTGACAATGCCTAATTGTCATTTCGCCTTTATTGTTCTTATTTTTTGAATACAGGAGAAGCGTTGCCTTCAACGAGTGGTGGGACGTTGATATTGGGTTGTCCCCCCTCTACTGGTTGAAGGTGCTGCTGCTTCCATTGCGCTTACTCCAGTAAAGAAAAGCGTCAAGTCAAGCAAAAGCCATGTAAAGACGCCCTTGACTGAATTCGTAGCACGCGATCCGGTGCCTACATACACCGGTTGGCACGTGAGTAGCTCTGCATGGCGACCAGTCAGTTTTTACTAACAGACGCTGCCTGCGATGGCCTTCAAGGTATTACTCTCTCAACGACGTTTCATTTGATATTCATGAAGGCACTTTAGAGAGTGCTTGAATTAGCGTTAGCCGTGATGACGTCACGTGAGTCACTAGTGATGAAGTCCGTTGGCCGATTCATAAGTATGACGTTATTGCTTTCTGAAAGACGGTATGTTCGATAAGCACAAAGACAGCCTAGAACAGCGCGTGTGTGGGTGTTATGTGTGATGACGTCATGTGAGCCACTAGTGATCACGTTACTACATATAGTGACAGCGGTCAAGTTTGGAATTGATTGACAGTGCTCGAAACACCATTCCCCCCATTTGTGTGCAGAAGCCAATAATGATGCCTTTTCCAGAAATTTCCCAGCAACTACAGACGCCTCTGCTCCGACCACCCCCCAATGTGACTACCCACCCATTCCTCCTATTATTATTGACTACGTTGGTGTTGAAAGTGTAATCAAGTCCTTAAAGCCTTCCTCGTCTCCTGGGTGTGATACGATCAGCCCTAAATTTTTGAAAAACACCAGCTCTTATCTTTCAATCATACTAACAAAGATATTCGAACAATCGCTTCATGAAGGCTGTCTCCCATCGACTTTAGGATTGGAAAGATAACTGCACTGTTGGACGTCGGCATTCAAACTGACGCTATATTCCTTGATTTTTCAAAAGCATTTGATCGTGTCCCTCACCATCGGCTCTTACTAAAACTTAGGCAGCTTAATATTCACCCCCTTGTTCTCGCCTGGCTACAAGGCTTTCTTTCCAGTAGAAAACAATTCACGTCTGTCAATAACTTTAACTCTCCTTTTGTTGAAGTCTCATCTGGAGTTCCCCAAGGAAGTGTGATTGGTCCCTTGCTTTTCCTTATTTATATTAACGACTTACCCTCCTCAGTCAATTCTAAAGTTAGGCGTTTCGCTGACGATTGTGTCATTTACCATACCATTTCATCTGAAACTGATCGACAATCTCTACAATCTGATCTTGTCTCTTCAACTTCGTGGTGCACAGCATGGCAAATGCCACTAAATCCTTCAAAGACTGAGCTAATGTGTTTTACTAAAAAAGCGTCCCGTATTCCAACGTCTTACTTACTAAATAATACTTCAGTGGAGCTTACGACTTCTTATAAATACCTTGGGGTTAACATTCAGTCTGACCTGTCATGGCATCACCACATTAACGTCACCCTTGCTTCAGCAAATCGCTCACTCGGGTTCCTTAAACGTAATTTGAAACACACCCCCTCGCACTTGCGTAAACTGGCTTATATCACCCTAATCCGTCCTAAAATAGAATATGCCTCAGCCATTTGGGATCCCGATCAAGACTACATTGATTGATTGATTTGTGGGGTTTAACGTCCCAAAACCAGCATATGATTATGAGAGACGCCGTAGTGGAGGGCTCCGGAAATTTTGACCACCTGGGGTTCTTTAACGTGCACCCAAATCTGAGCACACGGGCCTCGACATTTCCACCTCCATCGGAAATGCGATCAAGACTACATTATTGAAAACATCGAAGCCCTGCAGAACCGTGCTGTACGTTTTATTTTTTCTGATTATTCACGTCACACCAGCGTCACTTCATTGAAACTTCGTGCCGAACTAGAACTCTTATCACGTCGCCGTAAAATTGCTCGCTTATCACTACTTCATAAGCTCTACCATCACACATCACTTCACGAGGATTTCTTTAGGCCACCCCCTGCCATCTTTCCGCGCCGCGATCATCCCTTTAAAATCGAACGCTTCCCTTGTCGCACTTTTCATTATGCTAGATCCTTCATACCGCGCACAATAACCGAGTGGAATGACTTACCTTCAAACATTGCAACCGTCACCGATATCACTGAATTTCAGAACCTACTAAACATGAGTGCAAGCGTGTGAACCTTTTGCGGCATTCCCCCCTCTTTTTTTCTTTTTTCTGCAAACCGTGTTTTTTGTAGAAACTGCGTATATTCATGGTTCGTGTTATTTATTGCTGTGTTTGCCTAATTCAGTTATTCACACGTGTTTTTGGTGATGATGCCATTCCTTTATGCTTACTGGCGCATATGTTTGTAGTAAGCTAGATTGCGTTTTATTGTACTCTTGTGACTCTATTTCCTTCTTTGTGTAATTCAATTTTAATATCTTTTTTTAGTTTTATTATTGTTTGACTCATAATATTTCTTCTGATTATTTAAGATTATGCGGTAAGAATATTGACCTTATATTTATTCTAATGTATTTGGTAGCTGTATGGTGTTTAGTTTGCGTGTTTTCTGGTTCTAATATTCATTTCATGTACCTGTATGTGTTATAGCCCCCCCCCCCCTATGTAATACCCTCCTTTGAGAGGGCCCTTAGGGGTATTCTGAATAAATAAATAAATAAACTGGTAACAAACATTCACCGTCTAACTACCAGTCTATATCGCTAACCAGCATACCTTGTAAAATATTAGAACACATATTATATTCTAAACTGGCAGGTTTTCTCAAATCTAACTCGTTTTTTTTTTCAAGTGTCCACACGGTTTCAGAAAAAACTATTCATGCGAGACTCAACTTGCACCTTTGACCTATGGATGAAACAATTTTTGATCACTCATCCATCGCTGATTGCATTTTTTAGACTTTTCCAAAGCTTTCGATATTGTATGTCACAAGTTGTTACTTCACAAACTACAAAGTCTTAACCCTGATCCGAAACTTTTATTTTGGCTTGGATGTTTCCTTTATAACCGCGCTCAGTTTGTTTTAGCTAACGATAACGTCTCACCCCGAACGAACGTCTCATCTGGAGTCCCTCAAGGATCTGTCCTGGCTCCCCTGCTCTTTCTTATTTACATTAACGACTTAGCTTTATCTGTTACTTCTCACATTCACTTGTTTGCCGATGTCTGCGTCCTCGTTCGTGAAGTATATAATGACAATGACCCATTAACCCTTCAATCTGATCTTAACTCTATTTCTGTGTGGTGTAAAACATGGGTAATGGAACTCAACACTAACAAATGTAAGTTCCTTCGCGTATCTAGAATTAACCGTATATCACCCACTTACTATCTGAACGATGCTCCACTGGAATCTGTCAGCACTTACAAATATCTCAGAATACATAATACTACCGACCTCACTTGGTCCGTGCATACCACGTACGTAATTAATAACGCTAATCGCATGCTCTTCTACGTACGTCGAAATTTCTCACAGGTTCCTTCAACACTAAAACTAACTCTCTACAAGACGCTTATCTGCTCTAAATGGAGTATGCTGCATCAGTTTAGGATCCTAACCAAGAAAATCTAATACACTCACTTGAAATGGTTCAAAATAACTCTGTTCGTTTTATACTCTCTAACTACAACCGGACTGCCAGCATAAGCACTATGAAATCTAGCCTCGGATTACCTTCCTTATCATCTCGTAGGAAAATCCTTCGCCTGTGTCTTTTCCATAAGCTTTTTTATCACAGCCAGCTACAAAACGAACTCATTCTGCCTCCTCGATACATTCTAGCTCACATAAATTATGTCCATAAAGTCGGCTTGCCGTCCTGCAGAACTAACTCCTTTTCCCAGTCATTCATACCGCGTACATCACAGGAATGGAACCACCTACCCGCACTGATGGCAACAATCTCGGACCACCAACTTTTTAAAACTGCTTTAGCTATCTTTGTATAACGTGTAACACTGAAGTACATTGCATTTTCCTGGTTTTGTGGTGTTTATACCTTTTTTTGCTCTGTTTTTTATTATGTTTGTAACTATTGTAACCCACTCCCCTCTCTGATGCCTCTGGCCCTGAGGGTACCTAAATAAATAAATAAATAAATAAGTTGTATCCCTTTCAAAAATGTTTCGTATGATATGCATCAAAGCACATTAGAGAGCGCTTGCATGAGTGTAAGGCGTGAAGACATCACGCGAGTCACTAGTGATCACGTCACTAGGCTGAGTGACAGCTTTTAAGGTATTACTCTCTCAAAGACGTTTCATTTGATAAGCACGAATGCAGGTTAGAGAGTGCTTGCGTGAATGTAAGGCACAATGACGTCACGCGAGTTTCTAGTGATGACGTCACTAGGCCGAGTGACAGACTTTATTGTAATACTCTAAAAAAGTTTCAATTTTTATGCCTCAAGACAGGTGAGGACCGCGCGCGCATGTGTGACCGACATGATGATGTTACGTGAGTCACTAGTGATCACGTCGCTAGGCCGAGTGAGAGCGTTCAAGTTAAAACCTTCTCAAAAGCGTTTAGTTTGGTGTGCATGAAGGTAGATTACACAGTGTTTGCGTAATTGTCAGGCACCGATGACGCCACGGGAATCACTAGTGACTCGGAAGAACCGGAAGTTTGAATCAAACGTGTTTTATATTAGAAGATTGTATATATAAATATATATATTATATATATATATATATATATATATATATATATATATATATATATATATATATAACACGTGAGGACAAGCGGGTCAAAGTATGGCTCAGACGGTTTGCTTGAACGATATCACGTCCACGCCGACGACGGTCGCTCGGTGGCGTGAGTGGTTCAATGGCGTAGTTCACGGGTGAAGTACGCTCGACCACGCGGTAGGGACCATGATAATTAGAGAGTAGCTTGGGTGATACACTAAGGGCGCAGGGCGGTACATGAAGCCATACAAGTGCTCCATGAACGAACGTTGGTGCTGAACGATGGTCGTCGTCACGGATCTCCTTCTGGCGCTGTTGGTAGGATGTAGTAAGCCGCTTGGCTAGCTTGCGGCACTCTTCTGCGTAACGAGCGGCTTCCGGGACAGGCTTGTATTCGGAGGGATCTGTCGAGTATGGCAGTAAAGTCTCGATGGTGTGCGATGGTTCGCGACCGTACAGAAGAAAAAGTGGGGAAAACCCGGTGGTGACTTACGTAGCGGTGTTATACGCGTATGTCACAAATGGGCGAACGAGGTCCCAGTTTGATGATCAGAAGTGACATACGTAGCGAGCATGTCCCCCAGAGTACAATTAAACCGCTCAGTCAAGCCGTTCGTCTGTGGGTGGTAGGCTGTACTCTTCCGGTGAACAATATGGCACTGTTGAAGAAGTGCTTGTATTACATCGGAGAGGGAAGCCCGCCCTCGGTCACTGAGGAGTTCTCGAGGAGGACCATGACGAAGCACAAAACGATTGAGTATGAAAGTTGCGACGTCTTGTGCTGCAGCTGTGGGGAGAGCAGCAGTTTCAGCGTACCGTGTTAGATGATCCACTGCCACGATAGCCCATCGGTTGCCTGCCGTTGTTAATGGTAGTGGTCCGTAGAGGTCAATTCCTACACGGTCGAATGGGCGGTCTGGGCATGGAAGTGGCTGCAATGAACCTGTTATAGGATGTGGCGGGCTTTTCCGCCGCTGACATTCGTGGCAGCCGCGAATGAAGTGGCGGACGAAGGTAAACTATCCGCGCCAGTAATACCTTTTTCGTAGGCGCTCGTACGTCTTGAAAACACCGGCGTGAGCACATTGCGGGTCGGAATGAAACGACGCGCAGATGGTAGAGCGCAGTGTTCGGGGAATGACTAGTAGCCATTTCCTACCATCTGCTGAATAGTTGCGCCGGTACAAAAGGCCACCCGAATACAGAAGTGTGGAGCTTGGCGGCGCACGGTTCTTGTGGTTGGAAGTGTCGGTGCCTCGGATAACGCGTCAAGAAGAGAAGCAATCCATTGGTCATCGCATTGTGCAGAAGAGATGGTGTCCTCGTCTTGCGCTGACAACGTGTTGTCCGAGGAAACAGATGCGATGTCCGGAGATAGGGGAGATCGTGACAGTGCATCAGCGTCGGCATGCTTGTGGCCGGAACGATATATCACGCGAATGTCATATTCTTGAAGCCGAAGAGCCCAACGGGCAAGACGACCCGATGGGTCCTTGAGCGAAGATAACCAGCATGATGCGTGGTGGTCCGTAACTACATTAAAAGCACGGCCATAAAGGTATGCGCGGAACTTGACAAGCGCCCAAACGATCGCCAAGCATTCCTTCTCGGTGACGCTGTAGTTTGATTCAGCCTTGGTAAGAGTTCTGCTGGCGTAGGCGACGACATACTCGGCGAATCCAGGCTTCCGTTGCGCGAAAACCGCACCGAGGCCGACACCACTGGCGTCCGTGTTGACCTCAGTTGCTGCCGTAGGATCGTAGTGACGCAGTATTGGTGGCGAAGTGAGGAGACGACGAAGGTTACAGAAGGCTTGGTCACACTCAAAAGACCATGATGAAATATCAGTGGTGCTTCCTATAAGTTCGGTCAAAGGCGCAATGATAGAGGCGAAGTTGCGCACGAACCGGCGAAAGTAGGAGCATAACCCCACGAAGCTCCGTAACTGCTTCATCGTCGTTGGTTTGGGGAAGTCGGCGACAGCACGTAACTTAGCCGGGTTTGGAAGTACACCGTCCTTTGATACGACGTGCCCGATAATCGTAAGGTAAGTTGCTGAGCAGCGAAGTGACACTTATTGAGGTTGAGTTGGAGCTGCGCATTCTTCAGGAACCTGAGGACGTGTTTGAGGCGCTCGAGTTGTGTTCCAAAGTCTGGCGCAAACACGACTATATCATCGAGATAGCAGAGACAGATTTGCCATTTCAAACCCCGAAGAACCGAGTCCATCATGCGCTCGAAGGTGGCAGGCGCATTGCAGAGGCCGAAGGGCATGACATTAGACTAATACAGATCATCCGGGGTCACGAAGGCTGTTTTTGGTCGATCGGCATCTGCAAGGGGGACCTGCCAGTACCCTGAGCGTAAACCTAATGATGAAAAAAACTCGAAACCTAGTAAAGTATCAAGGTCATCGTCAATCCTGAATAAATTATACACGTCTGTTCGAGTGATCATATTTAGGCGACGGTAATCCATGCAGAAGCGAACGAAACCATCCTTTTTTTTAACGAGCACTACAGGTGAGGCCCATGGACTTTGTGAAGGTTGAATGACGCAACGTTGCAGCATATCGTTCACCTGTTCGGTAATAACTTGGAGTTTGGCCGCAGAAACACGATATGGTCGCTGTCGTAGTGGCGCATGGGAGCCGGTATCGATGTAATGTAGAGTGGTAAAAGTGCGGCCAAGTGAAGGTTGAACAACATCGAAAGACTCGCGGTACTGGTACAGCAGTTGGAGGAGTTCGGATCGTTCAGATGGTGACAGTCCGTCTGCGATCGCCGAATCGAACGCTTTCGAAGTCTGTAGGCTTGATGGCTCGAAAAATGCTACTTCATCACGCATGCCGTAGTAGACCACAGGGAGCAAAACAGCTGTTGTTCGGTGGAATGTCAGTGTCCTCTTTGACAACTAGCTTGTGCGCGGCTTCATTAGTGTGGTGGTAGGGCTGGTCGAAGAACGGAAGCAGTTCAAGTTCGGAACGGGCACAATCTACAACCGCACAATTACGGGATAGGAAAGTTCAGCCAAGTATGATGTCATGAGAGCACGAGGAAAGGGTGATAAACTCAACAATGTAGTGGTCCTCCGCAATTTTGAGTCGAGCAGTGCAGGCGGCTATAGGTCGAACAGGTTCTTCATTTGCTGCACGTAAGGACATATCAAGCAGCGTGGTCACCTTTCGGAGCTTGCGGCAAAGTTTGGCGTCTATAACAGACACATCGGCACCGATATCTACAAGAGCGTATGCATGGGCGCCGTCTAGAAAAACTTCGACAATATATTATTTGACGGCAAGGTGCGAGGACCTAAAGATTTAGATAGCGCAGTTCTTGCCCCTTGAACTGCGACGGCTATTTTCCCTCATTTTGAGGGGCTGGTCGTGGACGCATGGGTGAAAAGGAGCGTCGATTATGTGATGGTGAGCGACGAGACGAAGTTGCCGGATAGTCACGAAAAGAGGTGTTTGACTGACGATCCGAACTTTGATAACCAAAAGGTGGTCGGTCCATGTAGTTGCTTCGTGGTCGGACGTCTGTGTAGGCGGGCACGCGACGACGGCAGTATCGGGAGATGTGGCCAGGGCCGCCACACGCAAAACAGATCGGCCGGTTATCGCGCGTTCGCCAGGCGTTTGCAGCAAGGGGCGCCGCCCACGCGGCATACGGCTGAGTCGAGGCTGTGGTAGCGAGGAGAGGAGCCCATGCGACGGAAGACGGAGTAGGAGCGGTGACATGCGGCAGTCCATTGAACGGCGAGGGCTGGTGTGGCTGCTGCCTCTTTACTGCGTCAGCATAAGAGGCGTGGCGACAACTTGCCGCTGAAAAGGCATTGGCATAGCCTCGGCAATCTGGTTCTGAAGTGCATGTCGGAGCATGGGAGCTAACGGTGTCGGTAGTTGCTCTTGCTGCTGCTGCGGGAGCTCTTGGCGCTGACAAAACGGCAGGAGGGAAAGCTGACGTGCGACCTCCTCACGCACAGTCTTTCATTTGTGCTAGAAGGCGGGAGTGGTCAGGTACGACGTCCAGTGCAGCGAGTGTTTGGTTAGGCCGAAATAGACAACGGGTGAGAGCTCGTTGCCGTCGAAATTCGTCGTAGCTCTGGCACATAGTTACCACTTCAGACACTGTGCTAGGAGACTTCACCAGGAGCATTTGAAAGATGTCGTCATCAACATCTTTCATAATGTGCTGGATCTTGGCACTTTCGCTCATTGCGGCATCGACGCGCTTGCAGAGATCGAGTATATCTTCGATATAGGCGGTAAACGTTTCGCCAGGTTCATGTGCCCATGAGCGCAGGCGTTGTTCGGTGCGCAACTTCCACACGGCAGGGCGACCGAAAACCGAGGATACTGCCTGCTTGAAAGTGGCCCAGTTCTCGAACTCGGATTCGTGGTTTGTGTACCACAGTTTCGCCACATTAGCCAAGTAAAAGTTGACGGTGCTCAACATAGTAGCGTCATCCCACCTGTTCGGTCCACTGACTTTTTCGTAGGATGACAGCCAGTCCTCGACGTCCTGGTCTTCGGCGCCCAAAAAGATCGGGGGGTCTCGCTCGTGAACCGGGCCGGGGCAAGTAAGAGCCGCGAGAGGTGCTGTCTGTTGGGCAGCGTCAACCTTCATGGTCGACGGCAGGGTGCGGGATCGGAGTTCCAAGGTGTAGGTGATGTAGTTACCCAGCACAATCCACCAAATGTAAAGGGGGTTAATTGAAAGACTGAGCAAGCGGGTGGTAGCTCTAAAGGAACGCAGGCGGACCCAGATGACGGTGCTTGATCGCCAATCTCGTGCCTTTTTCTTCTGCTGATGACAGCTGACCTGATGGTATCAACGTCTTTCTTATTCACTACAATAGGAAGCCTTACAAAGCGGAAGCTACCCGACAACTCTCCAACGACAGTTTTTATCGAGCTCTCCCAACCAACCGAACCGATAGTTTTAAGTCCGTCTTGCAAGATAAACTAATGACTCTATCAAGAGAAAAAAAAAACTTGAGGAAATCATTGTTCAGTCACTCATTCCGCTCAGCCCTGCAGCCGGCAGAATTTACATACTCCCGACGATTCATAAACAAGGTAATTCGGGCCGCCCACTCATCTCCGGTATGAACACGACAACCGAGAACTTGTCGCGCTATGTTGATTCTGTTATTAAAGATATTCCCGAGACATTTCCAACATTCGTCAAGGACACCATATTTTTCTTCAATACATATCCAGTCTTAACATTCCTCAAGATGCAATACTTGTAACACTGAATGTCGCTTCACTCTATACTAACATAACGCATGCCGATAGAATTGCTGCAGTGCCTAATGCATACGAGGATTGTTACCTCAATAAACCAATCAATACAGAAGCCTACAATTGCTATTGAAGCTTGTCCTTGAACTCAATAACTTTGAATTTAATAATTGTCATTACGTTCAGATCAGTGGCACATCAAAAGGAACCCGAATAGGCCCTACTTATGCTAACATTTTCATGGGCATTCTAGAGAATAATGATTTGTCCAGCACCGACCTACAGCCTTTGTTTTAAAGACGGTTTATAGATGATATATTCTTAAATTGGACACGTGCGGAGGACACGCTCTTAAATTTTATAGATGGATTTAATAATTCACATCCGTCAATCATGCTTTCGCACAGCTATTCGACAAATTCTGTTAACTTTCTAGATGTCATCGTCGCGCTTTCCGAAGGAAAAGTGCTCACAAAATTATACCGCAAACCTACTGATAGAAACCAGCTTCTCCATTTTGAGAGCAGTCATGTGCGGCACTGTAAGACAGGTATACCTTATAGTCAAACTCACCGTTTTAAGCGATTCTGTTCCGATCGTGAACACTTCCTATCCAACAGCGAGCAACATAAAAGCGCTCTTATTAAACGACGGTATCCAGCGGACCTGGTCGATGACGCTATAGACCGAGCAGATCAATTGAATAGAGCCGACATTCTTAGCGCAAATAGTTTGCTTGAACAACGTGCTGGCACTAATATCGTATTAACTTACTCGGCATCAGTGCCAAAGGTTCTTTCTATACTCAAACGCCACCACAATATCATTACCCAAAGTGACCATCTGAAAAATATCTTTCCTGAACCACCTCACGTAGTTTACCAGCGCTCTCAGAATCTCCGCGATATGCTAGCATTGTCAAAAATAAACGAACCCACAACATCGGGCTGTGCCCCCTGCAACAAACCACGCTGCAAGACTTGCCTACATATGCAAACCACCCAGAAAGCCGTTAGTACATCGTCTTTTTCCCCCTGAAATTCGCGGCCCCTTTAATTTCGATAGCTCCAACGTCATATATATACTTTCTCGAATGCGCCGTCTGCCAAGAACAGTATATTGGCCATGCAAAAACATCGTTCCGAATACGCTTCAACAACCATAAATCACATACAAATACGCAACCTAACCTCCTGCTCTCAAAACATATTCGCTTACCAGGGCACTCGTTCGAAAAAATTAGGGTCACTAAACTTGAACAGGGCTTTCATTTTCACCACGATCGGGAAATCCGCGAATCGTACCTCATCTACAAATGCAACACCGTGTCATTAGGCATAAATGAAAGTACAGGCACGCTTTCTAGTGTACCCACCAAGCATTATCAGCCTTAACCCATGGCCCGTAGCGTGATCGGTTATGCTTTTTGGATACCGTCTGTAATGCTTCTGTTAGTGTGTATATTTTTGTATCCAATGTTTACAGCCACTTGCGTTCATTAATCGCCGCCGCTATCACGAATGTGGACGCCAGGTCAGAAGCACCGGCTGGTTTGCGCAAGCATACCTGACTGCAAGTGACAACTCAGCGTTGAATCACAGGATGAATCAACTGTTGTCGGGGACCACAACGGGGCGAACCTCACAGATCTAGACATGGACGAGGGTGGTTTCCGCCTTGTGCGACATCGCACAGAAAGACGGTGGGCATTCCTGTGTTAATTTCTCCAACATCCGAAGGAGCTAACTTGAGGCAAGTGAATCCTATTCACCTATACTCGAAAATTGGAACGATTCTTGGTGGAGCCCCAGTTAAGAGCATTTTACTGCACATGGAGCCCTGCTCTTGGATATATAGACAGAACACCAAGGCAATATGCTTCTATAGACCAACACTATCTGCGGTCTTGACATATTCTGTCTGTGTACCGCGCAGCTACATGAAAATTACATGCATTATAAAAGGAGTCCCAAGATTGTACTCGGACGAAGAGCTGTTAACCTGCCTGAGACCTCAGGGAGTATACCACGCAAGATCAATCATACCACGGGTCCAAACCTCAACCTCCGAGTGGGAATCAAGGCGCACTGACTCTGTGGTTCTCACATTCGCTCCCAATTCAGCACGTTCAGAGAAGATCAACCTTGGCTTCACCAGACACGAGCTTGTAGACTACGTGGAGACACCGTCACGCTGTTTTGAATGCCAGCATTTTGGACATGGTTCTAAGCACTGTCGTGGGGAAAAAAGTGTAAGCGCTGTGGGGGGCCTCATTACTTTAAGACGTGTACAAGTAAAGAAAAACTTGCGTGTGCAAACTGTGGCGGTGACCACCCAGCTAGCTACCACCGATGTCTAGCACGAACAGCTGCGCAGCGAAGTAATAAGACATTTGTCCTTGGCCCGAAGACTGTGAACGAACCATCACTCACAAAGAAGACGTCCGGCGTGCCACAACATGGCGGTTTAGACAACAATTGCGCAGGAAATTTTCCGCGCTTAAATTCGACAAGAGCTGATACTGAGTCAACGCAAAAGCTCAACGCTGGTGAGAAAAGTATCACGAAAGAGTCCACCAAGCGCACCTATACTGATGCACTGAGCCCACCTCAAGTACCATCTGGAAGAACACAGCGAAAAAACCTCGAGCACGTTATTTGCGCTCTGTTCACTGCACTACGTTCAGACGTCGCTAAAATGCCTGCGAGTTCAACGAAGGACATGTTGGAAGCAGTCCTGGCTCTAGAGTCAGCATTACTCTGCTCCGTTTCCACACTCACAGTAGCATAATGGCAATGTCTCGCCCACCTCGTCTATATCGTCCTTCAAAAGTGTCCTTAATAATGCAATGCAACTGCGCCGGTTTTTCTAAAACGTCTGTGCGATTTGAATCTTTTCCTGCGAGACATTCCAATACCAATTCTAGCCCTCTCCGAAGCCGGTCTACCGAATGCAAGGACGCTCCCAGGGTACACCCGACACGACAACCAGAGCATAGCGTCGTTTCGAAATGGAAGCGCAATGATATACATAAAGCGGGAAATACCTCACGTCGCCTTACCAGTGCAAGACCTCTGTTCCAACTCACTGGAAGTCGCTGCTGTGCAAGTGTGCCTGGGAAGCCAAAAACTGAGTGTGGTATAATTTTACATAAGCCCACGAAAAAAAGGTCTCCATGGAGACTCTCCTAAAGGTTATTTCCACTCGATGTCCCGCTCCTCGAATAATCTGTGGTGATTTTAACGTGCGCTATTCAATCTGGGGAAATAAGAGTGTAGATTTTCGAGGCAAGGAACTTCTAGCAGCTGCGGATGCTGCCGACTTATGTGTGCCGAACGATGACAAATTTAGATTTTTCAAGCCACCAGATTCATGGAGTGCAATAGACCTTGTACTTCACTCCATGGACCTTCTGGCATCATCGACCACGGCTCCAGACAGGATGAGCAGTGACCGTTTCCCCATGTTCACCAATATCTTGGGATCTCAAACTGCTGGTCGACAATTCTGCAATGTAACACGCTGGGACGCCTACAGAGAACCGTTGGAAAAATCCACTGGTGAGCTGTTCGCAGATATGTTGCAAAGCAAGCTAGGGGCCACTTCGTTGCTGAGACTGCCCGACTATTTTACTGCTCCTGACTTGAAATTGAAGAACCTCTGCGCAGCACGTAGACTAGCGGAGCAGAGACTAATGAGAACAAAAGAAAATGCATCTGCGAAAACCGAATATAACAGGATAAATGCTGCGATTCGTCGCCATACAGAAAAAGTAAGACGAAATCAATGGGCCACTTGCTGTGAGAGTTTATCAACGTTTACGCCCTTCACAAGGATATGGGCAGTAATAGTCCTTTTGGGAAGATCCGCTCACACAGGCCATTCGAAACACTCGCTTTGAAACAAGGGAAAGATTTGCAAACCCTTGCAGAGGATTTTGCAGACGTGTATACATCTGGCAGGTCAGCAGGAGCAGTGATTTCTCTGTCACCCCAGTTTTCTCACACGATGGATATGCTTTTCACCTTTCGAGAGCTGGATATGGCACCTTGAAAGTTAAGAAGACGCTGTGCCGTGGGTCCCGATTTGATCAGCAATCCGATGCCGACAAATCTGCCATATGAGCGAAAAAGGGCCCTTTAAGACATATATAATCATGTCTGGAGCACGGGAAAGATCCCATTTGTTTGGAAGACAGCATGGATGGTGCCAGTCCTAAAGTCTGGAAAGGATCCTGCGAGCCACGCATCATATCGACCGGTATCTCTCACATCATGCGTATCTAAGTTGATGGAAAGATTAATATCTACAAGATCAACTTGGTACCTTGAACAATGAAGACAGTGACCATCGTGTATGACCAGATTTTGCCCACAACTGAATTTGCAGGACAGTGTTTTGGACCTATTAGGCCACATCCAGCACCACCACGTCAGCGGACTCTCGACACTCGCCGTCTTCATGGACGTAACCAAGGCATATGATCGTGTGCTTCAGGCAGGCATCGTGAACGTGGTTCAAGCCATGGGTGTGTCGGGAAATGCTCTTCGGTTCGTACATAATTTCTCAGAGACCACTGTGTCCATGTTAAGCTTGCAAATGTAACGAGCGAAGAGAGACGCGTTTCCCTCGGTGTCCCACGAGTAAGTGTTCTATCTACCTTGCTTTTTAACGCTGCCATGACCAGCCTTCCTGTCACTCTGCACGTAGCTCTGAAAGCAGTTAGAATATGCATTTACACCGATGACATCTGCATTTGAATCTCAGGGTACCAGCACAAACATTTGGCCCGGATAGCACACAGCGCTATTTCAATTATTGAGCGTCACTTGTTGACACTTGGCTTATCTTTATCAGGGGAAAAATTGGCCTTCATGCTCTTCCCGGGATCGCGCCGGAAGTCAACACGTCTGTCGCTGAATATTTGAGGCCACTCAATTCGTTGTGCAACAAGTGTCCATGTCCTGGGCATTACCATCGACAACAAGCTATTATGGCGACGTGCGGTTGATGGTATAGTCACTGCATCAGTGCAAAGGATCAACGCTCTTCGTCGCATGGCATGGGTCCTTTGGGGCAACAATCCTAGTTGGGGCAACAATCCTATGTCCATGCTTAAATTGAATGATGCGCTGATAACAAGCCGCATTCTTTATCAGCTGCCCCTGATATCACTATCACCGAGCCAGTTCGAACGCCTAGAGGCAGTGCTCAGAAAGGGTCTTCGCTTGGCGATGGGAGTCTCTCGGGCGGCTTCAAACACGAAGGTCACCAATGAAGCCGAGTCTCTTCCGCTTCGCCTTATGGCGTCTCAGGCCTTACTGACGCAGCTGTCAAGACTGGGCGAGTCCTTAGCAGGCACGGCGATTCTCCAGCGGCTAAGAGGAAGAACTGGCTCACATTTCAACGCGGCACTAAACACATTTCGATATTTAAGCTTGAAACTGCCTAAACGGTGCCATATGAACCCGCCATGGTCTTTTGTGGATGTTGCGTGTAATTTCAGCGTACCCAGTCTACCAGCGAAGCGCACCGATCCAGCCGCGGACGCAAAATTTCTTGCGCTGGATCACTTGAGCACCATGTACTGCAGCCACCTACAAGTGTGCACTGACGGATCAGTGTGCACACAAATGGATAGCTGCGCAGCGGCTTTCTGCGTACGCTGCATTGGCGCGTCATGGTCGGGCCGTTTGTATCGCGTGGTTTCGTCCACAACAGTAGAAAGCGCTGCAAACACGGCGGCTTTGCGAAAATTGCCGTCTTTTTCTGCACGAGATGTTTTAGTGCTCACGGACTCCAAATCGGCGCTACAAAGACAGCATCTTGGCCTACCTCAAGAAAAGTTCACCAGGCAATCTCTGGCGCTAATTAAACACCTAAATGGCAAGAGTTTTATTATAAAGTTCCAGTGGAACCCATCCCACGTTGGCATAAAAGGCAATGAAAAGGTTGATGCCCTTGCATGCGAAGCATGTACATCTGTTCCAAAAGTAAGAACTCCCAAGACTTACCAGAACAACAAAGATGTGATACGCAATCAATTCAAGGCAGTCTACAAGTTTCCACACCAAACATGTGTAATTTACAGACTTTCTCGTGAACAAGCGACGCTGTTGTAACGCATAAGAAGCGGCTCCGCATACACCCCGGCCTGGTCATTCAAGACTGAGAGATACCCTTCCCCGTTCTGTGCCTTCTGTGGTGACATCGGGGATATTGAACATTTCATTTGGCTGAGCCCACAGTTTGATGTGCAAAAGAGCAGCGATAATCCGCACCTTGCGAAAAGGCTGTCGTAGGCACCAGACAGTTGAGGACGTCATTTTTCCTGAAGGACCCGCGGCAACTAGGAGGAACGTGCAACGAATTTTGTTGGCCTTCCTGCGAGACACTTGGCTGTCTGACACGTGGTGACAATATCCAAATTCCGGAGATGCTCAGGCGGAACAATTGCGGCTATGCAGGCCAGGGTAACCCCACCTGCTGCAACACCTACACCACCAGCACGACCACCACCCGCCTGAGGTTTCCAAGGACCGAAACTTCCACAGTCGTCATCGGCGACTCCCAATCAAAGTACTTGCACCGATACTTCTATCCCACTTCTCTAGGTACGCCAGCTTCATTTTGCAAATTGGCGCCACGATTGATGCCGTTCGGTGAACCAACAACTTTGTGTCAGAAACAGCCAATACCCTCATGCTCCGCGTTGGAACTAATAATACGGCAATAGGAAGAGCAGAAGCTGCGTTCAACAAGTATCGCTCCCTGCTTAACTTTGTTATGAAGATTATGCCAAACATATTCAGAATTTATGCAACACTCATGCTTTCTCGTTGCACCAACCATCGCCGCGGTAACTGCAACCTCTCGTTCGTCCGACGTTGTAACATGGAAGCAAGTTACTTAAACCGAGTGCTACGTGGATTCTGCAGTCACTAAAGAAAAGTCTTTTTCCTTGACCACGGCTTCTAACACCGGCACCCAGCGCGCATACTGGCTGCCGACAGTCTTCATCCAAGTTTTGAAGGTGTCGCTTTCATCGCCAGCCACATTCGTGAACTTTGTTGCAAGCGCAACAACAAAGTGTCACTGTGGTGCGAATTCGCGTCGTGTTACCCTTCACATGGTGTTACGCAGACTTCTCCAAACGTGTGCTACCCTCACCCATTTCCAGACGCCGAAATCATCTCTCCAGTTCTGAGCCGCAAAAACTTGAGTGAGGAGAGTGCACAGACTACTCCGTCCTTGGGCCGCCACTACCCTTCCCGGAAAAACCCCTATCACGACAACGCTACCAAATGAAAGCCAGTTCCTGGTAAACCTGTTAGGCATGTGCCTTCTAGAACATTTCTGAAATCTAGGAAGATAGCCGAGAAAAGGATTCGTTCAGAGCTGCATGTCACTACATTGTCGGCATACTTGAGTGCTTCTAAAGTTCCTAAATGTTTACCGCTAAGATTGCAACCGGCCACTTGTGATCTATCTTCTTTGCACAAAGCCAAGTGGCAACAAGTATTGAATGACGCCTCACTAGAACTACTAAGTATAGTTATTTAAAACTATAAATCGCGTGCGCTTAGCCTCCATAGTGAAGAAGCCTGCCTTACTGCTCAATTACGGTCTCGTGAGTCGGAATCCTTAGAAGCCTAAAATCATAAAAAAAAATAACTTAAGTGCGCTTACACGCAATAAATTCATTCACGACGGCATAGACCCGTCTGTATATACCGCTAATACAAATAATGCTCCTGATAAATCGTTGGTCTGAGGCATGCCCACTGAACCCAGCGATAATGTCATAAACCTACCGGCTATCACTGTCTCTTGTGCTCAAATAGCTGCATTGTCGAAACGTCTTACTTTCTGCCTAGCCTCAGGCGGATTTAGTGAATTCCAGCTTTCAAAAGATTTGAATAACTTTGCACGTACCATGCGCCTTAGAGAATACTTTCATGACCGTGAAAACACTAATAACAATACAAAAACAGTGCCGTCGCACAAGAGGTGGACACCACCACCACAACGTAATCAATGCCTCAATATATACATCATGGCTGCACAGCATGACGTCCTTGAGGCGTACAAGACCCGTGGTAATTACCAACAAAATTTAACAAAGAAGGAAAAAGCAGCGCTCGAAGAACTGTCCAATAACCCTGACATTGTCATCAAACCTGCTAATAAAGTAGGAGCAATCGTCATTCTTGATTGGAAGGATTACAAAGCGGAGCTACCCGACAACTCTTCGACGACAGTTTTTATCAAGCTCTCCCAACCAACCGAACAGATAGTTTTAAGTCCGTTTTGCAAGATAAACTAATGACTCTATCAAGAGAAAAAAAAAACTAGAGGAAATAATCGTTCAGTCACTCATTCCGCTCAGCCCTACAGCCGGCAGATTTTACATACTCCCGACGATTCATAAACAAGGTAATCCGGGCCGCCCAATCATCTCCGGTATGAACACTACAACCGAGAACTTGTCGCGCTATGTTGATTCCGTTAATAAAGATATTCCCGAGACATTTCCATTATTCTTCAAGGACACCAATATTTTTCTTCAAGACATATGAAGTCTTAACATTCCCCAAGATGCAATACTTGTAACACTGAATGTCGCTTCACTCTATACTAACACACCGCAAGCCGATGGAATTGCTGCAGTGCCTAATGCATACGAGGATTCCTTCCTCGATAAACCAATCGATAAAGAAGCCCTACAATTGCTATTTAAACTTATCCTTGAACCCAATAACTTTGAATCTAATAATTCTCATTACGTTCAGATCATCGGCACATCAATGGGAACCAAAATAGGCCTTTTTATGTCAACATTTTCATGGGCATTCTAGAGAATAATTATTTGTCAAGCACTGACCTACTGCCTTTGTTTTATAGACGAATTATACATGATATATTCCTAGTTTGGACACATGGGGAGGACACGCTCTTAAAATTTATAGATGGATTTATTATTTTCCATCCGTCAATCAAGCTTTCGCACAGCTATTCGACAAATTCTGTTAACTTTCTGGATGTCACCGTCGCGCTTTCCGAAGGAAAAGTGCTCACAAATTTATACCGCAAACCTACTGATAGAAACCAGCTTCTCCATTTTGAGAGCAGTCATGTGCGGAATTGTAAGACAGGTATACTTTATAGTCAGACTCAACGTTTTAAACGATTGTGTTCCTATCGCGAAGACTTTCTATCCAACAGCGAGCAACTTAAAAGCACTCTCATCAAACGACGGTATCCAGCGGACTTGGTCGATGACGCTATAGACCGAGCAAAGCAATTGAATAGAACCGACATTCTTAGTGGAAATAGTTCGCGTGAACAACGTGCTGGCACAAATGTCGTATTAACTTACTCGGCATCAGTGCCAAAGGTTCTTTCTATACTCAAACACTACCACAACATCCTTACCCAAAGTGAACATCTGAAAAATATCTTTCCTGAATCACCTCGCGAAGTTTACCGGCGCTCAAAGAATCTCCGCGATATTCTAACATCGTGAAAAATAAACGAACCCACAACATCGGGCTGTGCACTTTGCAACAAACCACCCTGCAAGATTTGCCTTCATATACAAACAACCCAGAAAGCTGTTAGTACGTCGTCTAATTTCACCCTTAAAATTCGCGGCTCCTTTAATTTCGATATCTCTAACGTCATATATATATGCTTGCTTGAATGCGCCGTCTGCCAAGAACAGTATATTGGCCATGCAGAAACATCGTTCCGAATACGCTTAAAAAACCATAAATCACATACAATTACGCAACATAACCTCCCACTCTCAAAACACATTCACTTACCAGGGCACTCGTTCGAAAAAATTAGGGTCACTAAACTTGAACCGGCCTTTCATTCTCACAACGATCGGGAAATATGCGAGTTGTACCTCATCTACAAATTCAACACCGTGTCATCAGGCGTAAACGAAAGTACAGGCACGCTTTTTAGTGTGCCCACCAAGCATTATCAGCCTTAACCCATGGCCCGTGGGGTGATCGGTTAAGCTTGTTGGATACCGTCTCGAACACTTCTGTTATTGTGTATATTTGGGTATTCAATGTTTACAGTCACTTGATTTCATCAATTGCCACCGCTATCACGAATGTGGATGCAAGACTGTATTTGAACGCGCACGCGCAATATAAGCATCAACTACTAATCTTATTCATATCACAATGACTGAGCTGTCCATATGATGCGCCGTCTTACTATAATATATCGCAGTTTTTTCATATTTCGATGTCCATGCTTTCAGTGTTGCTTTATTATTATCTATGTCCGGTTCTTACAGAGTTATGCTGTGTGCACGAAGAAGTGATTTCTGCTCTTTGGTGTTCAACATTTTTATATATGCATATATATTTTTTATATACGGTTTATTGCAAGGGTGACAGCCGACATAGTTTGGTTGGCTCTATATTTTAGATGAAGTTAAGCTATCACGGAGGTCCAATGATCGGCGATAAACCACCTTAAGTGGTTCCGCAAAGTTGTATTTTCGGCAGTCACATTGATTCAAGATGATGTGGTATTTCTTGACATTGTTGGTTAGATTGGGAGCTAATGCTGAGTGCGTCACAATAAGATTTACACTGTTACGTGACGAGCTTGTTGATGGATTGTTACCCGTGAGCAAATCCTCGCGGTCGATGTTTTCTGCATTCTTGAGGGCTTCGTCAATGATTTGCGAGGGGAATCTTTGTCTGGTTAGTGCACCTTGAATGTATTCACAGCTCCGAATGAACTCATTGTTGTCGGAGAAGATACGTTTAAAACGATTGGCCTGATTGTATGGAATACTGGTTTTGCCGCGTTTTGTGTGGCTACTTTTAAAATGAAGTTATTGATGTTTGTCAGGCGCTTTCCTGTATAGCTTCGTCGTCAGTGTGTGACGGTACAATGTTACCGCGATATCAATACAATTGACACTGTTAGCTGAGTATCAATGCGAAAACAAGATATTTAGATGACCATTATTGAAATCATCAATGAAAAAAACAAGATCGAATTCGCCATGGTGCCACATTAAAAAGGTATTACCAAGAAAACGTTTGTAGTAGAAAGGCTTCAAGTCACGGCGTGAAAGGAACTCGTTTCAAAGAGGTCCATAAAGATATTTGCGCAATTGGGGCCAATTGTAGTGCTCATAGAAGTACCACTTACCTGGACGTGATGTTTACCATTGAACTCAAAGTGGTTTATTTCAAGAATTAGCTTAAAAAGCGTGGCCAGTGTAGATGAATCCATCACTTTCTCTATATCAAACTCATTGTACGCGCGCACAACAGCCCGATTGGTTTACCGGGATTGTTGTCTTTATGAATCTTAGGCAGGGTGTAAAATCTACCTGCTACCAGGCTAAGAGGAATAAGTGTACGCAACGCAGAAATCTATACGTACGAGCCGTACAGCAAGACATACTCAAAGCGTGCAAACATCGCTTGCCTTTCCGTGATAACCTCAGCATTAAAGATGCTCAGGATATCGAGGTACTGGCCTTTATATTGAGGTATAAAACCATTCTCGTGCCAGTAATAGCGATTACAGGGACTTTCTAGGTGTGCCAAACATGAGCCCTGCATATTTTTAAACACATCTCCTGAAGAAGTATCGTCTGTATTTATGTCACTAAAAACATTACTGCTCGGGACATAAATGATCTACAAATCAAGCCTATTAAAGCAGCACTTCATCTTTTGTTACCTATTCTTACCCATCGTTTTAATACCTGCTTATCTACGGGAGTTTTCCCAAGAAGAATGAAGCATGCGAGAGTTAGTGTCTTATGCGAATCTGGGGACCGAAATATCTTTTCTAATTATCGTCCGATCTCCATACTTCCTGTTATATCTAAAGGGCTAGAGAAAATCATGTATCAACGTTTCATGTCTTTTTGTGAAAAGTACTTTATATTATCACCGCATCAATTTGGCTTCCAACGGAGCATGTCCACGGAACTGGCTCTCCTCACACAAAAAGAACTCATACTTAACTTATTTGAAAAGAAACTGTTAATACTGGGTGTTTTTATTGACTATTCCAAAGCATTCAATAGAATCAACCACGAAGTACTCTATGAATATTTGCGTCATTATAGTTTTCGCGGAACCCCACTTGACTTTCTGAAATCTTATTTATCACAAAGAAAGCAATCTGTAGTTATAAAAGACAGCCAATCCTCCCTACTAGCCATAACGTCAGGTGTACCTCAGGGCCGATTAGGGCCCTACTGTTTAATATTTATATAAACGACATAACAACTGTCAGGAAATATGTGGACTTTAACTTTATGCTATGTTAGCAGCTTTTTGCTTTTATCCTTGCGTTTTCTTTTTCACAACTCTGTGAAGAAAATGCTCAGTAAAACTGAAACTGAAACTAAAACTAAGATTGACCCCAATTGCGCAAATATTCTTATGGGCCTCCTTGAAAACGAGTTCCTTTCATGCCGTGACTTGAAGCCTTTCTACTACAATTCATGCAGATGCCACTAGTATAGTTTTTCATTAAAATAACTTAGGTAAGCTTGCAGACTCAGCCAACAACATTCTTAATGACATCTTCATATGGAGTACTGCAAATTATTTATTGATCAACACAAAAAAATCCAAAGCTGTGGTATTCGCACCGGTTCAGAAGGCCGTCTGTCGTGGTTTGGATATATACCTAGGGCCCGAAAACATCAAGGTTGTCAAAGACGTTTCATCATTAGGAGTAATTTTTAATGAAAATCCTAATTGGGACGAACACATTAATAAAGTAACTAGAAATATAGCTAGGATGTGTGGTGCTCTTTCTAAATTTCGACAAATACTTCTAGCAAACATAAACGTTTGCTCTATGATACGTTGTTTTCATCTCACATCAACTATTGTAGTCTAGAGTGGGCAGATACATCTAAAGCAAATCGGAACAAAATACTTTTACTGCAGAAAGAAGCGATTCGTCATATTGCAAACGTATTATACGACGCACATACAAGTCATTCATTCAGAGAATATTAGACTTTACCGATCGATCATATACACAGCTTCAACCTTATTATGAAATACAAACAAAGCTTGCTATCAAACAACGCTTGTTTTCTTAAACTGTGTAACCTCAGAAAAAATACACAATCCCATTATGACAATCGGAAATGGCCTTCCTGGTTTGTGCCTTATTCGCGAACTAATCATGGCTTGAGAAGACTTGAACACTGTATTCTTGCTTGTTTTAACATGTTTGAAAATAAAAACATCGACATCTTTAATATACATGAAAAACAACTTAAGAGCCTTCTCATCCAGAATGGTGGCGTGTATTTTGGCTTCTTTTGATTGTCCGGCTACAATACTATATGTAAAAGAAACATCCTATAATAGTGCTTGTTTGTAACATGGCATCCTATGATGTTTGCTTTCTTTGACATTTTTTCGTTGCTTTTTTTAACGAGTAAAACATGCAACATTTCACTCGTCAGTGTTTCCCTTGTGCATGAAAACTTGTGCTCTTCGCATACCCAGTGTTGTAAACGTTGCATAATAATTTTGTAATACTTTGGTAGTCGTTTAGCAACGTGTGCATTGTTTTATGACTGACCGTACACTGTTTTTTTGTTATTTGTTGTTTTTCTCTCTTCGTGGTTTGCTTATTTATAGTAAACCTGAAACTGATGTAATTTTGATGCATTTTCTTTTTATTTGCTAATTTCTTTAAGTTTTGAAGATTGACGTGAAATTGTTTATTTCATGTTGGTGCTCTGCCGATTTTGTAATGCCAAATGAAAAGGAATAGTAGCCTCGCCAAGCTGCTAACATAGCAGCTTTTTGCTCTTATCCTTGCGTTTTCTTTTTCACAACTCTGTGAAGAAAATGCTCAGAAAAACTGAAACTGAAACTTAAACAGTAACAAGGATTGACTCCAATTGCGCAAAAATTTTATGGGCCTCCTTGAAAACGAGTTCCTTTCATGCCGTGACTTGAAGCCTTTCCACTACAAACGTTTTATTGATATCTTTTTATTATAGCACCGTGGCTAATCCAATCTTTCTTTCATCGAGGATTTCAATAATACCAATCCCAATATGTCGTTTTCGCATTCATGCTCAGCTATCAGTGTCAAGTTTCTTGATCTCGAGGTAACATTGTACCATCCAAAACTGACGACGAAGCTATACAGGAAACCGACCGACAAGCATCAATAACTTCATTTTAAAAGTATCCACACAAAATGTGGCAAAACCAGCATTCCATACATTCAGGCAATTCGTTTTAAAGTATCTGCTCCGACAACAATGAGCTCATTCGCAACTGTGAATACATTCGAGGTGCACTAACCAGACAAAGATACCCCTCACGAATCATTGACGACGCCCTCAAGAAGGCGGAAAACGTCGACAGCGAGGATTTGCTCAAGGGTAACAAACCATCAACAAGCTCGTCACGTAACAGTGTAAATCTCATTTTTAACGCAGTCAGCATTAGCTCCACATTGTGACCAATATTCTCAAGAAACATCACAACATCTTTATTCAAAGTGACCACCTAAAAGATATCTTTGCAGAACCACCCAAAGTGGTTTATCGCCGATCGCGAAACCTGCGTGATATCATTAACTTCATCCAGAATAAACAGCCGACCAAACTATGTTGGCTATCACCCTTGCAATAAACCACGTTGCAAGGTATGCTCAGACATGACAACTTCGCATTCCGTAAACAGCAGCGCTTCAAGATTTACCATGAGAATCAATGGAGACTTCACTTGGACAGCGCCAATGTTGTGTACACGCTTGAGTGCTCCATATGCCACCAGCAATACATCGGTCACACCGAAACGTCATTCAGATTATGCTTTAACAACCATAGAGCCCACGTTTCTAACCTACCTCTTCTTCCCCTACTGAAACGTTCCGTATGAAATCTTACGGAAAATATATGGACTCCGTAACATTTCCTTGTGCCACATATGGAAAAAATGGAGTTTTATGGAAATATACGGAAGTTGTATGGCATATACGGAAAGCTTCTTATGGAGTATATGGAAAGATGAGGAAATTGTATGGCATATACGGAAAGGTTTTTATGGAGTATACGGAAAGATAAGGAAATTGTATGGCATAAAAGGAAAGCTTTCTATTGAGTATATGGAAGGATAAGGAAGTTTTATGGCGTGGATGGAGTGAGTTTTATGAAAAATACGGAAACACAAAGAAGCCTATGGAGCATACGGAAAGTTCATTCTAGAAGATATGGAAGGATAAAGAAAGTGTACGGAGTGTACAGAAGCTTTCATAAGGAAAATGCGGAACGTAAGGTCTTACGGAAATATACAGATTTTGTAAGGTGCTCATGACAATGTGCAATAGTGTATGAAAGGCATGTGGATTGTTGCAAAAATGTGTAAAATCTACATTTGTTGTCACATTTTCAGCAGGAAATCCGAGCTCTATATAGTTAAAATGAATGCACAGTGACATATATAGTACAAAAGAATAACGCAGGCTAGTCTGTGTTGTCAGTCACCGCTGTTCGCCCCTTTCCAGAATGAATACAACTTCTGCAGATGACCAGGTGCTAAAGTCTGTCACACAGAAAATGTGTCATTCACAAGGAATGACAATAACTGTGATTTTACTGGCATGCTGTCACACGAAAACAAATTAAACGAAAAAAAGCATAACTTCAAGGGCTCGTTTTTTTGGTAGAAAAAAATTAACGAGAACCAAATTCAATGCGAATGAACTTGTCAATAATAATGAAACTGTTTTTATTAACATTGGCAAAGAGAAATGTCACTTTAAAATATCGACCATGAGCTTAGCTCTCCTGAGCACCGACGAAAAAATGAATATCTATGAAAACTAATTGCATGTAGCCTAAAAATTATTTTTATTTATAGAATGTGCTCCTACAATACAAATACAGCTATACACAACTTGCCACAGCTTCAAGACAGAAACGAGGTAGGGGTAGAGGGAGTGGTCAGAAAAATAATTAAGTATGAGAGCACAACTGATATGTGCGGACACATAATGGTGCTTATCATTGATGCTCGGATGGTCGTGTATAGAGCTGGGTCGTTTTGAGATTTTCAAAATGCATTGTTTCAGACAACCTTGCAGATTACGCTCCAATTGTAGTGCTACATAAGACACAACTTATGGGCCAGCTTTAATGAATAAGGAGATTATAGGTGAAACAAATGCTTTGAAATATATCATGGCTGCATGGACGCATACAACCTACGTAAAGCGCAATAAGTGAGGACGCATGGTTGCTTGGACTGTGCTGCAAAGAAATTTAACCAATGTCTGTGTGTGCAACATTGTCCATTTTAAACTATCTATATGTACATATAAAATTCCTACTGTGAGTTAAGCTACGTAGCACTCCATAACTCTTCCTTTTATTAACAACAATTTTTCAAACCATGAACATTATTCATTTTCTGTCTCATGACTTCGTGCCCGCAATTCTTGGTTTGGCTCGATCACAATTGTGCAGCCCTTATTTAGGAGGAATCAAAAAACATCAAACAAAATATATTTCGGAACTGCTTCTCGGTGATATTGCCTTCCCTCAACTGCCAAAGCATGAGATGAGTCATATAGCAAGTCTCGCGCATACCTAAGGCCTACCTTTGAAGAAGCTGATCCGGCTGTGAAATGCTCAGTTTTTTCTCAAATAATTTTTTTGGTTTGACTTTTCTGACTTCTCGAGTCTTTTCACAATCAAGCAGACCCAATGTTCCCCTTAGTCTTTAATATTGTTATATTATAAAATAATTAAAAAATTGTGTTAACAAAAATAAAAATACTAATATCTGTTGCGCAAAAAACACACTCCCACATACGTACTTGAATGCAATATTGCTTTTATTTTGTTTTAGTACCTAACGCATTAGAGAAGATAGCAGTACACAAAAAGCACTGAAAAAAAACTTAAAAAATTGAGCCTTCTCGGGAATCAAACCTGCGCCACTTGGTTGGCCTTGCGTACGTGAACTAAGTGCTTTAACTTGCTAAGCTATTCGCGCAGGAGGGTGGGTGAGCGTTTAGGTTATAAATATAAACTTGCTGTTTACACGCTATGTGTTGGCATATTTGTGTACGATATGCGATCGTATCTATTGTTGTGTGCATATGTTTTGTGATTGTATATACGTCACATGCTTTTGGCATGTCTTTCAACTATGGATTGCCGCCCCAGTCGCGGATGAAAACAAGTATTTTTACACCCACACACAAGCTTGAGCTGTTGATGGTTGTTTCCCTAGGCTCACTTGCGACTGAGTCGGCCCCCACAGGAAATTAGAGTGATATGCCATTAATCCCTGCATCTAGCTGTATTCCACTTAGTAGCTCGATCGCTTGATGACAAATCGAGCGCGGGGCGCGACGATATTGCGCACGACCATGCCTCGCGTAGCGCCGACATCAGCTGATTGCACCGGCCGGCTTGCTTCGATTTGCTTCAGAGCAAAGAAATGTCATACCTAGAAAGATTGCGTACTGAACTATGTCAAAATGTTGCTGCTTTGTAGTCATCCTATGATTCATTGAAAATTTATAACTCTGATATGACTACTATAGAGCTTTGCGTCGGCGAGACGCACCGAACGTAAGACCGCACTACGTCTGTCGTAGAAGCAGTAGGAGGTTGTCGTCTGCTAGAACAAAAACAAAACAAAGACCTGCGAAAAAGTAATTTTGCCAGATAACATACATTTTCTTTTTCAGTTTATAGCAGCGACAGATGTTTTTTTTCCTCACACAGATATCCAAGTCAAATCCATTCACAGCTAAAGCCACATGTTGTTTGTCTTCTTTGTTTCCGTGGGCATGCCGTTTCGGTGCGTCTCTCATGTGTTTGCGCTGCTACACACGAGAGCACGAAATGTTAAATTTACGCAAGGCAGCGCAGTTCCTTGTTCGTGTGATGTGCTAAGATTGCGCCCTATTCCCGCGGTTGTTCGAGTGCGGATCACGTGCGAGTCGTCCAAGGAATCGGCGGGTTGTGCGGGCGCTCGAAGGACTCCGAGGTTACGGCTGACGCCTGTGGTCGCTTCCCTTAGGACAGTGTGAAAGAAACTAAAGGTAAGGGGGACACTTTTTTATGTAGACTAAGTATGCCACTCAGCGCAATTGTGCATTGCCGCACTCGAACGAGGCGTCGTGAAACGGCAACCTTACGCACCTTTGCAAGTGCGGTTGCCGATTAGCTTTGACAACGCTAACCCCCGCAGAGCCATGGCGCATCGGCGCGGCCTTACTGGAGCTAATTCGCGACAACTGCGGCAACATGCATGTGTATGGTGATCGATTTTTTCATAAGTGCAATGTAGTGAGGAGGACGCACACGGCGCTTGCTACGTTGTTGATTAAACGAAGCATGCGGTGCCATTTGATGCAAAACAGCATCTTCTTCACGTTCCGGGCGATACAATTTGTAACTTGGCTCAATTCACCTAGCCAACTGCCTAAGTGGATTGATAAGCATACGTTCACAGTAGAGCGTTATTATACCCCTAAACTGTGGCGTATGCTTGTTAAAAGATATAATGTGTGTGCCTAGTGTAGAGAGAGAGGTGTTCGTGCAATCTGTATGTGTACCTGCAAGACGCCTTTGCTTGTAACTAATAATGTACCGGCCAGCACCTACATTGTACGCCTGACTTTGAAGAAAACACGCATGCAAATTGTGAGATTTTGTAATCTGCCAGAGTTGCTTTTTATAAAATAATACATTGCCAGCATTATCAAAGTATGTTTCGCTGCTGTGTGGCAGGGGTGCGGTTATCACGCTGTTGTGTTGTTGCTGATGCAAGCACTTATAGTTTTCATGCGTTATTATTTCTCATCTAACTCATCAGGTGTTCGGCTGTTTCAGCACAAACAAGGCAAAGAGAGAAGGAAGACGGGTAATGACAGGACCAGTGCCGACTTTTGTTTGCAGGAGAATAAACATGTTGGTGTATTTATTGTGACAGCCTTTCTGCGTTGCTGTTTTGCCCAATTTATGAAACGACACAGTTGTCAGCAATATGAGAAATAACACTGAAATTAGCTTTTAAAAAACATGATGACTGAATGCCTAGTAATTCACAGCACAAAGTAAGAACAAAAGACATCAGCATGATCAATGTGGGACGAGTACAGTCTTGCATATAAAAATTGTATTGTGCAAAATGTTGCCTAAGTAAAAACCTCTCTATATTTGAAAATAGTGTGACGTCACTTCGAGCACCGTGCCAGCCATTCCCTCCCTCTGTGCAAGGACTGATTGGCAAGGAAGTTGTTGGTGGCATTCCTGATAGACCACTAACATGTACGCGGTTCTAAACCTGTAGCCTAATATATACGTAATCTTTTGTGCAGTTACATCTCTGCATCTGAGACCTACAACTTATTTGCATATTTACATTGCTCCCTTAGGATTTAACACACAAACTTGTAGTGTGCATTGTCAAGGTACTGAGTGTATGTGAAACAAGAATCTCTGCTTATTACATGAAGACATATGAGGCCTTCGATAAAACGAGTTATACCTTTAATGGGCTTGCGTACTCATCGGGGCGATTCATACATGCAGCTTCAGCAAATGGTATCTTCCAGCCCGGTGACCATGCAATTTTTTTCTGCACACAGCGCAAACACTGAGCTGTACCCACTCGCAGATGGTCACGCCAAGTGCATATTTACCTTGACTAAATTGTCCAATCAAGTTTTTTTCAACGACCGGTCCCTGCCACGAGTGGTAACCTCTTCGCAAGCAGGACACATTGTTATTGACACTGCACACACCACACACAATATTCTCGGTTGAACCAATATACTCAATACCTTTCAATGCACTCTAAATGCCACAATCAACAGTGCACATTTTTGAAGACTGTGCCACTGTTCCTAACACAGGTCACCACGTGTGTTCACTTCTTCAAGATAAACAGACAGCGTGGCAAAAATTTTACCACACAGCTAGATCTTTGCTGACACATACTACAGCTAGTGTCGATATTGTAACATGAAGTGTAAGCTTTGAAAAATAAAACTTGCCCCAAACACCGCACGTCTGTACCTGGCTGAGCCACCAGTGGGAGTGTTTTTCCAGCCACACCTTTTACGTGTGCCAGTGACATCATGCTGTGACGTACCTCGGTAGGAGCCTATCGCTGCATACTTCATGTGAATGAGGGTCCTGTTAGAGTAAGCAGGCATTGTTGATTTCGTAACTTGTTCATTTCAATATGGACCTTCATTGACACGAGTTGTCTGACTGATATTCAGGAGAACTTTTGTGCAATAAATTATAAAGTTGGCAGTCTATGCTTGCCCCATACTGTTGTTACTGGTGTTTCTCGTTGTTACTTTGCACTGTTCATTACTGCTAACCCACAGATACTAGCCTAGCTTGGCGCTGTTTGGACGACATGCAGCTGGCAAGTGCGATAGTGTTCATAACTCAAAATGCTCAAGCAAAAATTATCGTTTCATATTCAGTTAGTTGCATCCATATCAGTACATTATAAGAAATCATTGATTAAACATGAATTCGTGTTCTTTCACATAATGCTTACAACTTTTATATCAAATTGAATGGTGTTTATAAAACACATGGGTTTTAGCTAAACTTCATGCTGTTTTCTTGAACAGCTGACAAAACGCTATTCCTTTCTTACTTGCCATGAATTGGATTGTGTTTGAAATGCATTGCATTCTTCACTGGACAGCCAGTACAATTCACATTGGGGGAACATTTATAAACCATGGATTGATTAATTTTTAAGAACGGAAAGAAAAAAGCGGCAGGCTGGGATACTTACTTGATATTGGCATTCGTTTTGCTACCCAGGGCGTTATCATGCCAACTTCCTATAGAGTGGTTATGCGTCTTGCATGTATGTCTGTAAACCAAGAACTTTGGATAGAACTATATTTGTCTCACAAATGGTTGCAGGACTGTGGAGGCTGTAGGGCTGCTTAGCCAATATGAATGGTGGAATCCCTGGACATATGTTCAACCATGCTGCATCAGCTGCTTAGTGTTTTCATGGCATCTTTACAGATGTGTTGGGTGAGTAAAGCAAGCAGGTTTCAACACAGGGAAAAGTATAATATGGCAGCACCTCTTGTGCGTGCCTTCCATCCCACGTATATCAAATATATATCTTGCACCTTGTGGCCTGTAATTTATTTTTTTAAAGAGACACTTGGCCCGTGTGCTCAGCTTTGGGCGCACGTTAAAAAACTCTAGGTGGTCGAAATTTCCGGAGCCCTCCACTACGGCGTCTATCATAATCATATGGTGGTTTTGGGACGTTAAACCCCACAAATCAATCAATCAATCATTTAAAGCGACAGTTCCTTGCTTTATATTTAAGTCTTGATGCTCTGAAAGCAATGTATTTGTGTATGACAGCAAGTGTACTTGAACAAATAACTGATCTCAATAATGACAAAACACCCTTCATACTTGGTCCTTAGCATAACCTTGCACATTTCTATAGCAGACTCAATTGTTCATTTTTTGCTGTGATGATAATGGGAAGTAGTAAAGGGAAGTTCAGATTGGAGTGGTCGGTGACGTCTGTTTAGGCTGTGCCATATTGCTTTTCAACCAGAGTTAATTGTGGCCACATATACAATGAAACCATCTGACGTGCATTCTAAATGTGATTATCATATCACATTTCACTGCATCCTAATATGTGTCGAACAAATGTAGATATCTTTAGCTTGCCACTATAAAGGGATCCTAAACCAACACAGGGTTGAAATTTAGTTATGGTGTTGCAGATATAAATGACTCTGCAATGAATGCATAGCCGTGATTATTTTTCTAAATGTTGTCGCAATAGTAGTGTTACACACATTGCATGATACAAAAGAGGTCCTCGCTTATTTCGCTTTTTTGCTATGCTTCTTTCTTGTCTCTTCTTGCCATGTGCTCCTCCTCACTGTGCAAGGAGCAAGAACAGCGGCCACACAAACACGTATTTAAGAAAAATGTTGTAAGGTGAGCACTGAGGGACTGAACACTTCCAAAAGGCTCAAAGAGGTAAAGGTATTGTTTCTAGCTACCTTTTGGGCACCCACAGCTAGTTGTGCTGCTGCAGTTAAAAAATGAGTTAAATGTTAAACAAATAATTGGAGGTGGTTCGGCACCCTTTATTGCAGTTACATACAGAACTAGGTTTCAATGCGTAAGCAAAATCTGTTCACTCTATATCAATCTTAATGTTATCTGAAATGCAGGAAATATTCACAGAAAATCTCAGGAAAAGGCTAAGTGGTTGTCCCTTGAACGTCAAGGAGATACCCTTCTTCTAAAAGGTCAATAGACAGTCTAGTAGTCTTGATATTACATGTACTATAAATATTCTTTATGCATGATATAATGAGAGGGGTTTTTAATAGAACTGTTGTCACTTTGCCCTGCATTGCTGAATTGTTCACAAACGTATAATGCATGAATCACTTTATGCCTTTTTATTTTATGCAAATGGTTTGCTTACCCAGTCAGTATAACTTGATTTGGATATAATCATAAATGCTCTAATTTTTTTTACTATACAGCAGCTTTATTTTTAAAGTACGCGACCATAGATGTGAACGCAGTTGGTGGTGTGCTTGAATAATGCTTAACTATCACCACTCTAACTACACCTGCCACAGTGCATAGTGTGACAAAAGTAATGGTACTTAACATTACTAGCGGCATACAATTTTATGTCTCAAAATGTGTTAGAAAGCCTGGTTAAATTGTGTGTACGTTTTGTTTCGCTCCAACTAAATATTCTGGTCTACTCAAAGCAGCTTCCGCTCTTTTAAGGTCCTCAAAATATTTGGTGTTCAAAAGAAGTATCAATGCCATATCCTTTCTTTGTCAGCCTGCTCACCACTCTAATAATAAGAGTTACCCGACAGCATTACTCACGAAAATATAGGGATGTTACAAAAAGTAATGTCAATTCAATTGTCAAAAAATGTCATCCCATTAGTAACTTGCCGCCAAGTTACGTTTTCGTTCAATTTTCTTTTCATTATTTTTTAAGTTATTTTTGATAACATCACTTATAGCTTGTTTGGCATCATTGTCTGCTAGTTCTCATTATAATCTGTTCAACAAAGACAACGAGCTTTTATATTTATAGTTCTTTCCTTCACTCATGAATCTGAAACAGTGAATCTCAGTAATCTTAGCGGTGTGTGAGTTGTTTTTTTTATCAGTTGTGCGTTTGTTCAAGTACATGCATTTAGGTGGGAGGGCGAACCATTGCCACCTCCTGTGACTAGCTGATTTTCTGAGAACAGATGCATAGTGCTGCCAAAGAAGTATAGGGATATTGGAAGTAATCGTAATGCAATTGCCAGTAGGCAAAAAAAGGTGTCCCGCACTCGCCGTAATGGTAACAGGCAGCGCTGACTGACTCTTCCACGATTAAATACACATATATACCGTACAAAATGGAAGGGGGATAGCCGCCATGGTAGCTCAGTTGATCGAGCATCGGACATGTTATCCGAAGTTTGCAGGCTCGGTCTCTGTCCAGGGCAGGTTATCTTTTTTCCTTCTACTTTTCGTTCTTCACAATGACAGCACTTCTATTCTTCTTGCAGGTTTTTTGATGTAAAAAAGGTGCCTTATAGTCTGAAGAGACAAACAGAATGTCCCAGTGTATGAGTTAGCTCTTGTAATGGTTACAAGTAAGATATGTTTTGAAGAATAAATCAATTTGACACTTGCCTCAAAAATGGCTACAGGACATGGTGCTGGATGCACTTTGTTATTTTTGAATCGAGCTATCTTGAATTCTATTTTTATAAACTACATGGCTACTCATGACGGTATCACGCCCTTTATTGCCACAAACAATATGCAGCGAACAATGTTATAAATGCGAAATTGCATAAGGATAAGGTGAAAACTGCACCTTCAACGAGAATGTACAGGAAGCGCAAGGTGCAAGCGTCATTCCTTCTGCCCATGCTTTTCAAGTGCGAGCTGTCTTCACCTCGTTCTGATCAACTAACTAGATTGAGATGTGTTGTTATACTGCATAAGTATGCTCCACGGGAAACTAGGTTTGTCTCAAACTCAGTGTGTCTCTCTACCTATTTGGTGCCAGGTTCAAGAGTCTATGCAGACCAGATCGTGTAAAGCAGGACACCCGTTTAACACAATAACATGGCTCAAAGCATAAAGCAGTTAATGGGACCGAATATCAATTGTCATAGTAGCTGTTTTTTTCTGCAATAGAAAGCTTACTGGTCTGATCGTATAAACATGCAGTGAAAGAAGAGGATTTTCGTATAAACATGCAGTGAAAGAAGAGGATTTTCGGGGCTTGTTTCTTTTTGTTTGACATGGCTTTCATGAGTACATCTAGTGGTAACACAGAAAGTGCTGGAAACATTGTAAAAATTTTCGGGTCTCTGACTGCTATGAAGTGTCACCCAACCCAGGCAGCAAACAGTGGGAGGTCAGCATAACAGCTTTATATGTTTGTACATTGCAGTTTGCTGCGAAAGCATGCATTTCTTGTGCGTAAGAAATACACATATTTCGCACTGTTTGCCACGATGACAGTGCTCCTTTTTTAGGGTTGACTCCTCTGCATAGGCAGCACAGAATAATGTTGGCACAGGTAATATGGATATATGCTGTAACTTTGACCACTAATCTTTTTGCATGTTAAAGCTTCAAATAATTTGCAGTAAAAAACAGGCTGCATGACTTACTGATATTTAGGCTTTTTAAATGCAATCTTAAAAGGAAATGCCACTCAAGTTGCAAAAAGAATGCAGTTCAATTCACATTTTTTGATTTCCACTTCAATCACACATTCTGGTGACTTGTCAGTCTCTTTAATGAAGAAATCCTATTCAAAATTTTTAGCTGAATGGGTTGGTACTGATGTTGAATTTTGTGCACTGCTCATGACTAGAGCGATAGATTCGTGCCCGACCCATCAGTACTGCCTGAAATCGATCAGGTAATCTTTGCATATTTTTAGTATCGCTGGACGATCAGTGTCAGCTTCAGCTATGCCATGAAAGCGGCCTACAGCGACCAGCTAATGTTGTTTTCGTGTGCAACTGTAGTTGTGGTTGTGCTGAATGACCTTTCTTTATATACACTACTTAGCAAACTTACTCCTTTAGAGTCAAGTGCATCTTCAGATCGATTGTAAATGTTTTCAATGCGAGGCCTTAAGTTTCATAAGAAGTTCTTCAGTGTGCCACGAGGAAATGTGTGTTCAACATAAATTTGTATATCATTATATACAACTCTTAAAGCCTCGTCTACAACTTTGTGCAGGTTGACCTTGAGCAAAAAACTAGGAGTGACAGCAGCCCCCAGAAAAGTTCCCCATGGCGCTCAATAGGAGACTTCAAAAATCATTTTCCTCATTGAAACAAAACTTGTAATGATAACACTTGCCATATAACAAGAACTGTTTATTTGCTTTCAACTTACACATCAAAGTAATTTTCCAGTAGATGAACACATTGTTCAAATTGCATCTCAATGTGGACAAAAACGATTATATAGTGATATTTGTAATCTGGACCTAACATTATTTTTTTTTAATTATAACTTGTGTGGAGTGAGTATTTGTGGCTCAAATATTCATACAAAGTGCAGTATTGGCATACAAGAAATGCAAACGAGAAACAGTTTCGCTGAATTCTTCAAAGCCTTTGTAGCGGGTAAATTGCACTAATGTTACTCGACTTCAAATACTTTAAAGAAGCACCTTCACTTAATATGTAGATCAAACTTGATATGGCAAGAAAAAGCGGTACTTTTAAATTTTTCTCACAAATAACACCCGCACGACATTCTGCGAAATTGTGAAGCTACCCACGTGACCACTACTTTTTTCCCTTCAAAATAATTCTGCAAATAACTATTTTCAAAAGAGTAAATTGCCATCATTTTTAAAACTATATATCTGTGATGGTCGCCAGGCAGTATGGTTTGGATGTTTGGTGTAGAATAGCCCAGTGGGAAAAACAACAAATGTCTGAGCAACCTTTGACGCTCGGGCGATTTCGAAAGCATTTGTTTGTTAGCAGTTTCAATTAAGCCCTTGTCTTCATGCTTAGGCCCAGAAACAAAACACAAGTAACCAAAGTAGTCCTAAGAGTCATGCACTCTCGCTGTTGCAAGGCTTGTGGAGCCTAATTTAGTGCAAGCTTCACCATTTTTTAAAAATTCAGACTCAACCAACAGGTTTTAGAGGCAGAGTGCATTTTCAGCTAAACTGTTTCACACTGTTGTAGCTAAACTGTTGTAGGTATTAACAAAAAGGTCTGCTTTCTTTTTTTGTAAGGTGCTTTGCCTGAACGCTGTGCTTTTTGTGGTATAGTTCATTGTCTAGTGAACATAGGCCTTATAAACTAAGATTAGCCATGTTGAGGTCGATTTCTTGGTTATAGTCATAGTAGCCATATTAAAAATTATGACTTCAAACTTGATTGTTCTTTTGAAGATTTTTTCTTGCATAATGATATTTCAGAGTCTTAGTCAATTTTGTTATAAGAAAACGTGATGTCATAATAGGGTCACTTTTTATAGTCATTCAGTTTTACCTCACCTTTTACATTCTTAATAGAGCAGGTATTTTCAATATTGGTATTGATAATGGAATGAGCATGCTGTATGTAGTAAGGTGTAAGCACTTACCCATAGCACTTGCACCCAACTTTTCTGTAGGCAGTTTATTTCTGTTATTCTTGATTGATATGTGGGGTTTCACGTCCCAAAACCACTATATGATTATGAGAGATGCCGTAGTGGAGGGTTCTGGAAATTCCGACTACTTGGGGTTCTTTAACGTGCACCCAAATCTGAGCACACGGGCCTACAGCATTTCTGCCTCCATCGGAAATGCAGCCGGGAATCGATACCTCGATCTGCGGGTCAGCAGCCGAATTTCTGTTACTCTTGCTCCCCTCTTTCCGTGCAGTTCGGTTATAGTTGTCTGGCTTGTACAGATTTTTAATGGCACCTGCGTGATCCTGCTTGCTTTCATGGTGATTTTAACTTTCATAATTTGCATAAGTTTACCTCTCAAAATTGTTCAAGATGCCAATTTTGTGCACAAACTGTATAGTATAAAAGCAGCAGATGTAATGTTTATTAGAGCTTTCACTGGTAGTTCCTAAAGTTTTACTGTGCTGGAAGCATTTAAATCATAATTCTATAAGGACATAACTATCTATTATCTCTACCATTAAAAATTGTGACAACCTAGTTATTTTCACTGTGATAAGCATGCTGTTTTCTTAAATGTGGCAGAACTAATTTATACACTGATTTCTTCTATTATTCACATATGCGTAACATGAAGAATTGTGTGCCTCACATTTTCAGTTTCATTCTGTGTGTTATATTTCTTGTGCATGTGAACTAAGGTGCGAACATGTGTCTCTGACATTACTTGTGCCAATCATTTACATTTCCAGGTGCCTATGAAGGCCACATAAGTTCTGTGGCAGTGACCTTTCAAATCTATAGTTGTGCCGGAGCCTCAAGCAGCATTTCGCCGATCTCCACAAGGTGTTCATGACATAAACACAGCGCCATACTTTCACAGTGCTATGATTCTTTATGTTCAAAGATTTCATCCCAAAATTGCTGTTACATTGTGTTTTGTGCCACGATCCTGTGGCTTAGATGGAGCTTGTTAAATTACGGTGTAGTCACCTCATTTGTGTACCATCAACACAGCAATGTCGCTATTCACAGCTGAAGCATACAGACAAATAAAAAATATTTTGATTGTAGCAGGGCTGGCGTGTATAATAATGCTTCTCTATTGCAAATAATAACTTTATAAGTTCTTTAAGTCTTGCATAGAACACTGCATTAATGTGTTGCAATGTAACCACCATTTATGATCGCTAGCATGTTAATTGAGTAGCTTTGTAACGTATTTTATTTAAAAGGTAATTTTGCTTCCGCAACACGACAATTAGAAAGAGGCCGATGATTCAATCCCTCATCTTGCATATGTAAGAAATATCGTGATTTGTACACAGTATTGCATGTACTCAAGATGTGGGCGTCTATTCAATATACACATTATATTGCTTTGCACTAGATTCAGATGTAACATGCACACATTTCAGTGTTTCTGCATGATACATCTTTCCATAAAATGCGGAGTCCGCATCATACGTCTCTCCATAAGATGCGGAGTCCGCATCATACGTCTTTCCATAAGATGCGGAGTCCGCATCACACGTCTTCCTTATTCCGATAATTTCATACTTGAGGTCTTCGATTCATACGGAACGTTTCAGTAGGGTCCACTATAAAAACATGTCCAGATGGCAGGTCGTTCCTATGCAAACTACAAGGCTACTATACTACAGTCTGAATTTAAAACTAACCATTAGCGAGAAGTTCGCGAATCCTACCTCATCAATAAATTCAACAGTCTTCACGCTGGAATAAATGAAAGCATCGGAAGTGTCACCGCTCCTTGTGGGTGATAAAGGTTATCATATTCATACGCTATCCCTCCCCCCTCCTGCCACACACACTCTTTTTTCTCCTCTTGCGGCCAACTCTTTCTTTTTCCCACCGCATAATGCATTAAAGTCACGCGTTCTATTGCTGGTAGAGAAACCATGATTTGTGAAAAACTGTTTGATTTTTTAGTATTTTTATGTGGGCCATGCCAGAGTAGATCCGATTGACATCTGTTTTGCCGCACATGTAGCCCTGATCTCTCGTGTCTCCTTCGCGGCATCATCATCGTTTTACTGGTTCATATGTTTCATTGATGCAATGACTTCCTATTCATATGTGCCTTGAGTTGTAGCACTAATCTTGTAACATGAGGTGATAGATCAAGATGGATTGTCAACGATGTTTGATTTTGCATTCCTGATGTTTTTTCGAGATTTGAGTGGCCCTTAAAAGCGGCATACGTTTTGTTCACTTTTGATTCTCTGACAAAGGCCGTGCCACGGTCGAAACGTCATTAGATAAAGAAACTACTTGCTTTCCCGTACGTGTACCAGCTTCTTTCCATATATATATATATATATATATATATATATATATATATATATATATATAGCGGCCACGTCAGCAGCACGGGTAAGTGAGCTCTGCACATATCTACCTATAACTTTAGCAATTTTCGTTCTAGGAGGGTCAGAGTGGTGTTATTTATTCGTAAAGACAGAAGGAGTTCAACCGCTACAAATACTGCTATTACAAACGAAAATTTTAAATTTTAGGAGCGGAAAACAGTGTGAATCTGTGAAAACAACAGCCGTCGGACCACGTGTTCTTTACGATCACTTGTAGCGTCGTTAATATTCTACCGGGATATTGCTTACTTATAAAGTTGAAAGTCCTTAGGGTAGACCTGACGCTACTGAAGTTTGATCAGGCTAGGTTTATTAGTTCCACAGTTATTCCGCAATCAAAAGTAAGCCTAATTACTAAAAAGATTAAATTGATAATATCACCTCGCAAACGCTTTTAAATTTTGTCCGCTTAATATAATAATAAACCTCACCCCATAGGCTACCAGGAGGCCCAATTCCGTATACTCCAGGCCCTTTATTAAGGTGGTAATCAGCAAAAAGCTCATTTCATTAAAACAAATTTTCAAAAGGAGCTACAAACGCCACCGAAAAATAGCTAAAATCTTCTTTTAGAACACCACAGTCCGGTTTTTTTCGTGTAAAAACAATTTTTATAGCTTAAGGTAACCGGAAGATACAGAGTTAGGAAGAATATAACGAGAGCCGTTATTAAACGTGTGGCGCCCGCGTCTTCCTTCGCTTAGAGGAGCAGGGTGGCTCACTGCTCGGGAGAAAGGTACGCCCGTCAGGTCAAAGTCTTAAACCATCTTAAACCACGTGTTTTTTTACGATCGCTTTTACCTTTGCTAATAACCTACCGGGAAACTTCTAACTCATACAGTGCAAAGCCCTAGTTTTAGACCTGTCGCCGCTCAGGTTTCATCAGGACAGGAGTAATAGTACAGGAACTATTTTGTGACTAAAATTAAGCCTAATCACTAAAAAGAATAATTTGGTAACATCACCTCACAAACAAATTTAAATTTTGTCCGCTAAATTTATTAATTAACAGCATCCCATAGGCTAATCTAGGCCCAACTCTGTACTCTCTAGACCCTTAATTAAGAGGGTAATCAGCAGGAATCTCATTTCATTAAAACATTTTTATAAAATTAACCACAAACTTGACTGATACACCACTGAAACCTACATTTAGAACATAACGATCCGGGTGCGGCGATGGCGTAGTGGTTAGAGCATCCGCCTCACATGGAAGAGGTCCGTGGTTGAAATCCCAGTGCCGCGCAGTTCCCAACCGGAAAAAAAAGATCCACGTGTGAACTCCATCCGCGCGAACTGCATTAAGAGGCCTGGGGTGCAGCCTCACCGGTAACCACCGCTGGCAACGCATTCCTTCACCAGAGAAAGATTGGCCACCCTGGTGCAGTATCTGGCCACTACATCCCACATGCATACGTCAAATAACTCACGGCCCTCAGTTCCTAGCAGCTGCGAAGCAACTGACCATGGCGGCGGTCAGATCTGCAACGCAGCAGAGGGTGCTAAGAATCTCTGAACTACAGGCCGCCTTTGGAACCTGAACTTGGCAACGTTTAACGCTAGAACCTTATCTAGTGAGGGAAGTCTAGCTGTACTATTCGAGGAGCTAGAGGGTGTTAAATGGGATTTAATAGGGCTCAGTGAGGTTAGGAGGACAGAGGAGGCATATACTGGGCTACAGAATGGGCACGTCCTTTGCTATCGGGGCTTGGCTGACAGAGGAGAACTGGGAGTGAGGTTCCTAATTCACAGGAACATAGCTGGCAACATAGAGGAATACTATAGAATTAATGAAAGGGTGGTAGGTATTGTAATTAAACTTAATAAAAGATACAAGGTAAAGGTAGTACAGGCTTATGCGCCTACATCCAGCCATGATGACGCTTCAGTTGAAAGCTTCTATGAAGACACAGAATCAGCAATGAGTAAGGTAAAAATACAGTATACTATTGTGATGGGCGACTTTAATGCAAAGGTAGGGAAGAAGCAGGCTGAAGACCTTGCCGTAGGAGATTATGGCATTAGCACTAGAAACGCCAGAGGAGTGCTACTAGTAGAATTCGCAGAACGCTATAATTTGCGGATTTTGAATACCTTTTACCGAAAACGAGAAAACCGCAAGTGGACATGTAGGAGCCCTATTGGCAAATATAAGAACGAAATAGACTTTAAAATGACTGTACATCCAGGAATTGTGCAGGTTGTGGAAGTTGTTGGCAAGGTACGATGCAGTGACCATAGAATGGTACGGTCTCGAATTCGCCTAGACTTGAAGAAAGAACGACAAAAAAGGATTCGCAAGAAGCCAATCAATGAGCTAGCACTGAGAGGGAAAGTACAGGAACTCAGAGTGTTGCTGCATAACAGGTACTCGGTTCTTAGTGAGGAAACCAACCTTAGCGTAGATACAATAAATGATAACCTGACGAGTATGATTACGGAGTGTGCAGTGGACGTTGGAGGCAGGGTAGTTAGACAGGACACTGGCGATCTTTCCCAGGAAACGAAGAACCTAATTAAGAAGCGTCAAATCATGATAGTTTCAAGTACAACAGACAAAAGAGAACTGGCAGAGCTTTCGAAGTTGAATAATAGACGTAAGGTATGCGATGTAAAAAGGTATAACATGGAGAGAATTGAACACGCTCTAAAAACGGAGGAAGCGCCAAAGCAGTGAAGAGGAAACTTGGGATAGGCAAAAGTCGGATGTATGCACTAAGGGACAAAGAAGGCAAAGTAACTACCAATATGGATAGGATAGTTAAAATAGCGGAGGAATTTTACAGAGATCTATACAGTAGCCGAGACAACCACGACCTTAATACTATAATAACTAGCAGTAACCCAGATGACACCCCACCAGTAATGATAGAAGAAGTCAGAAAAGCGTTGGAGAGCATGCAAAGAGGCAAAGCTGCTGGTGAGGATCAGGTAACATCAGATCTGCTGAAAGATGGAGGACAGATTGTATTAGAAAAACTAGCTACCCTATTTACGAGGTGTCTCCAGACGAGAAGAGTACCAGAGTCTTGGATGAACGATAACATCATTTTAATACATAAAAAACGAGGTGACAAGGACTTGAAGAATTACAGGCCGATCAGCTTGCTCTCTGTAGTATACAAGCTATTTACAAAGGTAATTGCTAACAGAGTAAAGAAAACATTAGAATTCAATCAACCAAAGGAACAAGCAGGATTTCGAACAGGCTACTCAACAATTGACCAGATCCATACTATCAATCAGGTAATAGAGAAATGCTCAGAGTATAACCAACCACTATACATAGCCTTCATAGATTACGAGGAGGCGTTTGATTCAGTAGAAATATCAGCCGTCATGCAGACAATGTGGAATTAGGGCGTAGATGAAGTATATATAAACATTCTGAAAGAAATCTACAGGGGATGAACTGCTACCATACTGCTTCATAAAGAAAGCAACAGAATACCAATCAAGAAGGATGTAAGGCAGGGGGACACAATCTGCCCAATGGTATTTACCGCGTGCTTACAGGAGGTTTTCAGATGCCTAGAATGGGAACAGTTAGGGATAAGAGTTAATGGAGAATACCTTAGTAACCTGCGCTTCGCCGACGACATTGCATTGCTGAGTAACTCAGGGGACCAATTGCGACTCAGGATTACGGAGTTACACAAAGAGAGCAGAAAGGTGGGTCTTAATATTATTCTGCAGAAAACGAAAGTAATGTACATTACCTCGGAAAGGAGCAGTGTTTCAAGATAGGTAATAGTGCACTTGAAGTTGTAAAAGACTATGTCTACTTAGGGCATGTAATAACCACAGAGCCTAACCACGAGATTAGAGTGACTAGAAGAATAAGAATGGGGTGGAGCACATTCGGCAAGCACTCTCAAATTATGACAGGTAGATTGCCACTATCCCTCAAGAGGAAGGTATATAACAGCTGTATCTTGCCAGTACTTAGCTACGGGGCAGAAACCTTGCGACTTACAAAGAGGGTTAAGCTTAAATTGAGGACGACGCAGCGAGCAAAGGAAAGAAAAATGGTAAGAGACAAGAAGAGAGCAGAGTGGATTAGGGGACAAACGGGGGTTAAGGATATCATAGTTGAAATAAAGAAGAGAAAATGGACATGGGCCGGGCATGTAGTGCGTAGACAGGATAACCGCTGGTCATTAAGGGTAACTAACTGGATTCCCAGAGAAGAGAAGCGGGTTAGGGGGAGACAGAAGGTGAGGTGGGCGGATGAGATTAAGAAGTTTGCGGGTATAAATTGGCAGCAGCAAGCACAGGACCGGGTTAACTGGTGGAACATTGGAGAGGCCTTTGTCTTGCAGTGGTCGTAGTCAGGCTGATGATATATATATATATATATATATATATATATATATATATATATATCATCAGCCTGACTACGTCCACTGCAGGACAAAGGCCTCTCCCTTGTTCCGTCAGTTAACCCGATCCTGTGCTTGCTGGTGCCAACATGGGAGATATATATATATATATATATATATATATATATATATATATATATCCGTATAGGGAAGAAGACGCACGTACGAAGTAGTTTTATGGACGTTTCGGCCGCGGGTCCGGCCTTCATCAGAATACATACAGTTGATGGCACGAGTGCTGTTTATATACATGTGCATATCAATGAGATACAAATATGAAAACCGGCATGAAAGGCGATATATGGGCATATATATATGCAATTCACACAATATGAAGGACACTTAATACACGAGTAAAAAGATATATTTTTACTCGTGCATTAAGTGTTGTTATTAGTGGAGGTTTCACAAGCACTCGATATAAAAAAATGACAGGTAAACTAATCAGCGATTGATGCGCCGGAACAAGGTTTGCCTTTTATCATAAGCTCGGTGATGGTTTTTTATTGATAAAGATAAAAGACGGTTCATGGTATTCCAAACTGCCTTCTGGTCATTTGCAATAGCAGGAAACTTACGTTCATAATATTGTATGAGTGCCCGTTTTATATCAGACCCTTATTTATTTCTGAACTGTTCAAACTGCCGTAAGTAGTCGATTTGCTTTGTTTTAATGAAAGTGTGAAATAGGTTATACCTTTATTTTATTCTCTTTAGAAGTGATGCATCTATCCATGGTTTCTTAGCTTTTTTGTTCGTTTTGAGCCGTACAAGAGGAAATGCCTGATCATGGAGCTGTGTTAATTTCAACGCAAATGTTTCGTAAGCTCGTACAGGTTCTGCGATTTTTAATACTTCACTGAAATCTGCCGCAGCAATTATTCTTTGAAAGGTCTGAAATTTCTCAGTGGTAATTGTTCTGTAGTAGGTAGGGTTGATTTTCTTACGCTTTTTTATGTGACTTTATGAATGCAAAAATTGGCAAGTTGTCACTAACACCGGGCTTAAAACTGCAGCACATATTTATTTTTAAAATTTGGTGAAACACAAGTCAAGAAGGGTTTCAGATACTTCTGTCAACCGAGTAGGCACATGAATTTCGTTCTCATAGCCAAAACAGAGCATTGTGTCAAAAAGAATTTGCTTGTTAGCCGAGGTAGCCAACATGTCAATGTTGAAATCACCCGTTACAATCACTCGTGCGTTTTGTCGTTCAAAAAATTCTGATAACTCCCGAACAAAGTATAAGAAGGCTGACTAAGTTCCGGAAGGAGGCCTAAATATTACTACTAGGAACAAATTAGCCGACCTCACCATCACTGATTCAAAATCACAAGTTGTAACTCTATATTCTTTGAAGACAACAAATTTAGGGCTATTGAGGATATAAATTGCCACACCACCACCTCGCTTCTTCTTTCTACAGACTGTGACGTAATTGTAGCCTGTAAAGAATGCAGCGTCCTCACAGCTCCTGAACCAAGTCTTTGTAAAAGCTGAGAAATCAAATTTAAGTTTTAAGAGGTCGAGCAGTATATTAACAGCTTTTTAGGGGCGAAGCTCCTTATGGCGTGGCTCGTGCGTCCCTCGTAATACGTAACCACCAGTGGCACATACCCGAAATAGCGGTCCTTACGATTTTGGCCTCCAAGGTGGTTCCGGTGAGAGATTTCTTCTGTGCGTTGTTGAACAATAAAAGATAGTGCTCAATGCACATGCTAATGGCTGCTAAGGGGGAATGAGAGACAGGAGCATTCGGCCTTTAGGTAACGCGCACGCTGCGCTCCCCATTAGCAGCTATTGGCATGTACATTGAGCACGATCTGATGAGAAAGGGTTGCTACGTTATACTCGCTGGGTGTAACCTCTTTGGTTTTAGAAAGATTTAGAGAGCATTGGGCCGCATAGCCATGAATACAGTGATCTAGTATATACCATGAACTCGAGGTGGTTAAAGGTGGGAAGTAAACCTGAAGCGCAAGCCGTAATTAAGTGTGCATGTGCCACCTCCCGTTTAGTCCTTGAAATGTCCGCTAGATGGCGGTGCTTCTATATGGAGAATATATGATGAAAAGATGCGAGATGGTGGTACTTGGAGTGCTGAATAGATGGACGAACCGACACACAGACAGATGCATGGATGGACGCATGAACGGAAGCAGGCGCGGATGCATGGACGAACGCAGGGATGGACGCACGAACAGACGCACGCACGCACGGACGGGTGGATGGACGCATGGACGGTTACAAAGACGTACACAGGAACGGACAGAAGCAAGAACGAATGGACGGACGAATGCTTCGCCCCACTCCCCATCATTCACTCCGTGGATATGCTGCCATTTTTTATTTCGTAAACTTTGCGAATTCAGATGAAGTAACGTTAACTGGTCTTTATCGTGAAAAAAGTTTAGTCGTTGAAAGGAATATGCGTCGTTCTAAAGGTATTTCTTTCCATGTGTCATAGTGATTTGCTGATCCGGTGTGAGCTGACATCATTTAGTTTAGCGAATTTTTTCGTGATGTTGCTGTGATACTATTCTAATTACTCGGTAACGTGGAGTGCGGCGCACAAAAAGCTTTCTGTTTTGGCGCCATGTGAACTGATATTCTTTTTCAGTTGCCCTATATTCATTTTTCAGAAAAGTGCTTCGTTTTACGCCTTGAGGTATTCATTGAAAAAAATAGTTAACTTGGCTTTTCTTAAGTCGCTCTTTTTTTAAGCCATCTTTTTTTCATAAGACGAGACGAGAACCTCACTGTCACAATATCAGGTTTATCACTTTTTATCTTTTTTCGATGGCATACAATGCACAGCCACGACATCATTCTCAGAAAGTGGTGGAAGATCAACATCGCATGCTAATTTGTTTAGCTTTTCTAGAGGGATTTCATTAGTGTGTTGGGACAGTCTGTGCACTTTTTATTTATTTATTGCGAATGCTGCAGGCCAGTTTGTGGCCCAAGCAGGAGGGGCAATTGGCAATACACATAACACTGTTACACATACATAAAAAGATTAAAAATAACAATAAAAAGGAGTACAATGCAGATTGGTCAAGGCATAGCACACCATAAAATGCATATTCTGAGCGACAGATGCTTTCCTGGAGCGTTTGGGAAAAATTTTGGCTTGTATCACTGCTTCCAGGAGCGCATTCCATTCGGAAATTGCACGTGGGAAGAAGCTGTGCTTAAACTGATCAGTTTTGGCGAAGATAGGCTGAAAGGAATGAGCATGCATGTGACGGGTCCTTCTTGTCGAGGTTAAGGCGTCTGCTATACTGATCTAACTCGTCGATTTCGTGTTTGAGCTTATCCACTTTTTCTTTAGCCTCAGTCTCGAGTTTCCCAACTCGTTTTTTGAAGTGCGAAAGGTCATTTGACTCGTGCTTCAGTTTCGCCATAACTTCATCATATTCCTTCGACATAACCTTTACCGACTCTTCTATGTTCTCAACAGTTGTATTTTGATTGCTAGCAATTCATTTAATTTGCAGTAGATTTAAGGTAACTCAGAAGCAAAGCTCGTTTCTGAACCACGAATTTGACCCTCTGAACGACTTTTAGCATGAGCCATCGAATTTACAAGGCGTGCATTCCCATGATTTTTTTGCCGCTGCCTGATTTCTTTTTGTAGGCAATTTCTGTTACGCAGAGCATGAACCAACAAGGTAATAACACCTGCATTCAGAGCACATTAGCCACAAATCACCGTCGCTTATCTTGTATTTAAAATTCCGACACGTGTCTACCATGTTGACACTCAAGCAAAAAGCACTCTACGCACTCAGCAGCACAAGAACCATGAACTAATAGATTCGTAAAAGATGCCAGGAAGATCAAAAGCAACCAACGTGCAATGTACAAGGTACGCCTTTGAAATCCGCTGCGTTGCCTCGATGAAGTCTATACTGTTGCCGAGTGCGCAAATGCCGTAGAACCGTGCAGCAGACGTCCTTTTATGAAAGAAATGATGCTTGTCCACCAGGGGACTATCTTCAGGCCTCCGCTTGACCAATAGCTTGTTCCCGTTTTTCAGTGCGTGCTCCAACAGCCGTCGATTGTGATACCGCAGTTTTCTTGAATGTAAAAGGTACGCCTTTAAAATTTACTGCGCTGCCTCGATAATGTCTCTACCGCTGCCGAGTGCGCAATTGCCATAGAAGCGTGCAGCAGACGTCATTTTATGTAAGCAAAGGTTCTTGTTCACCAGGGGTCTATCCTAAGGCTCCACTTGACTAATATCTTGTTCGCGTTCTTCGGCGCGTGCTCCAGCAGGCATCCATTGTTATACCGCTGTTTTCTGCAATGTACAAGGCACGCCTTTAAAATTTGCTGCGTTGCCTCGTTGATGTCTCTACTGCTACCGAGTGCGAAAATTACACCACGCACCCCAGAACTACAGCCCATTACCGACAAACGAATCGGTTGACCAAAAAACTAAAGAAAGCAATGACTCATATGCTCGCTATGCACATCAATGTACAGCACAAGACGGGGCATTCACATACAATATCTCTACGCAAAAATCACACGTTTCATGCCGTTCCGTCTTCTATACGGTCGTGATGTCCAGACAATGTTGGATGCCATGCTACGATGCGACATGGACAAACTCGACAATCTTGATGAAGACCACTGCGTCCTTTGTTCAGCAAGCTGAAGAAGTGCGCCATCTGGCCCATGTGAACATAAAGAGTCAACAGGGTATTGACATACGACGCTACACCTTCCGCCACAGACAAGCAGACTACCAACCGTGTGACCTAGTGTTAGTTTGGACCCCCATTCGCAGCAAAGGCCTTCCTGAAAACTTCTCAGCCGCCATTTCGACCCGTAAAGGTGCTACGATGAATGAGCGACCTCAACTACGATGTCGTTCTGTACGGCAGCCAACCAGCACGACGCTGACAGTTACGGCCGGAGATTGTGCACGTGGTGCGGTTAAAACCAAATCAGAAATTATGACTCTGAAGGTTTTACGGACATTATGTTTCTGTATGTTTACTACAAGAGCAACCCTTAACATCGCGAAGATGCTCTTTTGGGGGGGGGGGGGGGAATGCCACGCGCTTCATCTACCAGCGTGAAAGAGGCAGGCGAAGACGCGGTAGTCCTGTTGGTCGTGCCTTTGTTTTGGCTGTTCTGTGCCGACCACTCTCGGGTGACTTGGGCCTTGTGTATACCCGCTTTATAAACGTCGCCTTTGTTTAGAACATGGCAGTAAGATAGTTCTTGATAGTGAAAGTAGTCGGTACGTAGTTTTTGAGAATACCAAAAGAAGTGAATTGCTTTACGGTATTTACGTTCCCCAAATGTAGGACAGTTCCTGGAAGCGCTTGCGAGTCAAACTTGTCACATGTACCTATTCTTATGTATAAGTGTGATGGCGAGAGTCGTCAGTGTCTAGCAATTCAAGCTGACGCTTTGTGGTAGTGATGCAAATACTTCAATGCTTTCGTACGAAGTTTCTTGCCTTTAGCCACTTTCTAGAATTAGAAATAACGCGCTCCTTACCTTTTCAAACACTGTTTTGATTATTAGGCTAACCGCACATGTATTTACTAGTACGTATATCAAACTCACTACTGATGGGTTCTGTTTCACTTCTATATCTTTTTACTTGAGTTAATATTTACTACCATAGAAAACCTACAACATATTATCCAGGCCTAATCGCAGCGCCTGTCTATTCTTTAGTACTCGGAAACGTTTTGCGCTTAACTTTCATGCACTCTAACTGCCCGTGACGTATACACTCAACGCAATCTTCCCATAAATGTAGCCGATTAGTCGCAAAACAGGTGCGTGCAACTCGCCAGCTAACAGCAGAGTAGAAGCGCGTATGTTCGCATCCAGCGAAGCTCACAAGGTCAGAATTTCAAAACCACGCTAGGTGTTTTTTTTTTCTTTTTAAGAAAAAAATGGACTTTCAAGCAGTTTAGAAAAAGCCAGGTGAGTTATGGGTCAGGTGGTATTCTACAATGCTAAGAAAGTGAATTAAAACCCCCTACTTAGATATAGCGCAGCAGCGTAGCATGTAGCAACAAAATTTTGTTCGAATGCAGACTTCAGGCCATTCCTCTTTTTATATATACTTACAACGCGTGATGAAGGAATCAGTTTAAAAAATGAGGTCTGGGGTGCACCCTCACTGACAACCAGCTGCCGATGATGCACTCCCTCTACCGAGCAAGATGGGCATCCAGGTGCAGTACCTGGCCACAACCTCCCATGGAGGCAGCAATTCACCCTTGGCTCTCAGTCTTCAGCGGCTGTGAAGCAACTGTTCAAGGTGGCGGACAGACCTGCGGTGCTGTGGTGGGTGCTAAGAATTTTTCGGGCCGCACAGACTGCCTTCAGAAGCTGAAGTTGGTTACCTTCAACGCTAGAACGATCCCTAGTGAAGCTAGTCTAGCTGTGCTATTCGAAGAATTAGACGAAGCTAAATGGGATGCAACACGGCTCAGCGAAGTTAGGAAGACAAGTGAGGCTTATGCAGTGCTGAAGAATGCACACGTCCCATGTTATTGGGAATTAGTTCACAGAAAGGAACCAGGGTGCGGTTTCTTAGACACAATATTATTGCTGGGAACAGAGAAATACTATACTGCCACGTTCCATTTCTCAAGCTTTGTTATCGCCCCAATACATTACACAATTCTCAGCGCAAACCACGCCTGCAGTTTTCGACTATCTTCAGTAGCGTTGTAGATCATTTCGATAAGATCACGCTCACTCCGTGAACTGTACAAATTATTCTAGAACTTACGCCACCACCAGCGAGAACGCTAGAACATTCGATGGCAAGAGTATAAATCTCGACGCATTTCGCCGCTTGTCAGTAGTTGACCGACGACCAACGCTCCGCTCACCACTAACAGATTGATTGATTTGTAGGGTTTAACGTCCCAAAACCACTATATGAATATGAGAGACGCTGTAGTGGAGGGCTCCGGAAATTTCGACCAGTTGGGGTTCTTTAACGTGCACCCAAATCTGAGCACACGGGCCTACGACATTTCCACCTCCATCGGAAAAGCAGCCGCCGCAACCGGGATTTGAACCCGCGACCTGCGGTCAGTAGCCGAGTACCTTAGCCACTAGACCACTGCGGCGGGGGTCGCCGCTATCAGTCCAAGACTGCTACTGTAGTCCGACTTTCCATTTACTGGGCACAGGTTTGCCCAAATAAACAAAGTATTATTTGACTCGTGATGTGCTCCATTCGTCCACGTCACGACCCCGTGACATCTGGTGGAGGTGCTGTTTCTTCCATGTGCCGGACGCCTCCGTCAAGCCGTGAACCCAGCCCACGCCGTGAAGACGCCGACGCCAGCAACGAGCAGCGAGTTAGCCGCAGGCAACAGGGTCTGCCACCGGAGTACGGGCTTTTACTGGATAAGGCTCAGAAAACCAAGACGTTGACGTTGACCACGGCGACCATATCAGCGCCTGTTCCACCTGCACCACTTCTCCTCCAGCAACCCAGAGCCGCCAACGTTTCGCGGTTCGCCACTGGAAGACCCGGAAAGCTGGATCGAAAGGTTTGACCGCGTCGCCGCCTTCAATCACTGGACAGACGATGACAAGCTCCGGCGTGTGCATTTCGCCTTAGAAGATGCTGCTCGGAACTGGTTCGAGAATGAAGAGCGAAGCCTTACAGCGTTGGACGTCTTTCGCGCCAGGTTCCTCACCACTTTCGCAAGTGAAGTGTGGTGCGCAAGGAGAAGGCCGCAGCTCTCCTCGAAGCCCGCATGCAGATGCCAAATGAAAACGTGGCGCTAATCACGGAAGATATGATTAAGCTCTTCCGCCACACTGACCTCGACATGTCCGAGGAGAAGAAAGTCCGTCTGCTCATGCGAGGAGTAAAGCAGCAACTCTTCGCCGGGCTGATCAGAAACCCGCCAAAGATGGTCGCCGCATTCATCTCAGAAGCATCTATGATAGAGAAGACGCTCGAGATGCGCACGCGGCAATATAACCGTAGCTACTCGTCTACAAGCTACGCCTGCATTAAAAAGCGCTAGGAACCACTGACTTGCGTGAGACGATCCGAGCGAACGTGCAAAAAGAGGTGTGAAAATTCGTTCCTTCAGCGCAGTCTCACGTGGAATCCATTGCGGACGTCATACGCCAGGAGATCCAGCAATCGCTGGGCATCCCTTAGCCTCAAGAGCCCCAGCTGCAAGTCATGAGCTATGCTGCTGCAGCCCATCGTCACGCCCTCCCTCCAAACACACGCAAAATGCCACCCCATCGTCATTCCTTCTCCAGACGCCACCACCGCCACCACCCCCACCAAATTCTTTACGTTCGCCAGCTGGCCAGCGCAGTGCGCCGAGGGAAGCCGACGTTTGGCGTGCACCTGACAACCGCCCGCTCTGCTACAACTGTGGCGAGGCCGGGCACACATACCGCCGTTGCCAGTACCGACAGTTTGGACTGCGTGGCTTCGCCGTCAATGCACCACGTCCGTAGCCAGAGGAACGGCCACGTGACATTGCCGACTACCTGACAGGAACTCGGTGGACAGGTTGAAGTCCAACCCGTTCGCCGTCACCCACCCACCGCATGTCACCGCACCACCGGTAGTACTCTGGCCCAACGCAGGGCCGGTCTTCTAGCCCGTATCCGGGAAACTAAGGGCAGCAACCGATGGAGGTGCATATGTTGTGCGACGAACTACCGAAGATCCTCCGATGACGACGACGCCGTGACGGAGCTTTCGGAACACGACGCCAGCCAGACAAAGTCCTGATGGCGAAACCTCACTTACTGAAGGTGGCCTGACGACGCAACATGTAAGCAGCGGAACAAGCCGACGCAGCCGTGACCCGACGCCAAGCCCTACTTGTAACGCGAGACGGCGAACAAGCGACCTCGAAGTTCTTATCGACGGCCACAGAGTGACCGCTCTCGTCTATACTGGACCCGACTACTCCGTCATCAGTGGGCCGTTTGCCGCAAAGTTGCCGAAAGTTAGGACAACTTGGGAAGGCCCAGAAATCCGCGCAGCCGGAGGTCATCTCGTAACGCCTGCGGGAATCTGCACAGCGAGAATCACCCCAGTAACGGCTGTATTTATCCTACAGACTTCATAGTCCTATAGTATTGCTCGAGAGATGTCATCCTTGGCATGGACTTTTCATGCCTCCATAGTGCTGTCATCAGCCTAAAAACAAGGTCGATAACATTATCCACAGAAGAAGCACTACCACCGCGCACGCCATCAGGACACCATGCCTTGAATGTGCTGGAAGAACAAGTCACCACTCCGCCTCGCTCGAGCGTCATTATTTCAGTCGGTGCTCCTAAATCACCTGACTTGGAAGGCGTCGTTGAAGGCAGCCAGCATCTGTTGGTCCCCCGAAATAGTCGCGTTTCAAGAGGAATCGCAGAGCTGCAGGGAGGCAAAGCAACGGTTATGCTCACGAATTTCAGCAATGAGTACAAACTTGTGAACAAAGGAACAACGGTCGCATACATCGAAGAAATTGTCGAAGCAACCAGTGTTGTCGCCCTCGCCGATTCTGCGGTACGAGCTCAAAGGAACCAAGCCCCTCCCATAGCTTTCGACGCCAATCCCCGACTTCCGAACATTAAGCAATAACAGCTCAAGGCCCTGCTCCTGCAATACGAAGATTGCTTATCATCGTCATCAAAAATTCCGCAAGCCTTAATCACGAAACATCGCATCATAACCGAAGAAAATGCCAGACTACTCCGTCAGAGTCCATAAAGGGTTTCGACGCGAGAACGCGAGGCCGTAAAGACACAAGTTTGTCAAATGGTACGGGACAAAATCCAGCCGTCCAAGAGTCCATGGACGTTCCCCGTGGTGTTAGTGAAGAAAAAAGATTGAACCCTACGTTTCTGCGTCGATTATCACCGCCTGAACTGAATCACAAAAAAGGACGTGTATCCTCTCCCACGAATAAGGACGCACTGGATCGGCTCCATAACGCCAAGTACTTTTCGTCAATGGACCTCAAGACTGGCTATTGGCAAATCGAAGTCGACAAAAGAGACCGAGAGAAGACAGCGTTTATAACACCGGACGGCCTCTTCGAGTTTAAGGTGATGCCCTTCGGTCTTTGCTCAGCGCCTGCAACTTTTCATTGCGGTATAGATACAGTACTGGAAGGATTGAAGTGGCAGACTTGCCTTGTGTACTTTGACGACGTCGTCATGTTTTCCTCGAGTTTATATGAGCATCTTCGGCGCCTCGAAGCTGTACTTCAAACCATCAAGACGTCCTGACTCACACTGAAGCCAAAAAAGTGCAGATTTGCGTACGAAAAGCTCTTGTTTCTGGGGCACGTGATTAGCAAGTCTGGAGTTCGTCCCACTCCAGGGCAAACAACCGCCATCGCCGACTTCCCACCGCCCACTGACAAGAAGGCGGTGCTCCAAATTCTTGGCCTGTGCGCCTATTATAAGCAGTTCGTGAAAACCTTCGTTTGCATCGCCGATCCACTCACTAACCTCACCAAGTCCGATGTGGAGTTCAAGTAGGAAACGCCGCAGGAACACGCTTTCCAGGCGATAAAACATCGCTTCCAGACGCGCCTCCGTTACTTGCCCATTTCAACGAATTCGCCGAGTCGGAAATACACACTGACGCAAGCAGCGTAACTCTTGGCGCCGTTCTTGTGCAGATGGCTGATGGTCTTGAAAGGGTTATTAGTTACGCGAGCCGCTCACTATTCAAAGCAGAAGCCAATTATTCCACAACAGAAAAAGAGTGCCTCGCCATCATCTCCGCTGCGTCGAAAGTACGCTCCTACCTCTACGGCAGGCCTTTCAAAGTTGAGCGACCACCACGTCTTGTGTTGGCTACCTACCTTGAAGGACCCTTCAGGTCGCCTCGCACGATGGAGCCTGTGACCTCACGAATGTGACATTACCGTCGTTTGCAAGTCCGGCAAGCAACATTCCGATGCCGGCTGTCTCTCTCAAGCGCCTGTCTACCAACCACCGCCCGACGAATCGGATGACGACTACTTCACTGAAGAACAGCGGGCTGACACGCAACTTAGGGCCTTAATAGAATACCTCGAAAGCAGGACCACCGAAGTTCCGAAGGTATTCAAACACGCGCTTGCATCATTCTTCCTCTAAAGCGGTATTCTCAAAAAAAAAACTTTTCACCGCTTCGAGCCAAGCACCTCCTTGTGGTGCGTTCAGCTCTGCGAACAGAGTTCCTGCAAGCTCTGCACGACGATCCGACGTCATGGCACTTCAGTGTTTCACGCACACTCGCGAGGATACAAGAAAGGTACTATGGGCCACGTCTTACCAACAACGTCACTCGTTATGTGAGGACATGCCCAGCCTGTAAGCGACGCAAGACACCGCCGGCAAGACCAGCGGGACTTCTGCAGCCAACCACTTCGCCGACCGTTTCAGCAGATTGGTATGGACCTACTGGGGCCGTTCTCGACGTCGGCTTTCGGAAACAAGTAGATTGTGGTAGCTAACGACGACTACCTCACCGCTACGGCGAGACAAAAGCCTAGTCCAAAGGCAGTGCATCCGAGGTAGCTAAGTTCTTCGTCGACAATATCGTCCTATGTCACGGCGCCCTGGAGGTCCTCATCACCGGCAGACGAACGGCATTTACTGCTGACCCAACTCAAGCGATCTAACCATACAGCCAGACAAACCACCACCGGATGACAGCGTGCCACCCACAGACCAACGGCCTCACCAAAACAAGATCGCCGACATGCTGACAATGTACGTTGATTTCGAACACAAGACGTGGGACGCCATTCTTCCGTACGTGACCTTCGCATACAACACTGCGATGCAGGAGATGACGCAGATATCTCCCTACAAATTGGTCTGCGGAAGGAGCCCAGCAACGACGCTCGATGCCATGTTACCCAACGTCACCAACGAAGAAAACCTCGATGTGAATGAGTACCTTAAACGCGCCGAAAACGCCCGACAACTCGCGTGTCTCCGTATCAAGAATCAACAGACGAACGACAGCTGCCGTTACAATCTTAGACTAGGCTTCGTAAAATACCAGCCCGGTAAACGTGTTTGGTTGTGGACGCCTCTCCGCCGACGTGCACTCAGTGAAAAGCTTCTACGACAGTACTTCAGCCCGTACAGGATGGTTCGACGTCTCGGCCCACTTGATTACGAGGTTGTCCCCGAAGGCTTCCCGAACTCTCAACGACGCCAATCGCGACCTGAAGTCGTCCATGTCATGTGTTTCAAGCAATTTCGTGCGCGTTAACTGAAACAGTGTTTTTTGTATCGTTGCTGTATCGTAACTTATCTATTGTACCTTCTTACATTATTGTTGTACCTTCAACTTTAGTTAAAGCATTGGGACGAAGCCTTTTTCAAAGATGGGCATTGCCACAATCCATTTCTAATGCTTTGTTATCGCCACAATACATTACACAATTCTCAGCGCAAACCGCACCTGCACTTTTCGAGAAGCGCCAGGACTGTAGTAGATAACTTCATTAAGAACACGTCCACTCCGCGAACTCTATAGAATATTCTAGATCCTACTTCACCACAAGCGATAATGCTAGAATACTCAATGGCATGAGTCTATATGCCGACGCGCTTCGCCGCTTGTCAGTAGTTGATCGACGGCCGACGCTCCGTTTGACGCTATCAGTCCAAGACTGCTACTGTAGTCTAACTTTCAGTTTACTGGGCAGGGGTTAGCACAAAAAACAATTTATTATTTGACTCGCGGTGAGCTCCATTCGTTCACGTAACGACCCCGTGAAAATACCATTGGTGAAAAAATGGCAAGTGTCACAATCTAGTTTATCAAAACGTACAAGATTAAAGTGTTACAGGCTTACGCGCGTACATCAAGTCACGAAGATTATTTCGTTGAACGCTTCTATGAAGACGTAGATTCAGACGGTATCAACACAGTGTACTTTTCTGATTGGTGACTTCAATGCCAAAGTAGGCAAGAAACAAGCCGGAGGCCGTGCAGTGGGGCTATATGGCATAATTTAGAAATGCCAGAGAGAATTTATTCATAGTGTTCCCAGAACTCAATTATTTACTGATCTTGAATACCTTTTTCAGAAAAGTTGATAACTGTAGGTGAATGTGGCAAATTCCAAAGGATGAACTTTTAAAGAAACAGAGTTCATTAGGTGTGCATACCCAGGCACTCTACAGGATGTAGAAGCAGTTCGAAAGACCAGATGCACGGACCATGGAATGAAGTCGTATTCAGCTCTCTTAAAAAATCAAGCACAATGAACTGGCGGAGAAAGATAAAGTACCTGAGTTCAGAATTTCGCTTTAGAATTGATTCGATATGTGGGATTTAACGTCCCGAAACCACTATAAGAATATGAGAGATGCCGTAGTGGAGGGCTCCAGATATTTAGACCACCGAGTGTTCTTTAACGTACACCCAAATCTGAGCATACGGGCCTACAACATTTCCGCCTTCATCGGAAATGCAGCCGCCGCAGCCGGGATTTGAACCCGCGCCCTGCGGGTCAGCAGCCGAGTACATTAGCCACTAGACCACCACGGCGGGGCTAGAATTCATTCGAGGCTCTCAACAAGGTAAGCGACGTTAGCGTGGGCACAATGAACGATGTTCTTACTAGCATTATCAAAGATATGCAATGAAAGCTGCTGCACAGTCACTAGACCAATCACTGGCAAACAATCTCAGAAGATGAAAATTTTATTAAGAAACGACAAATCATGAAATTCACAAACACACCCGAGAATTTAGAGCTAGTGGAGGTTTCGATAATAATCAATAGGCGTAAGGTTGGTGACATCAGAAAGTGTAATATGGAAAAAACTGAGCAGTCTGTAAAAAGCGGCAGAAGCCTGAAAGCTGCGACGGCAGACTTGTGCATCGGAAAAAAATTGGATGTATGCATTGAGGAAAAGGAAAGACAGTGTTATAACTGTAACGAGGGCAGGGGGCATGGAGCTCGAGCATAGAAAAGTAAGAAGACCTGCTGTGATCGCAGGCTTGCGTTCAGTTAGCCCTTGCGCGAAATAAAGCTCTCGTTCGCCGAGTCAACTCCTGCTTGTTCAGCAAACCGTTTCAAGTGGTGGAGGTTTGGGGTACATCTGGTCCTCACCCTGGATTTTTGCAGCCGCACACTCCAACGACCTCCTACAATGACTGATCCGGGACCATATCATGCCGCTACTCCAGATCTCGCACCTGTGCCTGTCTTCTGCGCTGGCACTCTCCGGCAGCGCGACCTCCCCATATTTGGTAGCACAGAGGACCAAGATGTGGACAACTGGATTGCCGAGTATCAACTGATGAGCGCATACAGTAAGTGGAACGCAGCCGACAAGCTTACAAATGTGAGTTTTTACCTGACCGACGTGGCAAAACTATGGTACAGAAATCATCAAAGTGATTTCAGTACCTGGTAGAAATTGGCAAAAACCCTCGCGGAAGTCTTTGCCCGTCCTGCTGTCCACCGCCTTCGTGCTGAACAGCGCTTGCGGGGCAGAGTACAAAGAGCAGATAAAACTTTCACGAGCTAAATCGAAGATGTGCTATTTCTCTGCAAGCTCGTCGATTCGACTCTGGACGAGGCAGGCAAGATCAAGAACATGATGAAAGGAATCGACGACGGTGCATTCTAAATGCTGGCTGCGAAGAGTCCCCAGACGGTCGCCGAGGTGATTCAGCTCTGCCAAGGCTATGACGAGCTGCGTAGGCAGCGCGCTTCTACACTTTGCGCTGCTCAAGACACTGCGGACATCTCATCCCTCGACTATCGCCATGACACCGCCGACCACTCTGCGTTGATGCCAGTCATAAAGCAATTCATACGCGAGGAGGTCGCCCGGCAGCTATCTATAATCACAAGAACTACCGAGCCGATGGCACCCCTGTCGCCTTCGCTTCGCCAAGTCATTCAATCGCAAGTTGCCGAAGCATTGCCGCCAGCTCAGGCTCCACCAACTGTTACCGCACCACTAACGTATGCAGCCGCAGTTGCTCGGCCACGTGCGCCAGCGTCTCCGGCCACCTACGAAGCTACTCGCCACGTTTATTCGTTGACGCCACCTTCCCGCTCGCTGACCGTCCCGTCTCCGGCTGTATATGAAACAGGTCAGAACGTTTATATGACGCCGCCGTCTGCACGACCATTTACGGTACCTTATTCAGCGAACAGTGCTCCTACCGTCAGCCAATGGCGCACTCCGGATAATCAGCCGATATCTTTTTCATGTGGCATCCCAAGCCACGTAGCTCGTCACTGCCGTCGTCGCAGCTTCCCTTCTCACGACATTGCAGGGGTCTCACATTACATGCCCACTATGCCCATTCAGCCACAATATCCCGTTCCTGCCGATCCACCTCTAGACGTACGTCCCGGTGGCTGACCTTCCGGCGCAAGCCGTTCACATTCTCCTCGTCATCGATCTATTTCTCCGATGTTACGTCGCAAGAGCCCACCGCGAGGGGAAAACTGACGGGCGCAGTTCCGCAGGCAAGAACTGCGTTGGAAGCGAAAATTTCAAGACCAAACTGCTTTCCCACGAACGAAATCAAACTCTGTATTGATGGCATTAAGGTGCACGGACTTGTTGACACTGGAGCTGCCGTATCTGTCATTAGCGAGAAACTGTGCCGAGACTTGAAGAAAGTGACCACGCAACTTACCGACCTATCTTAGCAGACAGCTACGTCCCATCATATTCAGCCTTTAGCTTTGTGCACTGCACAAGTCGTCATTTGAGGTGCGATGTACGTCGTCACATTTGTAGTTTTATTCCGTTCTTCGCATGACGTCATCCTTGGGTGGGACTTTATTTCGTCAAATCCTGCTCTGGTCGACTGTGCTCGATCTGAACTCGTGTTATCTGTGCCGTGCTATGACCCTGGCGATGGTGCTTCGTGTAGAGTGTTTGCTGCTTCTGACGTTGACTTTGCGCCTTTCTCAGCTGTTGTTGTCTCGGTGTCGTGTGCCTCCCCTCCGAAATCGCCTGTGTTGTTTATGCCATCGGTCTCATCTGCGTGCCGTCGAAATATCATGCTTCCGTTTGCCGTCGTCATTTTTCGCAATGGTCACGCTGCGTGCAATCACGTGTGCAATCCCTCGGACAGCCCGTCATCCCTACTACGTGGTGAATGCCTGGGAAGCTACGAACCTTGCAAGTGCATTCTTGCGGCTACTATACCCGATTCAACGGTTTCGCTCCCAATTTGTGCTGTCACTCCTACCAACGCGTCTAATGATGCTCTGGACGTATTCTCGGATGCCATCGACTCTGAGCTCGCACCAACTCAGCGCGAAGAGATTATAAATCTTCTTATCCGCTTTCGTTCTTCATTCGACCGTGACCAGTCATGCTTAGGCCGAACCTCTGCGGTTGTTCACCGTATAGACACCGGTCAACAAGCCCCGCTAAGACAGCGTCCATACCGTGTGTCATCTGCTGAACGCAGTGTCATAGACAAACAAGGGGATGACATGTTGAAACGTGGCATCATCGAGCCCTCCAACAGTCCCTGGGCTTCACCGGTTGTTCTCGTAAAGAAAAAAGCCGGATCCATCCTGTTCTGTGTTGACTACCGCCGACTCAACAAGATAACGCGCAAAGACGTATACCCTCTGCCGCGCATCGATTATGCTTTGGACTGCCTACAAGGAGCAGAGTTCTTTTCTTCGTTAGATTTACGCTCCGGCTACTGGCAGGTGCCCATGGCAGAGGGTGACTGCCCGAAGACAGCCTTTGTAACACCGGATAGACTATATGAATTCACCGTTATGCCCTTTGGCCTCTGCAATGCGCCTGCCACTTTCGAAAGGATGATGGATATCGTCTTGCGAAGTCTGAAATGGAAAACGTGCCTCTGTTACTTGGATGACATTGTGGTAATTTCAAGTGACTTTGCGACCCACCTCAGCCGCCTCGAGCAAGTTCTTACGTGCCTTTCCACGGCGAGACTTCAACTTAACTTGAAGCAATGCCAATTCGGTGCTCGCAAGCTTGTGATTCTCGGCCATGCGGTTTCTAAGAACGGCATTCTCCCAACCCCTACGAAACTTAATGCAGTCGCGGCGTTCCCAAAGCTAACCACCACAAAGAGCTTCGAAGCTTCATCGGCCTATGTTCTGACTTCCGGCGATACGTCCGCGATTTCGCCTCCATTATCGCCCCCTTGACCAATCTTCTTGCCGGAAGTTCTGATTTGTCAGCGTGGTCGCAGGCGTGTGATGATGCATTTCAGGAACTCCGACGGCTCCTCACCACGCCTCCCATACTCCAACATTTCGATCCGTCTGCTCCAACGGAGCTTCATACAAACGCTAGTGGTGTCGGGCTAGGGGCTATACTGGCCCAACCCAAGGAGGGCTTTGACGACTACGTCGTTGCCTATGCCAGCCGCACCCTCAATAAAGCTGAGAAGAATTACAGTGTAACTGAAAAGGAGTGCCTTGCCATTATTTGGGCAATCGGAAAATTTCGGCCTTATTTATATGGATGTCCGTTTGATATTATAACAGACAACATGCGCTTTGCTGGTTATCTTCACTAAAAGATCCTAATGGTCGGCTCGCTCGTTGGGCACTGCGGTTACAGGAGTTCGATATCCGTGTTATCTACCGTTCTGGCCGAAAGCATTCCGACCCCGATGCCCTGTCACGTTCCCCATTGGCTTCAGAGCCTGTCGGCTCGCCTATCTTCACTAGTGCTGCGTTGGCCATCAATATTTCAGACATGCCTTCCGAGCAACGCAAAGATGCTTGGATTTTATCTCTTTTGCACTTTCTCTCAAACCGGACGCCCGCTCCAGTTTCCAGAACACTTCGCCGTCAAGCAGGACACTTCGCTATTCGGGATAACCTGCTTTACCGCCGAAACTACAGCTCGATCGGCCGTAAGTGGTTGCTCGTCATCCCCCGATATCTGCGCTCTGACATCTGTGCCACGTTCCACAATGATCCGCAATGTGGCCACGCTGGTGTGTTAAAAACGTGCACTCGCTTGCAGCTGCGGTACTACTGGCGCGGTATGTACCGTTTCGTTCGCCGTTATGTAAGGTCTTGCCTTACGTGCCAGCGACGCAAAATGCCCACTCAACATGCCACAGGTCCCTTGCAGCCGTTGCCATGTCCAGCACGAGCTTTCGATCGGGTCGGAATCAACCTTTATGGTGCGCTTCCCTATACTTCGAGTAGCAACCGCTGGGTCATTGTCGCTATCGACCACCTAACGCGGTACGCTGAAACAGCTGCGTTACCTTCTGCTGCCGCAAAACACGTTGCGTGTTTTATACTGCAAAACCTGGTTTTAAGGCATGGAGCACCTCGGGAGTTACTAAGCGACCACGGCCGCGTTTTTCCACCAATGCCATCAAAGCGTTTTGAGTGAGTGTCGCATCATACACCGCACTACCACAGCCTATCACCCGCAAACTAATGGGATAACAGAGCGTTTTATTCGTACACTTTGAGATATGCTGGCCAAGTACGCTTCATCCGACCAGTCCAATTGGGATAGCATACTCCCTTTGATGACATATGCTTACAACACTGCAACGCAAAGCACCACTGGATTTTCGCCTTTCTTCCTTCTTTATGGACGCGAGCCATCATCAACAATGGATACCATTCTTCCTTATCGACCGGACCCTTCAGAGATGACTACTGTTTCTCGAGCAGCAGCACACGCTGAAAAATGTCGGAAGCTTGCTCGTGCGTTTACGTCACATGACCAGACGCGCCAAAAACATCGCCACGACGCCTAAACCACGCATATGAGCTTTGCTCCGAACTCACTTGTGTGGTTATGGATTCCTTCTACTCCTCCAGGCCTCTCCCACAAGCTTTTGTCCAGGTACCATGGCCCTTATCGAGTTGTACGCCAAACATCCCCTGTCAACTACCTTGTCGAGCCGCTGGATGCATCTCCGGACAAGCGCCGTCGGGGACAAGAAATCGCACATATCTCTCGGCTCAAGCCACACCATGACCCCTCTGTTTACACCTGTCCTTAAGTCGCCAGGATGGCTCCCTCATCGGCCGGGGGTGATTGTAACGAGGGAAGGGGCATGGAGCTCGAGCATAGAAAAGAAAGAAGACTTGCTGTGATCGCAGGCTTGCGTTCAGTTAGCCCTTGCGCTAAATAAAGCTCTAGTTTCGCCCAGTCAACTCCTGCTTGTTCAACAAGCCGTTTCATAACTAACAAGGTCAGGGTAGTCAAGGGGGCGAAGGAGTTCTACAGACAGCTTTACAGCAGCCATAACAACCATGATGATATCATGAGAAACAATAATAGTCCAGAGGAATTTGACATCCTACAAGTAACCACAGTTAAACAAAGGAAAGCCCTAGAAGGAATGTAAAGAGGCAAAGCCACTGGCGGCGATAAGGTAACAACGGACGTCACGAATGATGGCGCGAGAAATCGGCCACCGTACATACGACGTGTCTCTTGACGGGAAGGGTAATATACACTTAGAAGAACACCAACATCAAGGCCCCAGCGCGGTGGTCCAGTGGCTAAGGTACTCGGCTGCTGACTCGCACGTCGTGGAATCGAATCCCGGCTGCAGCGGCTGCATATCCGATGGAGGCGGAAATGTTGTAGGCCCAAGTGCTCAGATTTGGGTGCACGTTAAAGAACCCCAGGTGGTCTAAATTTCCGGAGCCCTCCACTACGGCGTCTCTCATAATCATTTATTGGTTTTGGGACGTTAACCCCCACATATCAATCAATCAATCGAACACCAACATCAAATGATTTTCAAGAAAGGAGACATTAAGGACTTGAAAAATTACAGGCCGATCATCTTACTGTATATTCCCTATAAACTATTTACAAGAATAATCACTGCTAGAACTTGGTTAACGATACAGTTCAACAAACTAAAGGACCATCCAGGATTTGATACAGGCTACACCCCAATAGACTCCATTCATTCTATCAATGCCGTAATAGAGAAATGCTCGGAATGCAACACACCCCTATAACACCCTTTCATAAATTACGAGAAGTCGTTTGACTCAGCCAAGACATCAGCAGTAGTGCAGACGCTACTTCTGTTACGTCCATTCCATTCGGCGCGTTTAAATTGGGAGAAGCGCACTTTTATCAACGCCTTATACAATACCTGGTGGCAACCTTATCCCAAGCGTATGAGTCGCTAATAGTATCCGTACTAACAGTAGACAATTTCCCACAGGTCATTTGTTGAATCCAAAGCAGACTGCATCATCACACCTTGGCGTCTTCTTACCGCGGCGCATGCACACGAGAGCAAAGTTAAGCAGACGGTAGCACCAAAAAAGTCGACATTGCGGCACCTGTACACGCAGGTTCTTTCCGCCTCAAACTGACAACCTCGTCATTCTGCACTGTGTGGCCCGTAAACTTGCAACGAACGTATTTATTTGTTTTTTACTTTCGTCTTGCAGCTTTGAGAGCAACGTACCCGTCGAAATTTTGCCGTGTATTGAAGATTCGTTTCGAAAAAACACAGATGAGGCTTAGCAGGCATGGCTAAATAAACACCACTAATCTGTGCAATAGAGAGAGAAAATACCTGGTGCTCTGTCCCCAGTGCGAGATGACTCGAAGCGATAGCTGACTTCGCCATTTATTTACTGCTGTGAAGACGGTAGGCGAGTATCAAGCGCGAGTTCGAATCGAAGCGGGCGGTCGCATCTGCAGTGATGTTGCATGTTGGCTTCTAACCCTTGCTACTGGCTCTGAAGGGTAACGGCCACTCCACTGACCCAATGCGTTTGCTGGGGCAACTGGCTGGCACACCACCACCTCTAGAAAAATGCCTGTGACGTCAGACACTTTCCTATGGGGACGGGAGATTTCTCGTGGTTCAGTGCTTTCTCCGCGAGGAGCGCTTGCAGCCGACACCACAACTTCCGCGGGATTCTGAAGTGACGCCATCAGCGAAGCATGACTGTAGCCTCGGGCATGGCAGCAGACATGGCTTTAGTATGAAGGTTTAAAATTGTGCATTGCGAGCCCTTGCGATGCAGTCACGGCCACTGCACATGCGTCGTAACGTGAGCAGCTGTTCGCGTCCACGGCCCACCCGCACAAAATCCGAAATAGCTGGTGGCATGTGCGGCCCGCATGGGGCCGGCAAGCGCTGGTTTCACGGCTACGGTGTCGCTGTGACTGCGCGTTGCGGTTTGCAGGAGTGCAAACGCTATTCTAAAACTCATAGGGCGCCCGCAATGTCGGCAACGCCCGCAGCGCCTTCAAACGCCCTAATGTCATAGGGAGCAAGGTTTAAAGCTGCGGCCGCCACCACGAGTGCTCGTGGCTGACATTGTTTATAGAAACGGAGAAAGAAAGAACAGAAGGCCGGGAACCAGCTCTTCGGCCGCGTTCACACTTGAGAGTTGAAGAAAAATGAAAACGCCAGAGAAGCCCGAAAACCCCAACCGCGCGCGGAGAAGATGTTCATATTATTTCTGCCACATCCCGCTTAGGCAATGCGCCGTACTCCCGACCGGGCTGCAGAAATTAGGTGACTTTTCTTATCTTCTAACAACTACCACCACCACCATCCTGCCGCCACTGCGATCGATACCTTGACAATTACATCGATTTCGCCGGCTTTTGGAGCACTAAAATGTGTACCGAATTCTAGTTAGCACCACCGCGGTGGTTTAGTATTTAGCTGCTGACCAGCAGGTCACGGGATCGAATCCCGGCTGTGGCGGCTGCATTTCCGATGGAGGCGAAAATGTTGTAGGTTCGTGTGCTCAGATATGGGTGCACGTTAAAGAACCCCAGGTGGTCGAAATTTTCGTAGCCTTCCACTGCGGCATCACTTATAATGATATGGTGGTTTTGGGACGTTACACCCAACATATAGATCGATTGATCGAATTCTAGTTATTCACGTAATGTAGTGAAAAAAAACAGCTTGCGCCTTTTAAAACGTTGTTTTGGGAGATAAGCCAGCAGAAAAAACACGAGCGAACGCTCAGGCAGCGGCGGCGGCCCATTCAGTTGGCTGTACACAAGCGCGGAACACGTTGGGCCGTGCCGACTAACTGCCACTGCACCGTCTACTTCCAGAGTTCTCGGCGATCACAATCTGTCAGGCTATCGATGAGCGCGTTCTCACTTCGGCCATCAAGCTTGGTTGAGCTGCACGGGTAGTTTTTGATTTCAGCCGATGCCAGCCACCGCTGACGTCTGTGCCGTCATGTTGAATCTCTGGCCGTCTGGTTAGGTCACGTGTTTGATCTAGCACAGCCAAGGCTGTGAAGCAGAAACCGGATCCAGTTTCGCGTGACGGGAAAATCGCTCTTGGATCGATGTTTGCGCGCCGGCCGCGCGGCATGGTTTTCCGGCCACTTAGGCGGCGAAATGAGCCAGTTACCGGAAAGTATCACCGGTTTCGCTGTCTTTGAGGTCAAGTGTGAACGTGTGAACGCGCCTTTCTGCTGACGTCCACGCATAGGTGTATCATTTGGTGGGGGGGGGGGGCGAGCCTTCCCACTGAGGACAGTCGGGGCTGCTGAGCTCCCCCACTTTTGGTTTACACTTGGCGGCACTTCGGGGACACCAACAAGTAAGGCAAAGTTTTCCGTGACAACAGCAATCACTCAGTGATGTTTTACGAGAGAATAAACATGTTACGAGGCAATGTTACAATATTGTAAAATTTTGCTAACATTTCCAATGAGATGATTTTTCTTGTAGGCTCTTTGCGGTGCGGGCCGCCTATGTGACGCTTTCGCGTCTAGTGCTGTAGTAGTGCCGAGCCGGCAAGCGCTGAACAGGGGCCCTATAACATTACATCACTTATTGATGCTTTCATTTTGCTGTGACTTGTTGATGTATTTAAGGATGGGAACGTGGATGCTTCTTAAAGACCAGTCAAAGTAATTTTCTTCAAAACGAATTTGTCATCACCGCTGCTCTGTCGAAGGTGTTGCGAGCCGATGCGTTGAAGAATTGTTTTAATGTTTAAGTTTTTATGTACTAAAACGCCGAAACTTGTTTCGGCTTCAGTCTCTCATAAACCTGATCACCCTTGCTTATGGTAACTTGGAGCCATAACGGCAGCTTGCAAAGTGGCCACGAATCAAGTGAAGCTTCCTACTTTAGTCGGAAGCTTGACTTTTAAGCTTGCCCCACAACGTGACCCACCAGACCAGGGAAAAGGTGACAGGCCGTGGGTCTTAGCACCATGGAGGCTTAGTTTAGAGTCGGGCTAGTTGGTTTTCAATCAACTTAGATTGTGTTTTACAGCTTAAATTACATATTGGACAGAAAAGAAGCACTGCTTGTTTCTCTGTATTTCTTTCTGTGTGAGCAAGTATGAGCCCACAGAGATGTGCACGTGCACAAACTACAAAACATCGTTATGCTGCAAGTCGAAATATAATATTATTTTCATAATCCATCTCGCCAGCTGCTATATGTAGCCGCTGCTTATGTGATCGGCAGCTAGCTTACTTGAAATAGATTTAGAAGGACACGCTGTCCGGCTTCGTGACGTCGTGTAACAAGCTGGTCATTTCATGGCACAAAGAAAATTTCAAATCGGAAGAACCAATGACAAACAATATGTCGTATCGAAAATAGCTTGTTCTCTTAATTTTTACGTGGTCGTGCATAAATGGTCATTACGCGATAGGTCATTCATTTTCGCGTCATTTCTTGCCTCTCGTGAAGAGCTAATGTTTTGTGCATGACAAAGACTGCTTGCAGCAATCATATATACCTTTATATATATGTATATATATGTATATAAATACCTATATGTATATAAATACAATTAGCGTAAACTATGTACTACCTCCGTAACACCAAAACTTATACATTTTTAAAGAGAAGGGTTGAGAGGTTGATAATAAGTTATTACAATAATATAAAAATAGCAGTATTACTAATAATTTCATGCTACAGAAGCAGTGTTCAGGCTCTTAGCAAACAACGCAAATGATAATACACAAAAGCATAATTATATGCAACAAAGTGAGATACTCATTGTGAAATATATAACAGTAATGATTCGTTGAAGAAACATGGTTGATAATTACGGCATAGCAATCTGCATATAGCGCGAAAGTAAAGTGCGCTTTTACAGGGGTAATTAAATGTTTACTGTACATTGATAAATGAGAGTTTGCAAAATGCATTTTTTGGTGTTTACATCTACAGTCCCATTAAACGTGGACGTATTCTAGTCGACGTTTGGTACATCTCTGTCCCGACCACAAGCATCCATAATAAGTTTATTAAACTATTGTGGTATGTGTAGTTGTTCAACGCCAAAGCAAAACCTCGTTGACAATTCAGGTAGGCTTGCCCCCCCCCCCTCGCGAGAGCATTGGTGCACCACTGGTCGCAGGTATATTTCTAGAGAAGATATTGGATGGCAGAATACTAATTATGGTCACCTGATAAAATATGGTAGTTTTCGTGTCCCACTACTGATTCTAGTTCTCCATACCCGCTGCGGAAAATCGGCAATAGCTCCGCGACGCCTGTCGTTTAATTCCCTACTCACCCAGCGAATAATCACAGCCGGGGACGGCACGACGCGCGTTGCGTTTCTCTCTGGTCTGGAACTCCAACATGCCGCGAGTAGGTGACTTCATAAAGTTTTCTTATATACACTAGAGGGAATTCCGGAGCTAGTGTCTATGGGAGCTGCAAACAGGGCGCTTCAGCAAGCATGGGTATGATGGGTAGTACACGTATTTAATGATCGTACTTCTGGCCAGCTTCTGGCTCCGTGTGGATTCGTGTGGCTTGTAGATGTCTTCTCACGAAACAAAAATCAGGAAATATTCAGCGGTTGCACTTCACCACTCTATTGTTTTAGGCTTACCATTTCAAATCGGGTCAGGAAGTTCAAAAGGGTTCGTTTTTTTCTTGAAAACAAAACCGAAACCAGCAATACGCGAAGCCGCCAGTTGTATTCGTCGCCCGCCAGTACGAAGACTAGGCAAATTCTTGTACTACCCATCATTCCCATGGTCGCTGAACGGTCGCAGCGCCAGAGTCCCCTCTAGGTAATTTTAGGGAACTCCATGGGTTCAACATCCTGAGTTACGCTATTATGGCTGTCACATGTACAGCGGTTTGTTTATTCATTAGGAATTGACGTTAGTCGTCGGAATCAGGATGTATGACTGACCCCCCCTCAAGGTGCCCAGCATAGCATCCTTCGTATTCAGACATGCTCTTTGACTTGAACCGGATTTGCAACTGCCTTCAGTGCAACATTTTTAAAACGCGTTTATGCTGCCGTGGTGTCAGCTAAAAGCAGCGTGTTCATAATGCGTTTGTGCCGCATTGAAAACGGTGGCAAGTCAAGCTCAATACAAGGAGCGTTTCTAAATTCGAAGGTAATTTCCTCCCCCTCGGCTACTTTCTACACTAGCTAAGAAGCGAAGGTATTGAGCTTCGCAATGGTTGCCCCTCGATTTCTCGGTGGCAGCGCGGAGCAACAGCCATAGTCCTGCGAAGAGGATGCCTTAATGCAGCACTCAGGCGTCTGCCCGGGTCTAGGCACGATCCTCCACTCTCTATTTCACAATAAAACACCATATTTTTAACCCCCGCTTTAACAAAGGATCTCTACACTAGCCAATCACACGTGCGGGCTCGCATCGCCACAACCAATCACAGAAACATTTTCATTACAGGCACTCCAATGGTCAAAATCACATTACCAAATACAACACGCAAACAGATAGGTTTTCTGCGCAACACGTGTAGCACTCACGCTCTAGCTCCGTCAGCTCTCTCTCATTAAAAGTCGCTTCGTAGATGCCTCCTTAAGCGTGGTGAGTACACCGTCGGGCTCTGTGCGCTGACCAGGTGTGCATGCCGCAGCGAGGCGCTTCGCCATCCTTACAACACTCGATAATGACGTATAGCGGGGAAGGACAAGTTTGTGTGCGTGCCGCACTGTGTCTCGGTCAACCCACTGGTCGCGTACGTGCGGCATTCTCAACGACACCCATGAATGCCAACAACTTGAAACCAGACGACCGCGCTTGGCCTGCTTCTTGCAAGACGCACTTTCGTCATATCCTGACGCCGATCTCCGACAACAGCGTAGCTCTGACCTAGTGGACTTGCTCTGCGCCATCTTGTAACGCCGACAAGCGGTACCCCATCCTCGGACTCCTGTGAGCATGTTTCCATCTTTCCTTTCTCTTTTGTCCCCTCGATATGTCCTCGCTCGCTGGCTTACCGCATCTGTCTTTCTCTCTACACCTTTATTACCATCCTTTTAATCCCTCCTCACCCCCATCTCTTGTGAGCTACTGTTGAGGTGTCCCACCCTGATGCATACAGTTACGGGGCTCACTTTTCTCTTCTTTTCCCTCTCTTAGAACCACTTGCGCTGCCGAATAAGCTTTTCCCCTTTTTGTCTCAAACTGGGGTGACCTTGGCGGCTCTGCTCGTGAGTGTGCTTTATTCCCATGCGCGGTTCTTCTGCGTTCGCATTCGCGGAACCGATCGGCGTAGTTAGTTGGCGGGTCGGGAATTTGCCCCCGCGCTCTGCAGCTGCTGCATTAGTTGCGCTACACACAACACGCCACTAATGGCTGCCTCAAACTAACTACGAGGGTAAAGCGTTATTGTCAATTCCTACACGTTAATTGGTGCTATAGCTGCCAAACTCCAATATGTGTTGTGCATGCCCTCTTATATCGAGGTGCAGTAAATACTAAGCTATTTCCGTAAGTACGGATACGTTTTATTTTCGTATTTTATTGATTACTATGACGGAGAATCAACGATGATTTTTTGTTCCTTTTTAAAATTGATGATGGCGTTATACCCAACAACACCGATTCCTTAGATATGATTTCTCTCCGTGATATCAGGATCACTGAAGAGTATGTTCAAAACTTCTACGTTCAAATAAATACAAAAAAGCCCTGGCTCTGGTGACATTCCGATTGGAATTTTTACACTTATGCCGAACGACGATCAAAATTTCTACTCTAATTCTTATAGCATCCGTAAACAGTGGCTTTTTTTCTAGCACATGAAAAGGACCAAATTCATGCGCATACAGGAACGTGCTTTTACACATTATGCTAGCAATTAAGGAACTATATTGCATACGAGTACCTGTACCAAAATATTAGAGCAGTCTATCACGAATAAGCCATCACGAACAGTATTACCTCATTTTTTGGTGTGACATTACAAACGACGCTATTTACGAGAACATGTCGGAAAACTATTCAATCAAACACCTGTTTATCGGCACCTACTTCTTAGATCAACTAATTCTTTTCTTCTTATTTTTCATGCTTGAGAAGTGCGGAATTTCGTTTGAACGTCTAATCATTCGTTAATGCTATACGAAATGTACATCAGGTGGATATAGGCGAGTTGATTATGATAAGCGCTTTGAAATGGGTCAGCAGCACTTTCTGACCATCATTATTGTGCCCAGCCGTTTTGCACTGGAACCTCTTGGCAACCATTCTATATTACCCGCACGATGTTCACATAGACAACGCCACTTTATTCGCTGATGATCAACCGTCAAAATTTATGGGCCCGCGCAAAGTTTGATTCCTCAGACGACACGAGACTCGTTGACGAACTCGTAGTTACTCGTTGCGAGACAGTACTTTAAGCAAACTAACTTAGAAATGCCACTAACGTCTACAGACTCTCACACACTTCTATGACGTGTCTAGGTGCCGATCGGTCACTACCCAAGCAGATACAAGCAAAATGTTACTGCAAATATGGGAATGTGATTCGGACACAATCATCCCACATCTTGCAGAATTGTTAACCTCGCCGAACCGCCAAGAGATGTCAGCAAATTGACATAAGTTCAAAAGCTTTGGGTTTTAGGGACAAACATGGAATTCTGAACACGTCCACAATAGAAGCAAGTAAGAGACGGTTAGAATATTGGTCGCGGAAAAGTAGAGATAAAGGACAGAGATAGTGGGAGGTCACTCTCTCTGAAGAAGCACAGATGGAACATAAGTAATTTTTTGTTAGAATACAAATAATTTACACGAAGTAGATTAGGCCAACATAAAAAGAAATATTTCTTTTCGTTTTTTCTTGCGAGCCTGGTGGCACACATGTCACCACCCCGTTATAAAGGGGACGCCCATAGCATTCATGCATCCATTCTATAGAGGTCAGAATTGTAATGTCAGCTTTTAGATAGGGTGTGTGTTGGGAGGGGGCATTTCTGACGAAGTGCCGGGGGCCGCCTATAACTGCCACGAGGACTGCTGTCAGTGACCCTTGTTTTAAAGCATGTGGACAGAAGCTATAAGAGAGGAAGCAGAAATTTGGACTCACGTTTTGCGGTGGCAAGCGCCGGATGCTTTTTCTGCTTCTTAACCTCGCATAAAGACTCATACCCAGTACAGGGTATCTACCAGGTAGTGAAGCTATTTAACTTCTAGGTACCACAAATTATTACAACAACACTGCTAAAGGTAAATGATTGATTAGTAGTAATAACAATCTATGAGTGACGCTTTCCTCAGCCAATTCCCACTTGTGGTACTCACCCACTACGCCTGTGTTGGTAACAAGCTGGTGCTTTTGGACGTGTCTATGACGACCGTCATAAAGATGACATGAAACATGAACACTGCCCAAGCCACATGATGCTCTCTGTTCTGAACTTTTGTTACCACATGCGGGTTTCTTCTTTGATAGGCTCAGCTAAATATCGTTGTCAACTACGGCGCGAGAAAATGACACCTCGAGTGCGCGTAGGTAGCAGGAACAGTTCATTTCTTCCTATTCATTGTTGTTGGTGTTTACTGAATGCTTATAGATTATGGGAGCCTGTGGAATGAAACACTTTCGTTCCCGTAATGATGACGGTGACATTGCCCGGTAACTGATATTGTAGCATCTTCACCCTTTTAATCTATTATCCATATCACCTTTAAGGCAAAGCATGGCGCTTCTCGTGTCGTTCATGCTCGGAACTCGATGCGTGAGCTAGGCAAGTAAATCTACCAGTACTTTTATCACTTGGCGGCACTTCACTTGGTTACTGCCACTGGGATATATGCCCCACTGTGTTTTATTACATCAATGCGACTAAAAGATTACCATGCTAGTGAACCCTAACCTTTTCAGATCTTCAGTTTATAATTCGTTGCGATGTCGGTCAAAAACAAGAGATGGCTTGACCCCTTGCTCAGCAAACATTGTTGTTTATTGGTAGTATTATCTCTAAACTAATTTTTCAGATTGGCTTTAATTTAATTTTAGTTTCAATTAGGTATCCTGCCACCCGGTTTTTGGCCCATCCCCCTCTGTGGTTGAGCGCCATACATCTGAGGTCATCAGCATTATAAGAACGACTAGGAAGCGTGAAACTACTTTAGGTTGCGCTGTTAATACACTCAGTTAAGAACGAATACTTGCGCCTGGCCGTACGGAAGCAGAGAGCCCCCACAGCTCTAAGTTGGCCTTCTACAATAAAAGCGGCGATTTTGGCATGGTCACGTCAGCCGCTGTCACGTCTTCTCTCTGCTGGGCGCTACAAGTGGTGTACCGAAGAGGACGCCCTTCGCCGAGCAGCTCACTGCCATGCTTCCACGACTCTTCCCGCGATTGAAGCCTTTCCATCCGGCCCACCTGCAAGGATGGTTTGTACAACTCCACGCCAGTCAGGCACTGAATGGCGTCATGGGGCAGCTGTTGATGCACATCATCTTGCTCGACGCGCTGCCCGTAGAGCTACGCTTCTTGTTGCCACATGCACAGACAGTACGCAGCCACACGATGTTCTCTGCGCAGCGGCGCTCACCTGCTACGGCCACACCTACCGCTTGCTTCCGGGGCATGCGACACTAAAGTTTCCCTTGCGTCACAGCGAGCAGTACCACTTCGCCTGCTGACCTACCTTTACTAAGGCTGCGCTTACCTGCCCGGCTACGTCTCTTTTAACCGCTCGTCCTGTTACTAACGCAGTGAATCCTGTGCCCGACCGGGTCGTCGTAACAGGGCTCCGAGTAAACGCTTTTCTCGATGAGTATGCCGGTTGAAGTAGGGGCGTCTTCTACCTCGTATTCTTAGCTCCATACCGTGGCAACAGACTGGAGCTCGTGGTATGCGGACGAATCCGATAGCATCCCAGCGTTCCAACAGGGACCGATTAGGCCTCGGCTTGCACGCGCTCACTGACCCACCTTCTGCATGGGTGCAAAGGGTTGACAATGACGTCCCCGAGCCAGCTCGCCTAGCCGACAAAGTCACCACATCTCCCGACGCTCGCATGCCTCTGACGTGCGTATGCGGAACTTTCGACGGTTGTGAGCTTCCGTGCTCCGTGGTCGATCGGTATGTGGGGTTTAACGTCCCAAAACCACCATATGATTATGAGAGACGCTGTAGTGGAGGGCTCCGGAAATTTCGAGCACCTGGGGTTCTTTATCGTGCACCCAAATCTGAGCACACGGACCTACTACATTTGCGCCTCCATCGCAAGTGCAGCAACAGCAGCCGGGATTCGAACCCGCGACCTGCGGGTCAGCAGCCGAGTATCTTAACCACTAGACCACCACGGCGGGGCGTGCGCCACGGTCGATTCATTTCCCTATCGCGATGGTTCTCATGCACAAGTCGGAGCGGCAACAACCCTACACTCCTCCATTCCGTTTACTGGCCCTTCTCGGTCTGACGGGCAGACTCTGAGTCACCCCAGCCAAGCGCACCGAGCAGCCTGAGGGTAGCCTGCTTGATCACAGTGGTTATTCCGAACGCATGTGTACCTCGAGGCACTGTATTGCTATCTGAAGATGATGCGGCTGAACGAAATCGTAATGCGAGACAGTGTGTTGTTTGTTGCGCTGACTGCCTAAACGGCGCGGTGGTATGGACTTGTCGGCCACCGATCCCAGTCGATAGAGAAGTTTAGGATGCTCTTCCGCAGCGAGTTTCTCCTGTCTACGAGTGCCGCTAGTGTTGGCAGCTAAAGCTTCGAACTCAGCATCCATCAAATCTCTTCCGGAGAACGTCCGTGCCTTGCAGGAGCTGGACCTCTTTGCCGACCTTACGGCCTCAGACGCTGAGAAGGTGGAACGAGCCAATAAACAGGTTAATCCGACTTCCGCCACTCACCTTTGGAGCGCTCGTTATGGTGGCCGAAACGAGCTGGTTTACCGCCCACCGCAACTGCCGTCCACTTTTTTCGAGCTTTTGTGTGCGTGGGCTGGTGGTGACTTGTCAGCCGTGTTCTGCCTAATCATGAGGTGGCCTCGGCCGCAAGAGAACAACGAGAGAGAACAACCGCAAGAAAACAGCCGACGAAAACGCCTGCTTGCTCGTCGGGAAGCGGGGTGAGCCGCCGGTGAGCTCCAAGCGGATACAGCAGTGGGAAAGCATGGGGTGTAACCAAACATCTGACACCGCTGGCGTGTCAAGCTGGACATGACTTTGCAGCCACGATGGGGCCATTTATCGTTTTTACGATCGGTAGTCGAATATTAGCGGCGCTGATGGATAGCAAGGATTTGATCTCGCTCTACGGCGAAGAGGTGACCATATGCGTGACCGTTCTGGCCACATTCGAGCTTGCGACGTTGCCTTCCATCTCACCAGTGGTACCACTCCTTCGTGTGGCACTGCGTGGTAGGTCGTGCGCTGGGAGAATGGTGCGCCCCGACAGCGCTTTGTGCGACTCCCGCGTCTTTCCGTGCCCATGTCACGACTTTCTCGCACGCACTGGTATGGTGATGGAATTCGCAAGCGGAGGCTAGAGGGATGGCCCTACCAGTTCCCTACGCAAAATCGCTACTCCTCCTGTGGTCACGGCTGCCTGTAGTTCGCCGGACGTGTTGAGAGAGCAGGAGGAAAGACAGCAAAGTGGAGCCCGATCGGCCCGGGTTTCTCATTCCGACGCCAAGGCTGGTCCTTCGGTCAGCGTGGTGAAAAGCGGTCTGTGCATACCTATTTCTGTCGAGCACAGCACTACCGCGGTGAACGAGGTCTCGGCTACGCTTGTGATCGACGATATTATTATAAAATAAGTTTCAAAGCTCCGTATCTACGCCAGCGGTGGTGTGTGGGCCGAATGGTGGTCGCTAGAACTAGGAGTGCTGCAGTCTGATTTTGCTGCATTCTGAGTTTCATTATATGCTAAAGCTAGCATGTACAGTATCTCTACTTTTGCGCTACTCTCGGCGCATCGTCTGCTAAGGCGGTGTGCTGTGGGAGTTCGCCCCACTTTTCTTCGTGCCGGCTTCCCTGTCCTACTGTTATGGAACCAAACCACTGATTATGCTTTTATTCGATATTGTCTCATCACATTTGTGGAATACTTATGTAGATACACACAAGGTCTCCTGTATATATTGTCCCGGATGCGTTGCTTATGGCAAGTTGGCTAAGAACCGACGTCCTGCCTATATTTACACTGTATGCATTCCGTTTGACCCCCAAGTACAAGAAATTTTACGTGAATTATCATTTGCACCGCAAAAATTTTATGACGACCCCTACAATATTAACCACTGCCATCTTGCCTGGACAAAAAACGGCCAGTGATGTTTGTGAAAGTCACAAACAAGTTGACTTGATGGAATATAAAAATGCTCTAGAAAAACAGTATTCATGTTCTGTACTAGTTAAAAAAGAATTTCTTGGAGAAATGGTACCCATGCTTCACACTATTCATCAGACGAGTCTTCAGGATGGCTACCAATTCAGACTTGAGTGCAAAATGTTACAACGTCTTCTTTTTTTTCGCATTTTCTAACTTTTTCGAAGGCTCCACAATAGGTGTTTTGCAAAAAAGAAAAAAAAGAGATATTCTCAACACATTTTAACACATCAACACGACGTTCTCATGATGAGCGGTACAACTCAAAAGATGCAGTGGCAACCATTTCAACTTTCCAAGCACATTAAAAAGAGATCATCAACCAGGGGGTATTCGCGAAAAGCCTCTCGGCAGTTTCCTCAATTGCTTTAATGTAGAAAGAAGGCCACATAAGTGACGATCTAAGCAGCCTTCTTAAGAACACCTAATCTGAAGAAGTGCACTTTCGTGTGGTTTGGGCGCACCCACTCCAGGAGTACTTGTGATAGATGCTAGAGACCCTCTTTGCGCGTTGTCACTCATTCAATATTTTTACGAAAACACCCACAAATGCAGTAAACGCCCAGTGTGCTACTTCTTGGTTCGCTTCGCTGCTTTAAGAAGAAATAAAACTTACGTGTACCACATCCCGTTACCTAATCTTATAGGTTCGGAATTGAGAACTCCACGATTGAGAAAAATACCGATATATTTAATATAAAAAAGATGTAAAGAAACCTGCTCACGAGCAAGCACGACCACTTACACACAATTCTGTTGGTTAAGAAGAGAAATATATTATAAAGCAAAAAGATCCGCTGCTTTTAAGGTGGCGAGACAGTTGACAGTTGATCGAATGCCACTCTAATGCAACTCCAAGTATCGACAGCGTTGGTCGTTTACTTCTGGCAGCTTCTCCAAACTTGGCACTGAGTACTCGAGGGGCGTCATTGTTTAGGGGAGTAGGGAGATAGGCGCTTTGGATATGAACATTTTGGCTTCAATATATGGGGTGGAATTGCTGGCACGAAAGGTACCGGGTGCGAGATCCTACTTTCCGCTTGAGATCAAAACTTCTTGTTAAGCAAAGCATGATGGTAGTGCATTACGATGTCATCATTCTCCCAATGAATGTCATAGACTGCATTTGGCAGTGAGCTTTCTATCTGTGCGACGCAAAGCTTGGTAGCACTTTTTGAATTGCGCCGTATTTCTTTGGAGGTCTGTGATAATGAACATTATTGGTTTATACCCCATTCAAACTAAATAGTGACATGCAAAAGATTCAGTTTACTATGCCTGATTTTAAAGTTTTGCAATAATAATATTCTCTGAAATTGTTTCTATCGATTCGTCACTCTCCCGGGTTATTTTGTTTGGAATTGAGACCTACTTTTCAATATGTGCTATGATAAGCCTCTCAAGTTTGGTTGTATTGTAAATTACTGTCTTGCTAGGAAGCGCAGCCACTATTACACAGAACACACAACACAAGCGCTTAACTTCAACTAAACGTTTATTGCAAACGTCAGAGTTTAAAAATGCGGTGAAAAGAGAAAAATAATAATAAAAGGTAGACAACAAAGAGCACACGTGCCAGTCCCCTACATTACTATCCATTATGGTGTATCACCCTATCCTAAAATTATATTTCTTTGCGCGTGAGCGAGATAGAGGGTGTACTAACACTCTCAAAATCATCGCGTGTCATTTTCGCCTCTTCTACTATCAAACGGATTAATAAATCTCTATCCCGATACAACACGCACGTGTTATCAAAATAAGGCTTACGACCGCACTCCTTACAGTGGATCGCCAAGTTACCATCAGAACCCTTCTGCACTTTATTGTGGTGCTCTTTTAGCCTCTCATTAATGCATTTTTCAGTTGTTCCCACATAAACAAGACCACACGACAAGGGCACTCTGATTGATATGTGGGGTTTAACGTCCCAAATCCACCATATGATTGTGAGAGACGCCACAGTGGAGGGCTCCGGAAATTATGACCACCTGGGGTTCTTTAACGTGCACCCAACTCTGAGCACACGTACAAGGGCACTCTCTAAACAACCGACTGTACACACTCAACATATTTATTGCGATGCTTCATTTGGCATTCTTTCTTCTCTTTTGCAACAGGACAAGTTTCGCGACATATTCTGGAATGTTTTTTTCTGGAGCAGACATGACCACTCGGACGCCCACCTTATTACCAATCTTTTTAAGATTGAAAATAATCTATCTGGCTCACGTGCAAAGAACTGTGTTTTTTGGATTGGGGTGATAGACAATAACGGATATTATTGTACGGGACTGGGACGTTTGCTTTTTGTTGTCTACATTTGATTAATATTTTTCTCTTTTCACCCCATTTAGAAACTCTGACGTTTGTAATAAACGTTTAGTTGAAGTTAAGCACTTGTGTTGTGTGTTCTGTGTGATAATGGCTGCGCTTCCTAGCAAGCTGGATCTTTACCAACTGTCCCGATACAATTGTTTAATGAGTTAACCACTGTCTTTTCACTATACTTGTATCTATAATGTTTATGTGCTGTAGAATATTTGAACGTGATAGTCTTAACTAGCTTGTTTTGAAGAAGACATGGTGCCGGTTTCACTGTCAGCGTCTCCGGTTGTGAGCGAGAAAGCATCATCTTGTCCGTGACAAAAATCAACAATCTTGCCAATAAAATAAATAACAAAAAAAATTCAGTACGAATGAAAATTGAACCTATGCTCTCTACGTAGAAATGACGTGTTATACTACCGAGGCGCGGCTTCAGAAAAACATTATGCATTTCATGCAGTAGAAGCATTATTATTGTGTCCAGCCCAAAAAAAACGAGGCCTTAGGTTTACACTTGTTTTGTTCATGTAGTAACAGTATTGCACGCAATATTAAATGGTAGAAGCGTAGAATGACGCCAGGCTTCCGTGCAATGCGCATCGAGTCAGTGTTTTAAAGGCCCCTCCATTTTAGGGCGCTCAAACATGTTGCTTTACGCAGACGTGATGGCTGATTCGCAAAAGGAACCAGTGGATATTTCTTAAGTGTAGATATTCTACGATAATTTGAAGCGGCCAGTGTTGCACGCACAGTCGTTTGTTCACTCATGGCACGGTTGTTGACACACACACCGCGACCAAAGCTAGTCTGGTAATTGGGAAGGTGAGTCGCACGGTTTGCTGTTACGCTGTTGCAGTCTACTCTCGTACGCCAAACTAGAGCGCCCTTCAAGTTTTGTTTTTTTTGTGTTTGTAACCGTAGTGTAATTGTCGCCACAGAGTATATATAATACTGAAAAGTGTCACCTCTGCCATATTCTCCAATTGGTATTGCGTGTAAAAATAAGAACTAGAACGATATTATTATTAGTAATGACAATCAATCATATTTTGTATTTGCACTGCATTATGAACCCTTGCGTAACGTGCAAGGCTAGACAAAAAATTTACTTATAATCATTTGTCTGCTCGCACTTTACCGTCGGGCAAAAGAGATCGGGGGCTACATATATGAGGCTCCCAAGCGGCTTATACCAGCTTTTGTGTTGGCCCACCTCACTGTGTCCACATGTTTATAAAGAAAATAAACTAAGGAATAAGCAAACAAACGAACAAGTTGCGTCAACTGGAGTTATCACTGCGGTCGCCGCTGTTAGAGCCTGGCGCAATCGGCGTGTCTAGTCGGCATACCTCACTGTACATAAATCTGCTCTTCCTTACTAAGCCTCATACATGACAAATGTGGTTTCGTACAAGAAACAATACAGTGCCCAGTCACAACACGCGCGCGCCGGGCCGCAGGAGAGAAATCAGACTGCAGGGTTACTAGTTCTCGCGACCGTCCCGCAGCCCGCCTATTCGGGAGAGCTTTTCTACAGTTTATTTTAGTAACATTGCCTCTTATCACCTCGATAAGCAGCAGCTCTCATCACTCGCTACTGCCTCTGCGTGACAGCTTGTCAGATCATGGGAAAGCACGCCTGTCGTCACCAACCATGGAAATGCAACCCTTGCCGTATCAGTGTGCCCAAGTGGCAAGCGATTGACCATGCATTGGATAAGTTGATTCAGACGGCAATCATTCAACGCTCAAACAGTCACTGGTGTTCACCGCTGGTAATGGCCCCCAAAGGCTCGGCCTGTATCGACTCTCTCTGAAATACCGCCGGCTGAACGAGGTCTCGAGGAAGAACGCCTATTCTATGCCTGAAGTTGACTCAATGGTAGTCGCTATAGCCGGTACCTGCTACTTCACCACCTTGGATGCTAGCCACGGTTATCTGCAGGTTCATATGGAGCCGACTGACATGGAGATAACTGCGTGCACCTCTCAAAAGAGTGCGCACGAGTTTACCCGCAATCCCTTTGGCTGTGGAAGAACTGCAGCTACGTTCCATAGATTGACGGCTTCCTCGGGCATACTAAATGGCAACTCGTCATGACGTAGCTCGATGACGTCGTAATATTCTCTCGAATGTCCGAAGAGCACCTCCACCACTTGGGGGCTGTCCTTGGAAAGTTGCGTGCCATCGGGTTGATTCTCAACCCGAAGAAGGCTGAAATAGCTGAGACTAGTATTTCACAATTTATTTATTTATTTATTTATTTATGGGAATATTTGTTTATTTATTTATTTATTTACTCATATACTCTAGGGGATCATGTCATTACATAGGGCGGGGGGTAGTTACTATAGTTAATAAGTAATAGTTACGGAACATAGAAAATTAAAAAGTAAATTCATAAAGCACAGGAAGCTTGCCTCAAAGACGACATGGTAATGCAATGCAGTAGTCGGTAAGGCGTAAAAGTGTATGCAATAACAAAGAAATTATTGGCACTTGAGTAAAATGTTACAGTTCTCCAGTCGACATCTTCTTTACTTGCTAACAAATTTGTCGTGATCGCTCACAGTTACAACATCGATTGACATTTTATCCTAATGATCAATTGCAAGAAACAATGGTGAATCATGAAGGAAGCTTGTACGGGAAAACATGGTTTTGGATTTTCTAAGCTTGATCCAGGTGTGAAACATTGTGATGAGCTGGTTTAATATGTAAATGCAACAAAGAAGAATCAATGAAATCGAGCCGGTTGAAAGAGACAACAGTGCGATAAGCCGCTGCTTTTCTATAGTAGGTTATTTCAACGACGTTTTTGTAGTTGTTACGCTGTATGCCCGGAAATATTTTTCTGTGATAAAGCAGACTGCTTTGTTTTGAATGGCCTCAAGTTTATAGATAAGGTATTGCTGGTTAGGATTTTAGATAAGGGCGACGTATTTCATTTTTAAGCCAACTAATGGTATGTATTCAAGAAGCTTGGTGGACTAGTTAAGAGATTGCAAATTAACTTTAATGAATTCTAGAGCTTTTGAAAACTTACTGGTTGTTGCCTCATCATGAGCATTCCATGAATGGTTGTGAGCAAGATGAACGCCTATCTATTTTATTGTGGACAGATTTTCGACTAGCCTATCATGAGTCATGTAAGAATGCCATTCAGGTTTCTTGGTTCTTGTAAATGGAATGTATTTCGTATTGAAGAAAATAATTTCTCTTTTCCATTTTCCTTTGATAGCACTAGCGCGTGATTTGGTTTATGTCCGACTGCAGTGCACTCAAATATATATGGTTAGTATTTTGCCTCTAAATAACACAATCGTCTTCAAAAAGCCTGACTGGGGATGAAAATTGGTTACTTAAATCATTGACGCCAATTAAAGGTAGAATGGGTCATAACACGGTACCCTGTAAAACACCTGATTTTACCTTTACTAATGAAGAGAAGGTATTAATAACAAAAAGATACTCATAGCGGTCGGACCACACAATAACAATTGATTTAAAGATATTAGGGTTGTTGTACAGGGTGCTCAGTTTCATATTTAGGTGGTTATAGGGTACCTTATTGAAGGCTTTCGCAAATGCTAATAATAGCGTGTCATTGTTAGTTTTATTGTGTTTACATTCGTGAATATCGGTTATTAGGTCGAATAATTGTGTTTCGCATGAAAAGCCGCACTGGAAAACATACTGTTTTGGTAAGAACTTGATTGATCGATCGATTGATTTATTGATTGATTATTTGATTGATTGATATATGTGGTTTAAAGCCCCAAGACCACCCTTTGATTATGAGAGACGCCGCAGTGGAGGGCTTCAGAAATTTCGACCACCTGGGGTTCTTTTACGTGCACCCAGATCTGAGTACACGGGCCTACAACATTTCCGCCTCCATCGGAAATGCAGCCGCCACAGCCGAGATTTGATCCCGCGACCTGTGGGTCAGCAGCCGAGTACCTTAACCACTAGACCACCGTGGCGGGGCGTTTTAACAAGCTGATTTTAACATGTTTGTGGGGTGACTGTCTGAGGATGGGTCACCTGTGAACGGCAACTTCGTTGAGTTCAGATTTTGATAGTTTTCAGATATTCAGCCGCGAACGAAACACAAAAATGAAGAAATCACAATAACACAGTAAATGCAGAAAGTTTCAATGCTCTGGCATAGACGTCTGCGAAAAGAACAACGAAACGGAGTATTCAACGTTCGACTATTCATATTAATACATGCGCAGTTGCGAGCTTAAATGAGAGGCGCCCGCTTTTGTTTTCCTCACGAGAGCGACCTGGCTCCGTACATTTGCGTTAAAGCACAGTTGGCTTGTAACCTTTGTCTAGTAAATAATTTGAAGCTCCTGATATTTTTCATTCGATTGATCAAAACAGTGGTTGAGCCAACCACGTCGAAACTTCAGTATTATGTGCACTTTACCACAATCTGGTTTGGTCCATGCAATGAACTTTTCCTGTGCAAGTTCGCAAGCGCTGTTAAGCTTCAACTAGACTCGTAAAACATCGCACTAGTCTCCAATTCAAGAGCAAACACGACTTTAGCGCTTACAGATAGAATATAACTTCAGATTACCTTACCTTTACCTCCACCGTGACTTTTCAGCAAAGTTTCGTAGACAAACCCACTAGTGAAGCATTGAACGATTTCTTGGCTTTGAGTCGTTCGTGCGTCACAAAACTTGCATATGCACCAAGCAGTCTTTTATGTTCCTGTGTTCCGCTTTGAAAACAAGTCTGGTGTCAAAGGCGACCTTCGTCAGAATGAGTGGGTCAGCGCACAATGCAGAGAGCCACTTACTGTTCAGCATCGGCGTCCGATTTTTCGGCGTACGTGCTCAAGCGAGCCGAGCATGCATCACCCATGGCTGTACCAGCTTCACGAATAGGTAATCTCGTACTTTCTAAATCCAAAAAAAATGGCAGATTCCGCGTACAGTGGGAATCAATGATATGCGAAGCATGAATGAGAATTGTTGATATGTCACTTCAAGATCAGCACAACGCTGCGAGATTGAGGCAAATGATGCCTTATATAACTTCCGTATCATCATTATCATGTCGGATGTGTAGTTTACCATTGTCATCTATTCACATCACGAGATACCAAATTTAGTACATGCGGAGCTAGCGAAACAGCCGCGAGCACGCTATGAGCGTGGTATGTTGTTATGCTCTTACAAGAAACGCGTGCCAGGGTTGTCATGTTTGCACCAGTCATATAATTTTTTCATCCATTGACTTCGCGTAACACCAAGTTTGGTATATGTGGAGCTAGCTAAATGGCCGCGAGCGCATCATGAAAGGCCCAATATACTCCAATATAGCGCTGACGCGCGCACACACTGGGCACAGTGACGCCACGTTAGAAAAACGCAAGCACTGTGTAGTCTCACGCAAGGAGCGACCGGCGTCCGTCAGCGCGGTTCGACGGCAATTGGCGCGAAATGCAACATGCTGCATTTCGCACCGATGCATTATCAAGACAAGACTGCGTCTCCCTGTTTTCGTTACGGAGGGACGCCGTACGTGCTGAAACGCACATGCGTCAAAGCAACGCAGCGCGCGCGCGCCTGCGTTGTTTGACGTGGCAGGAACGGCGCCTGGTGTGGCAACGCCGGCATGACGCGAGGAAATGAACGCCGGCGAGCACGCGCACTGCCTCATGTCGAAATGTACTGGTGCCTTGACTGTGGCTTATATAGTCATGTTCTTAAATGAAAGGCGTATAATGATTATCATGTTTGCCCTAGTCACATACCTTCGTCATTCATTGGCGTCACGTAATACCGAGTTTGGCATATATGAAGCTAGCGAAACGGCCGAGAGCGCATCGTCAGTGAGGCTTGTAGTCATGTTGTTACATGACACTCATGTCGTGATTATCATGTTTGGATGTGTCACTTACTTATGCCATCCGGTCGCGCCACGTAATACCAAGTTTGGTACATGTGAAGCTAGCGAAACGACCACCAGCGCATCATGAGCGTGGCATGTAGTCATGTTGTTACATGACACGCATCGCATGATTGTTATGTTTACACCAGTCACATACCTTCGTCATGTATTCATATCATGTAATACCGAATTCGGTATATGTGAAGCTATCAAAACGGCGGCGATTGCATCATGAACGTGGCATGTAGTCATGTTACATGACATGCATGTCATGATTTTCATGTTAGGGTCAATCGCTTGTGTTCGCCATGCAATCATGCCATACCATACCAGTTTTGCAACATGTCATGTGAACGAAAGCACCGCAACAGCTGCAAGATCATGAAATATAAATCATGACATTCATGACATACATTCATGATTCTCATGCTTTGACTAGTTTGATATGTCCTACATATAGTCACGTTATGTCATACCGAGTTTGGTGTTGATACCTTTATCGAAACGGCCAGGAAAGCTAAAAGTCGTAAGCGGCTAGATATATAGATGGATAGATAGATAGATAGATAGATAGATAAATAGATAGATACGCTCAAAGTCGCCGAAGCTCGCTAAGAAAAGCTTCGCATTTAATAAAATAAAAAAAGAGCAACGTGCCCGCAGTAACGTGTGGGCACTTGTTTGTGCCACCGGTCTCAACTGGCGGTATGCCACCGGCCGCCGGTGTGGTGGCCTTCAAAATGGTGGCCACGCGGTTGCCAGCACCGCTGGCTCACTTTTAGCTGCAGTGGCCGCCAAGCTCACGTCACGTGAATACAACTTATTTATTGAGCACAGACGATCAAACGAGTCGAGGTGTAGTATTGAATGGACACCCGAATTCTGAAAACACACATAGTTTAAAATTTTTGGATAATGTTTCACGAGCACTTTAAGGTTATAATTCTTATTCGAAGATATGAGCTAGTGTCTTTTTTAAGGACCTTCACTTGAACGAGTTGCAATGGTGTAGGGAATTACACAGATTTGTAATTAGGAAAATCGATTCTTTGGCTTGACAAGCCGGCACATACACAATGACAAGGCCCGCCTTAAAATGAGACAATAATTATTTGTAACCATAGGTCAGCAAAACCGAAATACTCCCTCTTTAAATAGTTTTTTTGCATTAGACTCACTTGGGCCCAGACTAATCAAAATTTTGCTAGAGTGAACTCACTCAAACTTAGACTCAGCCAGGCTCTCTCAGACTGAAACTACCCTAAGTATAACTCCGCTGGACTCACTGAGACCCTGATTGACGCCTCAATCTGAGTCTTTCAATTCCTCTGATCGACTCATCAGTGAGTTTGCCGTCCTATTATTGAAACAGATCCCTCGTTCATGTCGCGCGTTGATGAATTTTTTTTGTGGGCGTTCACGACGGTAAAATACGGGAGAATGAGAAAGGGTGGAAGAGTAGGAGCTATGCCCACACGATGGATGATCTTTACTGATCTACGTAAGGAGCAACCAACTAAAAACATGAATTCTGCATAGGAACCAAGGAAGGCAATTATGCTGGGCTTGCAAATAAATGTTTATTAAAGAAAATCTTTACACAAATCAACCAGAAGCACATGCCTAAAAAGCCTAACTAAGCCACAGTTGCGCAACTAACCGTAAAATGTTTTTCAACAAACGTTTCAAGGTGGTATAAGCAGCAAATTTCCACTCAACACTAAATTTTAACGCCAGGTGCACCCGCTATTAAGAACCGCAAGTTCTTTATGGGCGTTGAAATCTGGGGGATAACTCACACATTGCACTTCACTCTGTTTTCATTTAGAAGGCTTCACGAGTTTCGCGTTCAATCTCATTTTTTTCCTTTGCAAATGACGTTCAATGTTTTTGTGGTGTTAGCTGCATTTCATGGACCTCCAATCAGTTTCGGTTTTGATGAGATGTGTCGCACGGCGCCACTCAACGGCTATATTGGTAACCATTTTTACGCGCCAATGCACGCTCTTTGAATGAAAAGTTCCCTCCCTGTGCTCGGCCTAGCGAGACGCTCACTCCAGTGCTCCGGCTTTTACAGGCCCATCGTCTCCGTCAGACAGTGCTCCGGCGGCGATACAACTGGCGACGAGATGAACAAGAAGTAAGCAGTTTACACGCACTTCATCGGCATCCTCCTCCGCTTTATTATGCCGATTGCCACCTTTTCAAGCCACCTCTCTACTTGCACGCTGCAATTGCATTAGGCCTACTGCGCTACTGCGGCCATTCCTGCATGTTTGGCCACTGCTTGCTGGTACCAGTGACTCACCAACGCAATCTGGCGACTGCGGCTCCTCAGTTCCTCAACGTTCCAGAACGACTGCCGTGATGGCTCCTCCGCCGTTCCTGCAGACTCCGGGAACTCCTCCCATGCTTTGGCCAAATGGCGTCGTATCTTTCAAGCATACGTCGACGTCACCGCCAGAGACACCTCCCGGCCCGCTCTCAAGAAGAGTCTAATTTTTAACGCACTCAGAGTTGAGGACTTTGATCTTTACTTGACACTACAAATTGCACAAGACCAGGCGGAAAGCGAAGACGGAACTCGTGTCGAAGGCACGCAGGATGAATGCATCGCAGCACTCGCTCCAAGCAATGAAGTCCTCGAGCATCACCACTTCAATATGCGCGAGCAATTACCGGAGGAATTAATTACCGACTATGTTTCTGGTTTACAGACAATGGTGAGCAAATGCAACTTCGGCGCCTCCGCTAATTCCATGGTCCGCGATCAGCTGTTCAGTGGAATAACTGCACAAAATGTGACGACTCTTCCCAGGTAAAAATGTGTAACTGGCAATCAAATGGTTTGAACTGGCAATAACTAGGATCAACTGGTCCCAGTTACAGGCCAATTTTTTTCAGCTGGGAATGAACAGGGAACAGTTGGTCCGTGTTGCAAGTGCTTCCAGTTAGTAGCTGGTCCCAGTTACAGCTGAACTGGCCGCCAGCGGGGACCATACCGAGTTGAACTGGTAGCTGCTGGTCCCAGTTATGTCCTAACAGGAAGTGTGACTTGTTCTGGTTGTACGTTTCTTCAAGGTCAAAAAGGAAAAAAGTTAAATTCGATTGCGTACGGAACGCATAGAATCGTTGAAACTGAATAAATGGGCTTTATCCAGGCTTTTTTTTGTCTATACACAGGGAACTGTACCAGACCACCGGCTAAGTAACACATATAGGTACAATAAAAAAATAAGTGTCTCATGGTTTACGAATATGTTATCTCACTTTTTCTTCATTTTTGTGTGTTGTCTTAGCCTCAATGACTCAGTTAAAATAATATTGTCGCGGTATATTTAGTTGCACAAGTGCACAAGCACATTGCATTCAAACGTACGCTTCTTTTAGCTTCAGTAAATCTAAATCCATTAAGCAGTTGAAAATATTACAGGGAAAGCTGTTATGATATCACAACTCGGGTCTCGCGCAGCGCTGTAGTTGTCCGCCACCGCCGCCGGTGTCCGTAACCACATCGCGCGAAATTAGAAATATAATTCAGCAAAACCTGCGCGGTAGGCACAGCCCAATCTGAAGGAAAGCTATAAGTGCGGCCTTTCAGAGCCTTTTCAAAACACTCATTGGATAACTACTGCAAACACAATTGCTGGATACCCACTAAAGCATTATTAAGTTTTTTTTTGGGGGGGGGGTGGAAAGTAGGCCTGCATTCGCTACGTTACTTTTTGTCATTCTTCCGAGAAGCAAGATATCTGCTGAACACAAGCATGTGCGGATTGTTTATGCAGTGGCTAACGACGATGAGGAATTATGGCTGAAGTGGGTATGGACCACAGTTAATAGAGGAACAAGAAGAAGCTTTTGTTTGGTTTCTTTTTTTTTTCAACATACTGTCTTCACTATACAACTCCCCCCCTTTTTTGTTGTAAGCAACAATGCAGTTATCGTCCATAGACTACATGTTCTCTTGGCCTATATGTTCTCTTGGCTGCAGAGTGGGTACGAGCCATGGATTAGAGGATACAAACAAAGAAACAAACAAACAAACAAGGTTGGACCAAGCGGACGGCCCAGTCGTTACGCTATTGGCACTGTGCAATGACTGGTTGTTCTTTCGCTGTTTTATGACGCTATATAAGTCGCTATAACGCGATTGCTTTCCCGACATCAAACCTGCTATGGAAAGCTCGGAAACAAGTCACAAGACCTCGCGTAGCCAAGTGGGGCTGGTACCCAGCAGACCCGGGTTGGAACTCTACTAGATAATTGGTGCTAGATTTCTCTTACAGTAAAAGCTGTTATGAGATGAGAACTCGGGGCACGCGCCGTTGTCTGCGCCACCACCGGTGTCCATAACCACATCGCGCGAAATTAAAAAAAAACAAGCACCTATAATGTAAATGCAAGGTCAAAGTGGTATCAGCGTCTGTAAAAAAGCAGCAAGAGCTGGCCGGGTGTACGGGCAGCGTCGTAGCAACAACCAGGCAGTCTTAGCTTGTGTCTCGCGCCAACGTGTCGTTGTCGCTTTAGTAGTGGGCATTCCTCTTCACTACACTTCGTCCCCCGTCGGAAAAGGAGCCATCCTGGCGACTCACGGTGAACAGAGTACGAGCGGATCGTAATATGGTTTCAATTGCTGTACGTGAACAGTTTCACGACCCCGAAAGCGCTGGTCTGTGGATGGCGTAGCGGGTTTGACGATGTAGTTAACAGGTGAAGTCTGCGAGACCATGCGGTAGGGTCCCTGGTATTTTGAAACAAGCTTCGAGGAAAGGCCTGTAGGCACAGCGGGAATTCAAAGCCACACAAGAGTGTCCGGAACAAAAATAGGGTACGGCTGGTTATCGTCACGTCGAGATTTTTGTCTCCAATGGTCGACAGTTGTAAATGACTGGGCGAGCTTACGGCATTCCTCGGCACGGTGGGCAGCTTCAGAGATAGGCGTAGACTCGAAGGATTCTGGGTGGTAGGGTAGAATGGTATCTAGTGTGGTGGAAGGGTCTCGGCCATATAACAGGAAAAATGGCGAAAAGCCCGTAGTTGCCTGTGGAGCAGTGTTATATGCGTACGTCACAAACGGGAGAATGAGGTCCCAATTGGAGTGGTCTGAGGCAACATACATTGATATCATGTCCCCTAAGGTACGGTTAAATCTTTCCATCAAGCCATTCGTCTGCGGATGGTAGGCGGTGGTAGTCCGGTGAGTGATACGGCATTCCGCAAGGAGTGCGTTGACGACTTCAAAGAGTAATACCCGTCCTCTATCGCTGAGAAGTTCACGCGGTGCGCCGTGACGGAGAATGAAGTTCCGCAGGAGAAAAAAGGATACGTCACGTGCTGTGGCAGCAGGCAAAGCGGCTGTTTCTGCGTATCGCGTCAAACAGTAGACAGCGACAACAATCCAACGGTTTCCGGAAGCCGTGCATGAAAGAGGCCCGTACAGATCGATCCCAATGCGGTCGAAAGGCCTGGCTGGGCAAGAGATTGGCTGGATCGGACCAGAGGTATGATGAGACAGAGCTTTCCGTCGTTGGCACAGTGGGCATGACTGAATGTACTTGGGCAAAAAAGTGTACATGCCTCGCCAAAAAAACCGGGAGGAAAGTCGAGAGTATGTCTTGAAGATGTCCGCATATGCGCACTGAGGGTCAGCGTGGAAAGCTGGACATATTGCAGCACGAAGATGGCGTGGAATGACGAGTAACCACTTTTAGCCGTCGGACGTGTAGTTCCTGCGATAAAGGAGGCCATCACAGACCTCAACGTCAGCCGCTTGACGGCGCAACGTTCGAGAAGATTGAGAAGTTACAGGTCCGAAAGGAATCGCAGAAGAGTGCTGATGCAGTCATCCTTACGTTGCTCAGACGCCTGGGAACGCAACCATTTCGTCCACGGCAGATAGACATGCAGAGTTTTTGGAGAACACAGGTGAACGTGATAAAACGTCGGCATCAGTGTGACGTCGACCAGACCTATAGACAACTCGCATGTCGAACTCTTGCAACCGCGAAGCCCAGCGAGCTAAACGGCCAGAGGGGTCTTTCAATGTGGATAACCAGAAAAGTGCAAGGTGATCGGTGACTACGTGGAAGGTGTGACCATATAGGTATGGTCTGAATTTGCCTAGAGCCCATATAATTGCCAGACACTCCTTTTCTGTCACAGAATAGTTCTTATCCGCTTTAGTGAGGGTACGGTTTGCGTATGCGACTACGTATTCCTCGAATCCCGATTTGCGCTGCGCGAGCACTGCGCTGAGTCCAACACCGCTGGCATCAGTGTGTACCTCAGTCGGAGCAGTCGGGTCAATGTGACGCAAGATTGGCGATGAGGTTAACAGGAGGCGCAACTTTTCGAAGGCATCATCACAAGCGGGTGACCAAGCCTAACTTTTCGAGTCACTGCGCAGAAGTTCAGTCAAGGGGGCGCTAATCATCGCAAAATTCCGTATAAAGCGACGGAGATAGAAGCAGAGGCCAAGAAAGCTGCGCCGATCCTTAAGAGACGCAGGTTTAGGAAACTCTGCAACTGCCCGAAGCTTGGTGGTGTCAGGAAGAAAACCATCTTCAGAGACAACATGGCTGAGGATGGTGAGCTGATTTGCGCCAAAGCGGCATTTCTTGAGGTTGAGCTGAAGGCCGGCGTCAGTTAGGCACTGCAGTACTTCATCTAGCCTGCGGAGATGCGTTGGAAAATCTGGTGAAATTATAACTACGTCAACCAAGTAGCACAAGCATGTTTTCCACTTCAGGCCACGCAAAAGATTATCCATCATCCGCTCAAATGTTGCGGGTGCATTGCAAAGACCAAAAGGCATGACACATAATTCGTAAAGGCCATCAGGTGTGACAAAGGCCATCTTATTCTGATCTTCAGGTGCCAGAGGGACTTGCCATAGCCACTCCGTAGGTCAATAGAAGAGAAGTACTCCGCACTTTGGAGACAGTCAAGGGAATCGTCGATTCTCGGTAAGGGATAAACGTCTCTTCGAGTTATTTTGTTAAGACGACGGTAGTCAACACAGAAGCGAATCGACCCGCCCTTCTTCTTAACGAGAACGACCGGAGATGCCCAAGGGCTATTGGAAGGCTGAATGACGCCACGCTTGAGCATGTCAGCTACTTGGTCATAGATAACCAGGCGCTCGGTTGCGGACACGCGATAAGTTTTTGACGCAATGGCGTCTTGGTACCCGTATTTATGCGGTGACACACAGTAGACGTGCAGCCGATGGGAGTATGCTGGCAGTCAAAGGACCAACGGAACTTTTCCAGCAGCCGTAGAAGGTGAACACGTTGCGAAATGGTTAACGTGTCGGCGATGGAGCTACTGAGTATGTCAGGCCTAGTAGTCTGCGACGAAGAGCTCAAAGTTAATCCGGCGACTTCGTGTTTGGCGGAAGGACCAGTCGACATGTCAAAAATTGCAGAAGGGTCGAGACTGTAAACACACCCGACGCACTCACCCCGAAGTAGTGTTACAGAACATGACAAGAGGTTCGAGATGAGCAGTCTGCTGACGCCGTCATGAAGTTCTAGAAGGGCATAAGGTAGCGGCGAACACTTGCGGCGAACGAAAAGGGCAGATGGCGTGAAAAGGGCTCTCGACTCGGAGAGCGAGTTGCAAGATACCATGGTAAGGGCGAAATAGTGAGGCGGTATGATGACGTCTTCAGCAACAAATAGTTTGTCCCCGGTTTCAAGAGCATCATCTAACGGCGCGTCGTGAAACACCTCAAATTCTACTTCAGCGCGAGAGCAGTCGATGACAGCCTTGTTGGCGGAGAGAAAGTCCCAACCCAAAATGAGGTCATGGGAGCAGGAATCAAAAACTAGTATTTCAACGACATAGATGAGGCCATCAATCACGATGCGAGCAGTACAGGCAGCGGCTGGCGTGACGTGCTCTGCGCTGGCTGTACGAAGTGATATACTTGCTACTGGCGTCATACCCTTTTTGAGCAGGTGGCAGAGTCTGGCACTGATCACTGAAACTGCGGCACCAGTGTCGACAAGGGCGAGTGCAGTGACGCCGTTCACATATACGTCGAGAACATTTGTAGGGAAAGAAAAAGGCTTTGGTCTTATCGTGGGCGACGCAGTTCCTGCTTCTGGAACTGCGGCAATCAGTTTTTCCGCTCCGGCGATGAAGGACGACGACGCATCGGGGATGGCGAGTGGCGTCGAGGTGATGGCAAGCGACGGTTAACAGGAGGGCGGTGGTCGGCATATGATGACATGTGGTCAGGAGGCTGTGATTCTGTGAACGAAGGGCGCGGTGGCACATAAGGGGCAGGTTCGAAGCTCTGGTGGTAGCTCTGGTGGTAGACAGGGATGCGTCGACTGCAGTATCGCGCTATGTGGCCAGGTAGGCCACAGGCAAAGCATATGGGCCGATTGTCGACTGTACGCCATTGTCCACTACTTTGAGGGGACCTTGGCTGAGCGAGACGAGCAGTAGTAGCTCGCTGTGGCACGACTGATGGCAGTGGCGTAAAAGTGTGAAGAGGTGGTCGAGCAGCCACTTCAGCATAGCTTAGAGGTGTAGTTACCTCGGCACAGGCAACGGGGGTCGGCAACAATGAAGCGTCACGGGCAGATGGCAGAGCCGCGCAAACTTGCTCCTGAATGGCCTGGCGAAGGTTTGCAGGAAGAGGTGATTGTGGTTGGCCGACTGTCGATAGCAGCAATAGCTGACGAGCAACTTCAGCACGAACAAACACTTCACTACTCACCAAATACACAGTAAGGCTTGAACATGGGTTCTCTGGGTGCCAGCTTAGTATCCTACCACTGAGCTACGCTAGTGCTTGTGTATGGTTGGAAAACATGCCCTAGGCAGGTTTGATGTCGGGAAAGCTATCGCATTTAAAAGATACCTATAAAGCGTTTTAAAAGAACAAAAGAGCAACCAGTCGTCCCACAGTGCGAATAACAAAATGAGTGGGCCGTCCAATGTTCTAACCTATTACAAAAGCTTGTTGTTGTTGTCCTAAGAACTGGGGCACATACGGAGTTCAGCTATAATTCCTCATCGTCGTCAGCCACTGCATGAACAATCGGCACGAAATTCCATGCAAGTGTTTAGTGGATGCTGCGCTTCTCTGAAGAATGACGAAAAATAGCATAACAAATGCTGGCCTATTACCATAAAATTTTCTTATCAATGCCGTTGTGGGCATCAAGCAATTGTGTTTGCAGCAGTTACTCATTGAGTGCTTAGAAAAAGCTCTAAAAGGCTGCTCTCCTAGCTTTCGCTGTGACTGTGCTGCGCCTTCCGCACAGAACTGGCCTTTTTTTACGTCTATCGCAGGGCTATACGCAGGCAAAGTGGTCCCCATTGACATCAGGCTGTAGTAGTGCTGAATTATGTCGTCGGGAGCATGCTTCTTTCGAAGCCTTGTGTGCTCCACAAGCGCTTTACTTCAAAAATGTGAAAAAATAACACAGTGCCAATCCTGAAGCTATTACGACCGAGCCTGCCTACACCAAATAATTCTGCGCAAACTCTAAGTGCAACGTAAAGGTGCATCGTGCCCCACCACAAAAGGTTTTACCAAAAACATCTACCACTCTCTCCTGCTACCTTTCTCAAGTTCTACCTGAATGGGCGGCAGGCGTCTTTGTAGTTGCATATCCAATCTGTCGGGCTGATGGGCCCGACAGATTAGATACGCATCCTTTTCCGCTAGGACAACTGTAGCATGAACGATAGAAGCAGGGCGAGGAGAACACATGTGCATTGCACAAAGCGTGATGAGCGTCAGCATCCAGGAAATCCACAGGGGGCGGAAAAGTGAGTGGCAGACAATAAGGGGTGCGCGATGAGCCCAAGAGCTTTTCGGTGGCAGGTGGGCGATAGGATGCGGCGTCGGTCGCGCTATGCGTGAAGGGTGCTTCTTCCAAGCGTGCTACACAGGCGAGGCCTCGCAGGTTTATGGGGCGTCGGCTATCAGGCGAGCTGATGGCCCGTATTCTAGAGCGAGTTATGTGTGAGTGTCATTTCTTACTGTTATGTTTCGAGCTGGCTTTGCCGTTGTAGTTTCGCGGCGTATGTCTCATTGACCGCCAGTCTGCGAGGATTGTTCCGAATTTTAGGTATTTCTGTGTGCGTCAGTGTCGTGTAGAGCCGGTTCGGAAGGCTGTTGGTGATTGTATTGAGTCGTGCATTAAAGACGGTTCTCCTTCCCCACTTTGTTGGGTCCTGAACTGAGAATTTTGGGCTAACTGACCCCCTTGAGCGGAGGCGAGGCGAGGCCTTCATCTGGCGCTCTACGTGGTTTTCGCATATAGTTGCCCTTTGTTCATCCAACGTGGTTTTTTCATGCAGTCCTCAATCTTTCCGTTGGATTTCGCTTTTGCACAACGAGAACCACACGCATAAAGCCCTCATCCAGTCTCGAATACTTTTTGTGTTCCGGTGAAATTACAGTTAATGAAGGTGGTAACCCAACGTACCCAAAGTCTAGTACGATGCCCGACAAGGCGCAACAGGAAACGTTTGGGTCAGATGCGTCTAGTATCATTGAGCAGCTGAGCACGCGGCTCGAACGCCAGGTTACACCGGACTACAGTTTTCGCTTACCGCTGTCCTTGCCTACGTACAAAGGACACACCTAAAAGATCAGTCAAGGACTTTTTGCAAGAGTTACAAAATGATCGCGACGCGCAAGCCCTTACAAACTAGACTGTTCTGCTACGCGTTCTGCCCGTCGCCTGTCTGGCTCTGCCACTCGTTGGCGTCATCGCCAGTCTTTCGCCAGTTGGTCTCACTTTGAGCAGCTATTTCAGGCCGAAATTCTTCCTCCCGTCTACGCCATTTGCATGAAAGATGAACTCTGCAGGTGTACACAGGGTGAGGATGAGAGCCTCCAGGAATACATAAGCTCCTTTAAGGAGCTTCACGACCGCGCGGGCTCTTCGGCATCTGAAGCGGAGAGTGACTCGGCCAGTTAGGCAGTCGCATCCGCGTTTTCAGGCATACATAAGAGGTCGTTCGTTCCCTTCACTCGACGTTCTCGATAGAGCAGCGGGTGATATTCAGGCTGCGATGCTAGCAGAACTCGCATACCAACCACCGCCCCCGCCCGAATCCACTCTCGGGCCATCCTGTGCGTGGCATGGTTGGTATAACCCGACGGCCTCAGCGACGGCCCTACCAAGGGCTCTAGAGCCATTCAGCTATCAGAATGTTTCTGCTCCGTTCAACTTCACGTCTCCGACCCACGAACGTGGGACACCCACACCGGGTGTCTTGACCCAAGGTCAGCTTGTAGCGGCCGCCACCCATTCTAGCACAGCGTGCACAAGCAGAAACCCTCTGATATACTTTCAGTGTGGAGGCCGGGGCCACTACAGAATTCCATGTCCAAGCAGACCACGCCCTGGCCACCGGGGAAACGACAGAGGCCGGCGATGGTGAGCGCATGCCAATTGCAGGCCAACATTCTACCACCCCCCGAGGCTCTCTCACTTTACGCAGGCCCTGGAAAACCTACTGCGGCTGCTACATGGTCTAGTGCTCATATTCAAGGGCAGCCAGGTGGTTCGCAGAGGCCTCGACACCGGATGTTTTGGTCTTCGCATCGTCCAGCCGCCAGAAAGCAAGGCCGCGGAAACTAAGGAGATAAAGTCGCATCCTTTCCCGCTAGGACAAGCGAACCAAGACACCAACGCTCTTGAAGACTGCCCCACCCGACAGCCACTGTGTACTGTACAATACGGTGAGCGATCTGTTGTTTCTTGTTCCTCACGCTGATAAAACACCATTCGTGATAGTTTCCATGGAAGGAGTAAACGTCCGGGCTGTTTTGGATACTGGCTCCGCTGTATTTGTATTCGGGTATCACAGCCAAAATGCTTGCGAAGCCAAAGGCTTAGCTTTGGGAATCGTTAACACTAATTTGTGCGTTGCTTCTGCTCATGTCGTCCCTGCTTCACTTGCAGCTCATTTAGCGGTTACACTTGATGGGCGGAAATTTTGTTGTTTCCTACACCTATCCCGACTTTCCTGCCCCGTGATTTTGGGGCGAAATTTTATGGCAAGTCGGGAATTGTGCTTGATAATCGTACGGATACCTACAGCCATAGAATTATTACGAAACCACTCACATTTGTGCTTACTTCGCCAGAACCCCCGTCTCATCTGCTTGCAACAAATGTGAATTCGTTCTAGGAAACCACAAATGACTTATTGAGTGTTAGCGAATCCTTCAAAGCACCATTCGAGCTAAAAGCTAAAGTAGAAACAGGTCTAAAGTACTTCGTGCCAATTTTCATAAAGGCTACTGACAAGGTCAACGTACTGGAACACAGGATCGACACAGGTGACGTACGACCTACCCGTTTCAATCCACGTCCCCTAAGCGTACACAAGCGTGAACTCCTGAACGTTGTTCTCAAAGAAACGCTTGCCACTGGTGTTGTAAGAGCGTCCAACGGTCAATGGGTGTTTTCAGTTGTTTTAGCTCCAAAGAAGGACGGCTCCGTGAGGTTGTGCGTTGACTACCGGTGGTTGAACGTCGTCACGGACGGTTTGAGACTCGTACCCCTTTCAATCAATCCACTCTGTTAGGTACTCCCTTGGGGCCGCCAATAATTCACTACACTTGACTGTAGCAAAGGCTTCTTGCAAATCCCATTAGCAGAGTTTGATGCTGAAAAAATGGCATTTGCTTGCCACAGGGGATTGTTCGAGTTTACGAGGTTACCTTTCGGATTGTGCAATTCACGCGCCACATTTCAGCGCGTCATGAACATTGTGTTTCGCAACGCCAAATTCAACTATGCAATGGCCTACATGGACGACTTGGTATTCTTTTCGCAAACTTTCGACGAGCACCTGATTCACTTAACTGCAGTATTACAACGAATTCAGGAAGCAGGTTGTTTCAGAAAGTCCAGAGAGACCGCAGAACCGATGCTACTTCGGTGTATTGTTGACAGAACAGGAATAAAAAAATATACAGAGCGTGTCCCTGGCCACCTCTTCTTTCTTACCTCCGAGCTCCATCTTCAATCTGTTTTCTACATCTTCCCGCCAGCCAGATTCAACCGAAGTAACCTTCCAGCGAATACAACAGTTGAATCGGCCTCTTGAGTAATTTGCCTTCAGGTGTATGAGCAAGCATGTTCTCACTAGTCCATCCTTGCCTGGGAAAATCTTTTCGGCCTGGCAGAGTTTCCACCGTGTTCTTTTTTGTGCTTATGCAAGAAGAAGTACATCTCTTTCTTGTTTATTTGTGTGACCCTCTATTTTTCTGCTGGCACACTTAAGTTCCCTCAGGTACTCCTTTTTCTATCTGGTTCACCATATTATCATTCTGTTTTCTTGCACTCCAGTAATTCAGCAAACTGTATTCTCAGAGTCTGTTTTCTTCCTGCTTGTTCATTGCTTGCCTGCCTCCTATAACGTCCGCTGGTGTGATGGGTTGGGCTCGTTAGGATCGTCATACACATAAGTAAGAGGCCAGTTGTTAATTACTCCTGCTGCCTATAACAACCACAGTCCGTAGTTATTCATCTAAAAGTCGAGAACATTTATTTTTTTTGCCATGGATGTCTCAAAGCTTAATACGTCGTCTACGAAATGCCATTTCAGTCACCAAATTTGCTTTGTCACTCTTTTCTTATCCATCAATCCAGAGCATCGCCTTTTTCATCAAATAGTTTCCTTAGTTTGGCGTCATTTGAAATCCATTTTCTTAAATTCATTCCCGCATTGCGAAAAATATCTCGTGCTTCTTTGTATATCTTTTTTCGATGTCGAGTATTCGTCGGCTCCTAGTTAAACGTCATCGACGTAGATTACTTTCCGGAGTTGCGCCACAACTGCAGGATATTTCTCTTCAAATTTATCTAAATGTTGATGAATTGTCGCTGCTAGAAGAAAGCTACTTGTTGTACTTCCGAAAGTAACCCTCGTCATCCTCCACACTTTTGTCTTTGGTGTTGGTATATCTTCGCTGGGTATTCTTTCCCACCACATAAATCGCAGTGCGTCTCGGTCATTTTCATGTATCTTGATCTGCAAAAATGCTTTTTCAACGTCGGCTGACATAGCGATCTTATGATGTCGAAAGTTCATCAACAAGCTTGTGATGTCGGGGTTTAGGTTTGGCCCATTTTTCAAGTTGTCATTCAAGGATTCACCTGGATTCTGGCTTGACGATGCGTCAAAGACGATCCGTATTTTTGTCGTTGTTCGGTCCTTCGTAATTACTGCTTGATGCGACATGTAGTATACAAATTTGTTCTGTATATCTGATCCAGCATCTTCTTGGACGTTTTCTGCTATTTCTTGCTCAAAGTACTCTCAGATAACTCTGTCATGGGCTAGGAGATCATCATTATTCTTGTATAATTTCTTTGTCACCTGTATAAGCCTCTTCTCTGCAATGGTGTTGTTGTAGTCCAATGTAACGTTTTCCTTCCATGGTAGCCGCACTTGGTATCGTCCTGCCTTGAACTCCATTGTTTGTCGGACGTACTTTAGCACATGTTCATGGCTCATCTTTGTTGCTGGTTTCTCTTACATGCCTATGTTTTCCAAGTCCCAGAATCTCTGCAGTTCGTCCACAGTCGTGTCCGACTTGGCACTGACCTTGAGTACCATAACCGTCGATGACTTCATTGGCACACAATGAAGTTCTACAGGACCTTGGACCGTCCATCCCATAATTGTTTCTGTTGCCATTACGTTTGGATGAATCTCGCAAACGCGACCAGTGACTACAGTCCAGTAATAATCTGCTCCAATTAATATCGTAGTTTCCATATTTTTTGTCCGTCTCCTCGCTCTCATCAGCCAAACGAATTCCCATCGATCTTGCTCTTTCGTGTATTGTCAACGGTGGCGATCGTAGCACGTCAAAGGATATAAATTACATACGCTCAGCAGCAGTGACACCGAAAGGCCTGTTCGCGGTATCCCTAACGTGACCGTCTTCCAACTTGCAGGAATCGACGCGCAGAAGCTTCACTGGAGCAGGACACGAATGAACATGCGACGACCAAAGGACCACGTGCTGACCTACGTCATCAAGGACCTATCTTCAAAAGCAGTGAACATTGAGCTCAATAGCACTCACGCTCAGCAGCAGTGGCACCGAAAGGCCTGTTCGCGGTATCCCTAACGTGACCGTCTTCCAACTTGCAGGTTGGTGCTCGACCTTATTGTTTTACACTGTTTTAAACGTTAGTGAGAGACCTGGTTGTCGCTGCTGCTGAATGAAATGGCAAAAAACTGCGTTGCCTGTCACAAGTGTATCCCAACTGATTCTGTGTATTTATCATGTTCAGAGTGCAATTATGAGTATCATCTCGGTTCATGCTCAGGCGTTACCGAAAGCACATACAAAAAGAAATCGTCTGAGGCCAGAACTTCTTGGAAATGTTCGACTTGCAGAACCTCGAATGTTCGAAGCGGCCCGAGTAATGCAAAAGAAAAAATGGACCGTGAAATAGACCTTGCTAATGAAATTGCTGAAATACTTGGTAAACTGAACATACTACTGACAATCAGAGAGAAAGTGGACGCACTAGAAGGCATTATTGCCGCCATTGATACCATTGAAAAGTCCGTACAAGCAATGTCCGATAAATACGATGAAGTAATAGCACAAATGAAAAAAATAAGGTGCAGATATAGAGTGCCTAAAGACACGAGTGAAAAAGCTTGAAGAACGCGCGGAAGAGCAGAAAATTGGCAACCTCAAGCATGAAATGAACGATCTAGACCAATACGGCAGAAAACTAAACCTTGAAATTCACGGGCTTCCGCAACAAATGAATAAAAGTGTTCTCGAAAAATTGAACATACTGACAAATGACTTGAAGCTGCCTAGGCTGTCAGAATCGGATGTAGAAGCCGCCCATAAGCTTCCGAAAAAAGCATGGCAAGACGAGGCTGATAAGCCCGCCCCGATATTGGTACGCTTCACATCTCGACTGACGCGAGATATCTGGCTCAAACAGCGACAAGAACTAAGGAGATCAAAGTCCAAGATCTTTTTCAATGAATACTTAACTGCACAGAACAAAAAGCTGTTCTGGCTGATGAGGTGTAAAGCACGTGAGCTGCATTATCAGTTTTTTTGGGTTAAGAATGGGAAGATGTTCATGCGACGAAGCCCACGTCATCAAATTGTTAACATAAGAACTACTAAAGATCTAGAAGGGCTGCGGTAACTAAAAAAACTAGAAAGTTCCTTTTCTGAGCGACTTAATTCATGGCTTTTTTCACACAGTCGCAGAATTATTATGCTGCCTTTTCATTTCGGCAATTAAAAGCTACACGAAACGTCAAACACCTATCCTTGTTAAATCTAAATGCCTGTAGTCTGAGGCACAAACAAGAATCTGTAAGCCTTTTTTTCGATACACTCGAACACAATTTCGATATCTTGACATTCACAGAAACCTGGTTTTCTTGTGGTAACCCTGATGTACATTTCGCTGAATACAAATGTATTTAAATATCGCGAGAGAACAGAAGAGGAGGTGGTCTGGCGATTTATATTAAAAACTCCCTCCAATATGAAAATACTTTGGAATACTCCCATATTGAACTTGGCTATGAGTGTTTATAGATCAAATGCATGGGCACAATTGTTGTCCTCATGTACAAACCCCCTTCTGGTTCTGTTACTGTGTTTCTTAATTATCTTGAAAGTGTTCTAGAATACTGTTGTCAATACGAATTTCCTGCAATTTTCTGTGGTGACTTTAATATCGACTTATTGACAACAACATCTAATAGGCAAAACGTGGTTGATATTTTCTGCTCTTTTGCGTATCAAAATGCAATCAACATGCCAACCAGAATTACAGACATATCTGAAACGCTGCTCGACTTATGTTTTACAAACTATCATCCATGTGAATCCGATGCAGGTGTAGTGAGAGCAGACTTAAGCGACCACTTGCCCTTGTTTATTTTCTTCAAGTCATACTTGTCCAGACATAACCAAACAATTCAGAATACAACCATTAAATGTAGAATAATATCTGCGGATAAGATTGCGATTTTTCAACACTTAGTTGAAGGTACAGATTGGACCTCTGTGACAGAGATCAAGGATTCCGTTGCTTCATACCGCCTCTTTCTAAACACTATCAAAGGTCTCTATAACATTGCATTTCCTAAGACAACGAATAGAAAAACCCGTAGGTCTAGAAAACCATGGATAGATTCACACCTTTTAAAAAGAATAAAAGAGCGTGATAGTCTGTTTAGTGTATTCATCAGAACAAAAAGCTTGAACACAATAGCTACATAAAAAATTGAAATAAACTTGGCACTGATATTAAACAAGCGCGTTTCGCGTATTACGAAAATATGTTTGCTGGTATATCGAATCACTCCAGAAAAGTTTGGAAAAAGGTCAATGACCATATGTGCAAAGATGATAATTCGGTTATATCGGAGCTCGTGATAGACGGTGAACGATGCTCAGGTCCGCCACTTGCAGATAGGTTCAATGAATACTTCCTTAGAGTTGGCGATTGTGTGAGTACTTCTGGGGAGATAAGCAATCATACTTATGTAACTAGCAACATTTAATCCTCTGTTTTCTTGTTTCCCCCACCCGAATCCGAAATATACATATTGTTGGAAAAATTAAAAAATAATTGTGCATGTGGCGTGGATGACTTAAAACCCCAGCCTATTAAAGCAGTTGCCCATATCATAAGTAAGCCACTTTCACATATCGCTAACACAATTCTTAGTTCAGGTAGTTTTCCTGATGAGCTAAAGATTGCAAAAGTATCTGTGATCTTTAAAGGCGGTAATAAAAATGACCTTATTAACTATAGGCCTATCTCATTATTACCAATATTCTCAAAAATTTTGAGCAAGTTATGAACCTACGACTTTCAAATTACTTATTGCAAGAAATTGTGATAATACAACAACAGTATGGCTTCCAAAAGAAAAAAATCTACTGAAACAGAACTACTGGATATTAAAAAAAATACTTGACAATTTTGAACATAAATTACATACCATAGCGATTTTCTCGACTTCAAAAAAGCGTTCGATTCGGTTAAGCACCATATTTTATTACGGAAACTCCTTTCATATGGAATTAGAGCAAAGGCTCTAGAACCTATAAAAAGTTATCTAAGCAATCGGCAACAATACACCAGTCTCGGCGACACTAAATCAAACGTAGGTAATATCATTTGCGGTGTTCCACAAGGATCAATCTTAGGGCCTTTGCTATTCTTGATTCATATCAATGATCTACCTAACATACCGCTAACACTCGATGTTGTTCTCTACGCGGACGACACCAATATATTCTCGCCGGTAATTCCCTAAATTACCTTGAACAACAAGCAAACCTGTGGCTGACACATCTATCTGACTGGCTTTAGTATAATAGATTAGGATTAAACACCAAAAAAACAAAATATGTTTTATTCCGCCCAGGCAATAAAGCTATCACAAGCGAGCCTACAATAATATTTGAAGGGCAGAAAAATGAACGTGTCACAGCGCATAAATTTCTTGAGATACTTTTTCAAGAACACTTAAACAGGTCTTTACACACCAACCACGTTCGTACCAAGATTTTCAGATGCACGGGTATAATCTGCTAATTGCGACAACTCCTCCCTCTGTGGTTAAAAAAACAACTATATGATTTTATTGTTCACTCACATCTCCATTATTGTCTTCTTGTATGGGGGAATACGACTAAAGCAAACACTGACAAAATTCACACCTTGCAAAAAAAAGCTATACGACTAATATCAGGGTTGTCCTTCAGACATCATACCGCGCCTCTCTTTAAAGAACATAAAATACTTACGTTAACCAACGTAATGAAACAAAAATTGGCAATGCTTATTTAAAAACAGGTACGAACTGATCGCTCAGGGTTTTATCAGAGGCATCTCCCGAGAGATCACAGTCACAACCTACGGCACACGGTGTATACATATGAGAAACCACGTACAAATTACGGCACATCAAAACTATTGTATCAAATTTCACATTTCCTGAACGAACAACCGGTTGCAGCTTCTCTAATTGACAATACAGTCTCATATGGCATCTTTAAAAAGAAGATACAGGAACACTTCCTATTTACACAAACGTAATCACCGTCACCATCTTTGTTTCATATTCCCTAAAGTATTTTCTTGCGTAAATCACATTAACGTTTGGTTATGTTATCCAAACTGTGTTTCATTTATCGGTCAAACATATTCGTTATTGATGTTGTTGTATTTTGATTGTTGAAACCTTGTTCTCAAATTTAAAATTTTTTCAGGTATTTTACATGTCCTACATTAGTGTTTGTTTATGTCCTCAACAGTTCGCTTCATTTGTCGGACACGCATATGCTTTATTGATTTCATTGCCTGCACAACTTTTTGCTCATTTATATTTGCCTGTACATGTTTTGCATGTAGAAACTTATTTATGCCTAATTTCTTATTGACTCTTTACTTTACACTGAGAACTGTGTAATTTTGGTGGGTTTTAGGTTTACAGGGGGCAGGCGCTTTGTCAGGCTTTTATGCCTTTTCGCCGGTCTCCTAGGCAAAATGTACCTTTCTTCTTTTTTGCTTTTGCCTGAAATAAACTTCAACTTCAACTTCTATCTCCTCTGCTTCAATCGTGACTGGCTCCGATGTGGGATCCTTCCTCACGCTGACCTCGACGACTTTCAAGTCTAGTTCCATCTCTCCTCCTTCAAATGATCCTACGGTAATCCTTTAAGATCTTTTTACCTTTACGCTAATTTTTTGACAGTCTTTTGAAGATGATTGTCCTCTGACTCCCATTGTCGAGCAGAATACGTGAGTAGCACCCGCTGTCTTGTCCCTCTGTCAACGGAAAGGCTGTCTGCAGTAGTATGCACTTGTGTTCATCAGACTGCTGTGCGTGCATATTGCAGGACTTGCTGGTGTCTAACCAGTCAGGTTGTGCGCTTTTACGCACTTGCTCAACAACATCACCGCTTTGCTGCTGTGCTGATTTCCGCAGGGGTACGTGGTCGACACGTGGATGTCGCGTGCCTTCCCTTGCATGTTTTGCAGCGTACGTTCGCGCGGCATATCTTCGCCACGTGGTGAGGTCTGGTGCATCTGAAGCACCTTCGCTCCTGTTGTAAGGCTTCTTTCTTCTGTTGCATAGTAATGCTTCTTCTGCAATCTTCCGTGTAGTGTCCAGTCATCTCACAGAAAATGCATTTCATAATGGAGGTGCTTTGAAGCGTAGATGTTCTAGTCCGCCTGATACTGTGCGGTGACTGGGTCACGTCGTATTTTTCCTCTCGAGTTTCTTCTCTGCTGCGTATGTATATCTTTAAAACCTCCATATTTTTGTTTCAAACTGCTCGTGGTGTCTCTTGATGCTGAGTCCAATTCCGTAGTTGCTGGTCTGTTGTCACCTTTCTCTATCTCCTTTATCTTCATCTCAATCCTCATATCCACCAGTAGCGCAGATTTTACAACAGGAGCTATCACTGTGGCATAACTATCCATTTCCACTCCTAACGACTGCATTGCTCGTGTTTTCTCTTGCAACTTTTCGAAGAGTTTCCTCAACCCATCTACATCTTTAGAACTCTTCACTACTTCCAAGCTTGCAAGCTCTTTTATGTAGGTCTCTCTCAAATTATCTTCTCGTCCGAAGGTTTCTTGCAGAAGAGCGACTGCATGCTCGTAAATCTGATCCGAAAACTGCTAACCTTCTATGAGGGACGCAGCCTCCCCGCTCAGAGACGCCAGAAGGTAATTAAATTTTTGATTCTTTGGCATGTTCGCTCTGTTATGCACCGATGTCTCGAACTGATGCCAAAACCTTGGCTATGCTGTTTTTTCCCCGTCAAACTTGATCATTTCAAGGCGTGGCAACTTAACAAGCTCTTGCGTCTCCGAGATTTGGTTAATACCTTGCACTGAGCTCGCCTGTTCTGTGACTATTCTCGTAGCCAGTTGCGTCGCTTGTTCTAACTCGCGTAATTGCTCCTCTATTTTTGTCGTTGCAGCGACGATCTTCATCTCATAATGCAATACTTTTTGAAATTCTGCCTCCGCGTCGTCTTCTTCAATGAATCGTTCAATCTGTTCGTTAACTTGTCTTAGCATCTGTGACGCGCTCTTCATCTGGTTCAGAAGCGTAATAAGTTGCGCTCGATCGGCATCTTGTACCATCTTATCGATTTCGCTCGTAAGCGTCGTCACATTTGCTCGAAGCGTCTTCCGCTTCTTCGATAGGACCTCTTTATTCATGCTTAAAACGTGTTGAAAGAGCTCTTGTCTGTTTATATGCATCGCCAACAGTCGTAAGTCGTGGCTCCTTCTCTCGACGGTTCATCCTTGAGCCAGACGGCACTGCTTCGTTCTTCAACCCTGTTGTTGCGAATGGGGTTGAAGTCTGTGGGTCTGTCTTCAGATCAATCCTGGTCACGGCACCATGTTTCAGAAGGACCAGAGAGGCCGCAGTACCGATACGACTTCGGTTTATTGTTGACAGATTTTGTTTTGTTTTGTTTCCCTGGGAGGCTGGCTCATACCCACTCAGGGGGATTGGACAAGAAAGTGTAGTGCAGTTTTTCTGTAATCATTTTAACTATGTGTATTGAATTGGTATTATAATAAGACTAATGTAAAAATAAAAACAACAAAAAAAGAGCAAACAAAAAAAATCAAGTTGAGCAATTTAGAGATTTGAGGTGTTATGATTAACACTCAGCTGCGTTTACTTCACTCTGCCCTGGGGAGTAATAAATATTTTTTTTTGATTGAAGATCACAAAGGTATACGCTTGGTTGCCTGAATATAATCGCAAACGGCATTGAAAGCATCCCTGTGGCAATGTTCCAAAGCTGAGGCGCCAAAGCTTAACGCCGTTTCCGCCGTTAATCTAAGGCCTATTTTCCGAAATGGCATAACTAGTAACCTTTTTCTAAGCATCTCGTAGCGGCGACAATACAAAAAATAATGATCTAGTGATTCCATTTCTCCGCAGAATGCGCAGAGGGGTGATGTTGTCTGACCAGCTCTGTGTAGATACAGGTTTAGAGGGGGGACACGACATCGAAATTTAGTAATTAAGACTTCGAGCTTTCTGGACTGACTCCAGTGGGGTTGCCATGGAAACATGAGGTGGTTATAGTTTGTCCATGTAGTTACTTTTTCTATCGTATCAGTGGAGATTGCTAATTTTCGATATCTTATTGCCGTGATATATTCAACATCTGGCAGTATGGACAAAACTGGCCCATCAAGTGCGGCTCGTGCTAAGGAATTGGCCAATTCATTTAATTTTAATCCACAGTGTCCCGGAACCCATAGTAATCTCAGGAGTCTCAACTGCGGGGGTACTAATGTTTTGAATGTGCTTAGAATTCGAGAGTTCTCTGAAGCCGTCAGAGCTGCACAAACTGAAAGAGAATCCGTCATTATTACTGCGTTGTTTTGATTTGATGGAAGTTTTCGAAGAGCTAAAATAATCGCCAAGAGCTCCGCTGCAAAAACTGGAGTAAAATCAGGCAGTCTCACTGAAAAGGACCAGTCAAGCAATTCAGACGCAATGCCTACACCTGCCTTTTGATTATTTACGGAAGCATCTGTGGCTATTATATTTTTAGTTTTCGCATGCTCCAAGTAATCTAATAATATGTTATTTAAAAATTTGAGGGATTGTAATTTGGCGCTTTGGGGGAATATATCATCATACTCAATAATAACATGACAATTCGAGTCATTAGTCTCAATTACATTTCTAATGTTCACATTTATACTTTGTAGATTTTTTTGTACAAACATTATCTGAGGTGTGCGAAACCGTGGCCAATGAGCAAGAAAGAAGGCGTCTGGGTTTGCGATAAAAGCATATTGAGATCTTCTTGCCGGTAAGCTATAAAATTTTAAAAATGCTTGTACGGTCAAAATTCGAAATCGACAAAGTAGTGTAGGCAGGCGCGCTTCCTGGTACAGTACGTTGATAGCCACAAATCTAGGGAGTCCCAGACACATTCGCAGTGCTTCTCGCTCCAAGACAACTAGAGGTTTCGTTTTATAAGCAGGGCCACCCGAGAAGGAAGAAAAAATATACAGAGCGTGTGCCTGGCCACCTCTTCTTCGTCGCCTCTGAGCTCCATCTTCAATCTGTTTTCTACAGCAGGTATCACCATCAACCCCCAGAGAGTTCAGTTGGTCTCAAACAGAATAAACCATTTCGGTTTCATGTCGACCAAAGAACAATACGACCTGATGAACAGAAACTCCAGACAAGTCTGAACTATCCACCACCAACGAGCGTCAAATGCCTACAACGGTTTTTGGGTATGGTGGGCTTCTACTGCCACTTAATTCCTCACTGCGTCGCTCTGGCAAAACCACTTTACCAGGTTATGCGCAAGGGTGCCCATTGGTCTCGGACTAATGTGGAGCAGGCAGCATTCCAGGCTCTGATGGAGGCTATCGCTGATACATCACGACTGCACCTCCCTGACGTAAACTTACTCTTCACTGTGCAGACTGACGCAAGTGAATATGGCCTTGCAGCAGTTTTGCTCCAAGAATACCAAGGGATGCTTTACAAGCTAGCATTTGCCAGCCACACGCTCTCAGGTGCAAAAAGAAACTACAGTGTAACAGAGAAGGAGTGTCTTGCAATAGTATTCGCACTTGAGAAATTCGACATGTATCTAGATGGAGCTGAATTTACGATTCAAACAGATCGCCAGACTCTGTCAAGGTTATCAAAGCTCAAAATCTATCCGATCGTCAGGCGCAGTGGGCTCTTTCTCTTCATAAATATAATTACAAAGTGGAGCACAAGAAATCCACCGGCCACAAAGTGGCTGACGCGCTTTCCTGAGTGCCACTGTTTTTGGTTGGTAAACCAGCCGCCCACATCCTGGTTGTGACGACGCCTGAAGATGCATGGGAAACACTGGTCTCACGGCAGCAGCTTCTTGACGCTCAGAGAAGCGACGACCACTGCAAGAAAATATGCAGTGGCCGGGCCACTGCCCGTTACACCGGGAACACATGGTCCACGAACACCTATGGCAGCTACTTGCAAGCCGAGGACCACCTGCTTATGCGTTACGTACGTTCACTTGATACGCGTGATGGCGAGCCCTTATTCTGCGTTTTCATTCCTCGGACTCTCTACACAAAGGTTTCTTGGCATACTTTCGTGACACACGCTTCGCTGGTCACAGCGATGACAAGAGAACGTTTAAAAAGTTGTGTCGCGTCACCACAAGGCCGCACATGAGAAAGGACGTCACATCATACGTTCGCACTTGCCCTACCTGCCATACCGCCAAACTGAGGAGAGGCAAACCACCAGGCCTCATGCTATTTGCGGAAAGCAGGTACCCAAGAAAAATTGTTGCCTTTATCACAATGGGCCCATACTCCAGATCAGCTGAACGGTGTCGGTACTTGTTAGTAGTCACAGACCACTTTTTAAATTGGGTATAGCTGTATCCCGTTACGCCGGCTTGATTCAAAAGTTATTTGGGATTGTCTGCTGCAGACATTCACTCTCTTCGGTTTTCCAAAGCAGGTAATAACAGACAATACAACATATTTCACGTGTAGAATATTTGTGGACACTTGCAAAGTTCTTGGTGTACACCACAAAAAACTGCATCATACGACCGTCAGGCCAACATTATTGAGCGCGTCATCAGAAACCTCAAGACAATGTTGGTGGCTTTCACTGACCGGCACTGCGACTGCGATGCCCGCGTACAGGAAATGGCTTACGCCGCACGAACTACAGTGAATCGTTCAACTGGCTTTACTCCGGCAGCTATTCTCTCAGGTCGCGAGCTCCAATTTCCCATCGAACAGGCGCGCACCCATGACACCGAATCACCGCGCTGCAACTACGCGGCGTTCGCACAGAATCTTTCCACTCGCTTGAGCGAAACTTTGCGGGAAGCAAGGGAGAATTCCGAACTAACCCGGCCGAAACATTGTAATCATATAACAAAGGCAGTCGAGCTCTCGAGTTCTCGTTCGCTGATGAGGTGCTCCACCTCACGAATCCACTCAGTGACGCAGCAAAAAGGTTTGCTGCCTCCCTCGCACTATGATGCGATGGTCCCTACGGGATTGCAAAGTGAATTTCCAGGTTAGCATATCCTCACAAAAACAAACGCTGTGGTGGAGTAACAGAACCTGTGAATGTGTGACCTCAAAGCTCATTACGAGCGCCCACTAGAGAAATAAACTCCTCCCCCCCTGCTGTCGTCGACATTGTTGCTGGCGTAGGAGTTGTTTGTTAATCAGGATGCGGTCCCTCTTTATTGTGGTTATTGTCCTGCTGTAGTAATATTGTGGAGTTTTAGGGCGGCGTACGCACTCTCTTGGGGTGTTGCGGGCGTGGGAGCGCGCGGCGTTGCGTGCCCCACCCATACCCAACCGGAATGCCTTTTAGTTGGCGCCTTGGTGGCACACACGCAAACGCAAACCGCACGGAGGTCACGCGTGCTCGCAGCGTTATAGCGTCTTGAACGCGTAAGTAATATTTATATATTTTTATGATTGCAAATGTTAAAATAAACATACATAGCGATCAGAACCCTTTTTATTGTGTACAGTATTCTGGTATACGCAAAAAAGTGAAAAATACAAGGTTACTTTAACGACAGTGTTGACATCTTGTGACACTTCGTGCAACCACCGTCATGGACTTGTTAGCTTACGCGTAATGTTTTTGAGGTGAAAACAAAAAAAACGTTACTCATTTGTAATATTGTCCTGCGCAGTTTTTGCATCTGATGTACAATGCACAGTGTTTCTGCAATAACAATGTTGTGGTTGTCTAATTTACTATAGCCGTGCTAGATGGCACCACCTATCCAGTTGGTCGGGGGCTGGCATGTTTTTAGTTTCTATGTTCCAGGCCATTCTAGCTTTGGTAATCTGGCTGAAACAGTGTAATCGCTATGTGTGCTCGCTCTTTGGCTTATTTTAACTTGACGGCTAGAGTATCCGCATTGCGCATACCGTTAGTTCTTGCGAAGGTGGACCGTGCGGACGCATGGCCCCATCGCCCCAGCGATCTTGCGACGCATCTGTTTGAGGTTTCGCGCATGCGCAATACCACCACCCTCAACGTCCTGGGTACGCAAGCAGCTTGAGTACCCAGCACTGAAAACTCCCTATTGCTTTTCGCTGATCACCCGCAGCGTCTTTATTGTTTCCTGCACCCAGCCAGCGACAAAGCACAATGCTGACACCAGTCATGTAATGCCGGACCAGTCCGCTGTGAACACCGCCTCATGCTACGTGCGCTTTCAATTCTGTGCAACCGCCGGGAGAAAGACAGGCCACGAAGAGTTATGTGATGTGTGTGCAAGCTCCGTTCGGTGCAACTCGTGAAAGGCATGCGATGAGTGCTGAAGTGTTGAGGTGCCCTATAAACTGTGTACACTAACCAGAGACTGCTTCTTTGTTTACTATCTCGTATTTTTATATTGTTCTTTATTTTCTTTATTCGTCGGTGGACCATGACAATCAGGGGAGTGTCTATTCTTGTAGGGGGGGGGGAGTGTCTGGCTGATAGGCCCATATCTTTAGCACGCACGGTGGAAGCAGGGCAAGGAGAACACGTGCGCATTGCACATGCGCGGGGCGAGTGTCAGCATCCAAAAAAGCCACAGGGGGCGGAAAAGTGAGGGGCAGATAAAAAGGGGTGCGCGACGGACGAGCCCAGGGGCTTTCCGGTGGCAGGCGGGCGATGGGATGCGGCGTCGGTCGCGCTAGGCGCGAAGGGTGTTTAATTCGCGCGTGCTACACAGGCAAGCCCTTGCCGGTTTTGGGGCCGTCTGCTATAAGGCGAGCTGGTGGCCCGTATTCTACGGCCAGTTGCGTGTGAGTGTTATTTCTTGCTGTTATATTTTGAGATAGCTTTCCTGTTGTCGTTTCGCGGCGTATGTCTTATTGACCACCAGTCTGTGGGGATTGTTTGTTTCGGTTTTTTTGGTACTGCTGTGTGCGTCAGTGTCGTGTTAAGCCAGTTCGGAAGGCAGTTGGTGATTGTTTTGAGTCGTGCATTAAAGACGGTCATCGTTCCCTGCGTTTCTGGCTCGTGCACTGTGAATTTCGGGCTAACTGACCCCCCTGAGTGGAGGCGAGGTGTTCAAATCTTCCGCTCAAATACTGGATAAAACAGTGAAGTATAATAGGACATAAATATGGAACAGACTGAAATGATTTATTGAGCGCTGATTCCGGAATTCTCAATAAAGCGCAAAGGCAAAAAAACCTTCAGAACAGCGACAAACACTTTCGTACAGCACATGTGGTGAGGGCTAGCTACCGTGCCATGGATAAGCACGGCAGCACGGCGCCAATAATCGATGAGGAGTGAGGAGCCATGGCGCGCATAATTTAAGTATTTTGATCAGTGCACGCCAGTTTCTTCTCTGGAAGACAATATGAGGTGTTCATCGGATGATTGTTTTTGCCCGTGACAAGACAGATACATGGATTCATCGTGTCAGAATACCGCACTGGCTGCCTTGTCCGCACTGCAGTCGTATTTTCTTATGTTTGAGTTAGTGAAGAGGTTTATATATCATAATGCAACACACAGTGTTTTGAAAGTTGATACAATGGAAACGTTGCCTTGAAAAAAATTTCTTAGATTCTGACAATTCATTGCTTATTAGTTTCGAAGCGTCATAAAAAAGGGTCGATCGCCCAATACTTGTGTTCAACAGCATGCTAAATACCGACGAAGTATATACCAATGCAGGCTTGTAGCTCTACCCGGAGAACTAGAAAATGGCACGTACTTGCTCGAATAATAAGCATTGCCAAACCTGTTGTCTGTGTGTGAGCGTCGGCTCTACTGTTGTCACAGGTCCCGTTAACTCGGGAGGCGATCGCCGGGCTAATTCCAAGGGCTGAAGCATCGGCCCCCCGAACCGCACCACGAAAGCGTGGACAATTTAGAATTGGTCCTATATGGCGCGCCAGCGGACGGCGGCTGTGGCCAAAAGAACAAGTCAGAGCTGAGAGTTGATAGACAAAACAAAATTATATTCTCAAATATGGCAGATCAAAACGATACACAAGTATGCACACTAAACAATATTTGAACACAATATGTCACCAATCAAACAACGTACTACGCAGTACAATCGACCACACTCGAAACAACGGACACGGACAACAGTCTGCACTACAATGCAGACATTGTAAAGACAAAAGAGTTAGAAAACCTATTCAGTCCAAAGTTCTTGGAACAAAGTCTGGATGATACTCTTCCGAGAATTAATCACTCAAAGTTCAGCGTTGTTGTCGTTCCGCTGCCCCCGAAGTTTCTATTCCAGGAAACCTCGCGTCTTCAATTCGCCGCTCTCCCGGCTTCAAACTTCTTCGCCGGAAACCCGTCGGCTTCACACACGCAGCTGTTGCAACGCGTCTTCACTCGATAGCGGTGGACACACACTCTTGCCTGTAGCTCGAGTCTTCACCCCTCAGGTGGAAATCCTTTTCTTCTCCTCCTTTGTCACGGAAGACAAAAGGCTTCGCCCACAAGGCGGAACACCCTAGCACTCTGACGCATACTTTCTTCTTCTCCTGCTTTGTCACTAAATACAAAAACCTTCACCGACAGAAGCGGCGGAATAACCCCATGGACACTGGCGCTAACTTCTTTCTTCTCCTGATCTCCCAACTCTGCTGCTCGGTTAAATACCTTCCGCGCAAGATTCCAGAAAATTCTCATCATTTTGTCGCGTCTCTCATAATCATATGGTGGTTTTGGGACGTTAAACCTCACATATCAATCATCATTTCATCGGCGCGATACGCAGCAAAGGCTGGGGAAAGAGCGAGACGGTACGAGGGCCGTCCACGATAGAGGACGCAACCCGGCATCACCACACCCCTTTTCATCGAGAACTTTCTAGGGCTTGCTCGGTCGCCGATGTGAGGGAGTTCGTCGGCGATCCTATGCTTCCAAGGGGAGAGAGACGCACGCCCGGGGAGTCTTTGGATGCTTGTTTTCTTTATTACCGGTGACCTCGAGGCGTCTCTGCAGCGCTTCGTCACGAGAATTTGGTGACGCGCCCTTTCTGAGCGCTCGTTTTGTGACACTGGCCCCCCACTTTAGGAATATTATCTCATATATTCAAAACCACACAAACGAGCGCGAACAGTCCCCACACTCTAAAAGACTGTAACATAGTCCGTCGCTCATGACGCGTCACAACCACAATCTCAATACAATTGTATATTGTAATTCAATCACACAACACATGAAATATAACCACAGGTTCTTGACTACAACACTCCTTCACTTATTCCAAACAATACAAATGTACCAGGTTCTGTCTTTACAACAATTGTACAATACTATACATCACATCAGCGTAACAAAAATTTTGACTCCCTCGACATACAGTTTTGACACAGGATAACAACCACATTAACTTAACATATTGCACTCAGCACTGCTAAACACAATATGATTCGACCTCAGCACCTATCCTGTGCACTTTGAGCGGTGCTTGCACCCTTTCTTGCGGTGCTCGCTTAATCTCTTTTTATTGTTCTTGTTTCTGCTCCGATGAGCCCTTTCCAACGACGGTATCTGAAGCGGTGTCTCAGCCATCGTTGTCCCTTTCGACACCGTTAACGGGTCATAACGTTCAACCAATTTTGTCACCCGCTTGTTCATGTCACGACATTGGCCCTGGCTGGCCGACTTGTCACCTTTACACTGTCGGTCGGTTGAGGTCGTGCCAACGAAAGTCCAGCTGCCCAGCACGTGAACTCATTCAACACGATCATCTTCTCATTCACTGTCTCTTGCACCACGGCTTCACCTTGGGCTCGATTGAGATCCGTCACGGGGTGCTCCTACACTGTATCTCGCGGTCGCTGTGTCAGCGGGGGCTCTATCTTCGGGTCTTCCCCCAAACGTTCTGGATCATTCGGCCCTCGCGCCCCGTTGATGTTTCCGATGACGAGGTCGAACAGGGGGGTCGTCATGCATAGAGCAGTAATGTTCCCGCTGAAGTACGGAGTTTCAACCTCAATTTCTGCTTCGGGAAGCATTCGAACCGTACTGTCAGTTAGGCGAACTGGTTTCGTTTTGCCTGTTAATTTACTTTCCCGTACCAAATTTCTCCGCACGATAACCGTGGAGCTACCGGTGTCTCTTAACACCGTTATTTTCTTGCCCGCAGCTTTTCCAGGCAGCGTTGGCATTCCCTTTATGACACCGGTTGGCTGTTTTGTCATTACAGCACCCACAATAGAAAGTTTCTTCCCGTTTTTCAACTCTACGAATCCGTCGGTGACGGCATCACCATCGGATTTTGGTGCTGCTAGCACACAGGATACCTGGTGAGTTTGACTCACTCGGTTACGACAAGCGTCTGCTTTGTCCCCAGTCTGACCACACTTGAAACATTTTACAACCGTAGGGCTCGTGAAGTTAGTTCGACAGCTGTTAGCACGGTGACCCACTCGGTCACACAGAAAACATCGCGGAACACTCTCCGGTGCACGCTTCTTTTGTTCCGGTGCCGAAGTTTTCGAATCTTCGGGACATTCCTTCTTGACCTTGGTAAAATTAGTTCCCCCTTGTGCTTTTAAGAATTGATCAGCCAATTCAAGCATGCCTTCAAGTGACTCAGCCTACCTCTATTTCAAGTACAGCGACAAGCTTGAGGTGGCAACTGGTGAGAAATTGCTCTCTAATAAGGAGCTCTCTAAGCTCATTGTACTCCTGCGCTGTCCCTGAAAGTTCAATCCATCTGTCGAAATAATGGCTAAGTCGGGTGGCATACTGCGTAGCCGTCTCACCATCAGCTCGCTTTTCTGTCCGAAATCTGTCCCGGAATCCTTTCACAGTAAATCTGAATCGCTTCAGTAAAGCAGTTTTCACCTTTGCATAGTTGGCTGCATCAGTCGGCGTTAGTCTACCGTACGCACTGAGCACTTCACTACTCAAGCAAGTACTCAAAGCAGTTGCCCATTAATTTTCCGGCCAATTCTGGCTCCTCGCAATCGTCTCAAATCGGTGAAGGTACGCGTCAAGGTCGTCCTTCCTTTCATCAAACGCTACGAGCAGCTTGCTTGGATTCAAGCGGAAGCCATGCTTCTCCCGTTCGCTGCTTTCAACTCTTGCTTGGACCGGTTCGCTGTTGCAAACGGAGCCGCTCGAGTTCAATCTCGTGCTGTCGCTGCCGTCTCTTTTCCTGTCTTTCTTCTTTCGCCCTCTCGGCTGCCCGTCTTTCTCTCTCCAGCTCCAACTACAATTGCTGCTCTCTTTCTTCTCTCGCCCTTTCGGCTGCCAACTTTTCTCTCTCCGGCTCCAAATTCAATTGCTGCTCTCTTTCTTCTTTCGCTCTCCCAGCTGTCAACCTCTCTCTCTCCCACTCGGCTTATTTCTTCCTTGGTTCTCTCAGCTGCCAACCTATCTCTCTCCCACTCAGCCTTTTTTTCCGCTTTGGCTCTTTCGACCGCCAACCTTTTTTTCAGTTCAGCTGACTTTTCTTCTCTGGTCCTCTCTTTTTCTTCTTTTTCCTTCTGGGTGACCCACTTCCGTAGTTCGGCGCCAGAAAGACCCATTTTCTCACAGAGAGCTACAAATATTTCGAGATCGATTGTGTCTCGCAATTAAAACCTTGCCGCGTGCAAAAAATATCTGCCTAAATTAGTATATCGGAACACTCTCCTGCACTCGTTAACGAGAACACTGAGCAACACACAAAATTGTTCTGATAGTACTATCAACTCGAGGCTCTTTCTCACTACTTTGGACACACTGTGCACAAAAAGGTCCTTGTCGCGGACGCCAGAATAATTGTCACAGGTCCCGTTAACTCGGGAGGCGATTGCCGGACTAATTCCAAAGGCCGAAGTATCGGCCCCCCGAACCGACCACGAAAGCGTGGACAATTTAGAAGTTGTCCTATTTGGCGCGCCAGCGGAGACCGGCTGTGGCCCAAAGAACAAATCAGAGCCGATGAGTCAAGAAACAAAACTAAATTATATTCAATTATGGCAGATAAAAACGATACACAAGTATGCACACTCGACAATAGTTGAATACAATATGTCACCAATCAAACAACGTACTACGCAGTACAATCAGCCACACTCGAAACAACGGACACAGGCAACAGTACGCACTACAATGTGGTCACATGCATCGAACAACCAAGACACTTAAAGACTAAAGAGTTAGAAAACTTATTCAGTCCAAAGTTCTTGGAACAAATTCTGGATGATACTCTTCCGAGAATCACTCATTCAAAGTCCAGTGTTGTTGTCGTTCCGCTGCCCCCGAAGTTTCTCTTCCAGGAAACCTCGCGTCTTCAATTCGCCGCTCTCCCGGCTACAAACTTCTTCGCCGTCGGCTTCACACACGCAGCTGTTGCCACGCGTCTTCGCTCGATAGCGGTCGACACACACTCTTGCCTGTAGCTCGAGTTTTCACTCCTCAGGTGGAAATCCTCTCTTTCTCCTCCTTTGTCCCGGAACACAAAAGGCTTCGCCCACAAGGCGGAACACCGTACGCACTCTGGCGTATACTTTCTTCTTCTCCTGCTTTGTCAGTAAGGACAAAAACTTCACCGACAGACGCGGCGGAATAACCCCACGCACACTGGCGCTAACTTCCTTCTTCTTCTAATCTCCCAACTCTGCTGCTCGGTTAAATACCTTCCGCGCGAGATTCTTGAAAATTCTCATCATTTCGTCGGCGCGATATGCAGCGGAGGCTCGGGAAAGAGTGAGACGGTACGAGGGCCGTCTGCAATAGATGACGCAACCAGGCATCACCACGCCCCTTTCCATCGAGAACTTTCTAGGGCTTGCTCGGCCGCGGATGTGAGGGGGTTCGTCGGCGAACCTACGCTTCCGAGGGGAGAGGGACGCGCGCCCGGGGGACTCTTTGGATGCTTGTTTTCTTTTTTACCGTTGACCTCGAGGCGTCTCTCCGGCGCTTCGTCGCGAGAATTTGGTGGCGTGCCCTTTTTGAGGGCTCGTTTTGTGACAGCTGTCTAGTGCTTTTTTGCCACGAAGCTCGGTGGTTTAAAAATCGGAATTTATTAAGACGCCATCTCTACAGATAGTGCTACATTAATGTACTGTGACATTTATGTCTCGTGGGAAAGAGAAATGGTATTGAAAATGTATGTGACACGAGTTGTTTGTGTTAATAATTGCAGTGCAATGTTGTAAATTATACTGTTGTGTATCTGTACATCTTACTGATATGTACCATTATTGATGTGCCTATTTATGCACAAACGTTGTTGACTGTATGGTAGAGAAACTTGTAGAAATAAAACTGAAATCGCGTGTTGAATCGGCAAAATTGCGCACTACCTCAGCTATGATAACTTCATAAAAATATCTTGCAGTGATATAGTGACAGATCGAGTCACGTTTTTGAAGGTGCGCATGAAGAGCCACAGTCTCTCCATACAGCATTTTTCCGTATTGCGACTGTAGCCCAGGGGAAGATGTGTGACTAAGAATCCGATTGGTTTCAACTGGCATTTATTGGGATCAACTGGTCCCAGTTGCAGGCCAACTGGCCTCAGCTGGGAATGAAATGGGAGCACTTGGTCAGAGTTGAAAATGGTTCCAGTCAGTAGCTGATCCCAGTTGTAGCTAGACTGGAAACAACGGGGACCATCACGAGTTGAACTGAGAGCTGCTGGTCATAGTCATGTCCTAACTTGTTCTTGTTGTGTGCTTTTTCAAAGTGAAAGGTAAAAAAGTTGAATTCAATTGTGTATAGAACGTATAAACGTTCCAACTTGAAAAATGGGCTTTATTCTAGTTTTTTTTGTCTATACACGCGGAAGTGTACAACACCAAAAGCTTGGTAAAACACATTGAACAAAAAGAAAATGAGTGTCAATAATTTAGGAAGCTATTATGTTATTTTTCTCATTCTCCGTCTATTGTTTGAACCTCACCTACTTGATTTGAATAATCGCGGGATATTAAGTTCCACAAATGCGCAAACATATTGCATTCAAACGTACACTATATTAGCTGCAGTAAATTCAACTGCATTGAGCTGTGTTCAATACATTTACGTCAATCGGTGACAATACGCAGGCGAAGTAATCCCGATGGACGTCAGGCTATAATATTGCCGAATTATCTTGAAGAGAGCATGCCTACTGGGCAGTCTTGTGTGCTGCACAGGCGCACTATTTTCGAACAACAAAGAAAGATAACACAGTAACGCGGCCGACGCTGAAAGCTGATGATGCGGGGTGCTTTATGGCGCAAGGGCCATATGATGGCCAAAGAACGCCATTTCATGAGACAAAAGAATGTGGATGATGCTTATGGTCGGTGGCTGTATTAGGGCCTTAAAATTGAGCGCACTGTGAGGGTAAAACATAGCATTATTAAATTTATAACAGCCACGTGAAAGGTGTGTAGTGAGAATGAGTGGCGAAGAATGGTGATAATAAAACTACGGTGATAATTGGCATTATCACAAATGCCTCCTAACATCCTTGTATCCAAGGGTCGGGAGGCATGTGCTGTGTTTTTTGTAATAACCGCAGCAGCGACCTCTCTTCAGAGGTAGTGCTAAGAGTTCCCTAGTTAAACCACTTGAAAACCTTGCACTTGCTTTAAAAGTGACAATAATGACTCGAGTTCGAAAAGTGCTTCCCTACCAATGAACATTGCAGGGTTGAATGGTATTTGTTGTTGGTAGCGTAATAGGGAAGTGTTTTTTCTAAGGGTGTCTAATTCCTTACATTCAAGTGAAATGTGAAGCACAGTTTGGGCTCCAACAACTCTCACACAATATAGGATCGTCACCACACAAAAGGTATGAGTGTGTCCTGTATGTGTGTTCTATCCTTACTCGTGTTAGCGTAACTTGTGTGCGGCGTGAGATACTACCGGCCGCTGACCGCGTTGCGGCTAGGTAACATGCAGTTTATTTCGTGTGTGCGTATTCCAGATGTGCTGCCAAAAAGAACTGAGTTTTCGTTTGAGGAGAGGTTTCAGGTCGTGTGCAGGGATCGTCATTTTTGTATTGGCATTGGTTCACTTGGCAGATGCAGCCAAGAAGTTTATTTCGTGTGTGCTGCAAAAGAGCACTGAGGTTTTGTTTGAGGAGAGGTTTCAGGTCGAGTGCAGGGATCGCCATATTTGTATTGGCATTGGTTGGCGTGGCAGAAGCAGCCAAGTGGTTTGCGGATTCGTCTATTTTTATCTGGTGGTGTCCCGGCACCTAGCACGCTACGACATGCTGTTTGAGTGAGTATACTGAGCATAGGAGCGAGCAAAGAAGTACAAGAACAAATCTTTTGTGTTTTTTTAGTGTTTTGAGGGCTTTTACCACGTTAAGGATATCTGTGTATATCACTGCGCTTTGCACTTTTAATTTCATGTGTTTAAGGACCGCAAGTATCGCATGAGCTTCTGTATTGAAAATGGTTGTGTTAGGATGAAGATTACGGGTATCTGAAAAGGATGGGCCGACCGCAGCATACGTGACAGAAGAGTTCGTTTTGAGGCATTGGTGTAGTATTCGGAACAACTGTACTTGTGTTGGAGTTCATGAAAGTATGGGCGAATGTGTAAAAGAGGCGCATGGTTTGTGACTTCTGCAAAATATATGTCACAGTCTATGAGCTACCTGAACTAGTATAGCGCATTACGGGGAAGAATAAACGGCCGAGCAGACCGACACAAGAGGAAAGAGCGCTCTGTCCTCTTGTGTCGGTTGGCTCGGCCGTTTCTTCTTCCCCGTAATGTGCTATACTAGTTCAAGTGCGATGAACCAACTCGCCCAATCTTCAACACCATAAGCTACCACTGCCACGGTGGCAGATATGCAACAGGACCCATGAAGCAGTGTTCTAGAAGTGGGACATCTGTTTCCTAAGCGAGGCCTCTCACAAGAAATGATTAGGGCTGTCTCAACGAAGGATGGCTGTGGAACAGAGCAGAAAAAGACCAATCGTTGATTGTGAAATGAGAGGGGTGTTCTTTGTCTGCGTTCACCTTGAGATAGTACACGAAATATGTGTAACATTTCTGTAAGTGCAGTGACCACTCATTTGATTCCACATACAGAATTTCCACAGGGTTAGTGCGGAAAGCAATCGTAGAACGACGAATGGTCAAATGGTGCACGGGTCAAGCACCTTCAAAGCACTTTGAGTCGCAGACTGATAAACTACGGCCCCTTAGTCTAAGCGGGTGAAAATGAGGCTTCTATACAAATTCATGAGACATTGCCTGGCACTAACCCACGTAGAATGTGACAATACTTTAGAACATTCATTGCTTTACACATTTTGTTTTTAAACGTTTGATGTGCAGTATGAAGGTCAATATTAGGCGCAAGAATTAACGCTCGAAGTTAACCGGCAGACGTTGACCGTTCACTTGAATGGAACGCATTCTGAGTGCATGCCTATCTTTCAGGAGAACAAGGCACACGTGCACTTGTGTGACGTCCCCGCAAACACGGACTGAACCCCGGTCCTTCCAAAACGTTTACGGTCGTTTCTTAATCCCACGCATTAAAAAAAGAAAAAGAAAACCTTGGGGGTAACCAATAGGCACTCCGGAGTGGAGTATCTGGAAGGATTATTTCTACTGTTCACGCCCCCCCCCCTGCACGAACCCGAGGACCGGGCGGCGCCTTGTTGTCTACAGGCAGTGTGACAGTGTACGGTGACAATAATCCGCGCGCACCCTTCAGATTTGAAGCATGGGGGAGCAGCAGAGCACCTTTTGTTGGTTTGGGGAATGCGACCCTGCCGCAGTGCCTGTGCCGGGTCTGGTCTGACTTTCCGTCAGCCTCTGTGGCTCCAGGGCTCAATAATGCGATCTGCGCGGATGGCCACTCGCGGCGTTGATTGACGAAGAAGCGGCGTCTACGGAGAATTTCGCGGGAGACACCGAGCTGCATGGAGACGTTGAGACTTGTTCTGGACATCGGCTCATCAAGCACCAGAAACCGGGGCGATTGGTTCAGCCGAAAACATTTTGGCACAACACTGCAAACGCTTGACGTTGGCCATTACAGACGACGCACTTTGTCGGAAACATCGGGACCATTTTTCACCCGTAATAAAGTGTCTTCGAACGGCTCGCCCCTCTCTCTCCCTGAGGCTTGAAATTAAACACTGTTACTTGCTCGGCTTTGCTTGGGAGAAGGTTCTCCGCTGTTGTAGGCCGCGGGGGCAGCCGTCGAAGATGACAGACTCCGACTGACAAGAAAATATGCCGCGTCGATAGTGGCGATTAGTTTGGTGCCTTGGTAGGGCGGAGTCGGGTCCTACGAAAAAGACTACGAGAAGAAGCGAGGAGAGTCAGAGAGATGATGCGATGAGCTCGAGATGGTAAAGAGACGGAATGGAAAAGGAAGATAATGGCGTGAAAAAATAGCAATGAGAGTCGATGAGATGATGACTAAGGCAGAGATGATATGACGAGGAATGAAAGATAGAGATGGGAATCGAGGAAGCGAGTGATTGCGGGACGTTATGAAAGAAGGTTAAGATGGAAATCGCCGGGAGAGACTACGAATACGACGAAGATGATGAAGACTGACAGCATAGACCATTCGTGAGACGAACTTCACGCACCTTATTTAGACGAGCTTTGCAGGCAGGGAAGCGCCGCGTTTAAACATTGCGTGGTTTTATTCATTGATAACTTCATCATTTTTGTCGTCGTGTTTTTTTCTTTATATATGCGTGCCCTTGTATTGTTGCAGTTACTTTCTTTATGTGCCTGCCCTGTGTCGAACGTCGCGAGTGTGTAACTCATGTGTTATAATTTTGTGTAGTGGTTGATGGACGCGGGTATACGATGTTTATAGTTAGTAATTAATTAAATGAATCACTAAACAGGAACTGGTCGTAGCGTCTCTTACTTCCCGGCCCCAGCACGAATCGCTGTATGCGGGAAGTGAATGAGACACATAGCCAAGAGGCAACCGGATAGACAAGGGGTTGAGTGGTCTTCCCTCTCTTTGGGAATCGCTGGCGTAGCGAGGGACGTCTCAAGTGCTGGCAGCGGTAGGATTACTGCTGGGGAAACGGTGCGAGATTTAACTCTCGTACTAGGGAAGGAGAGGTGGCAAAATGAACGAGCAGGCTACCAAGATGACCGAGAGAGACGACCCACTAGAAATGAGCACGCTAATTTTAGCGGGCATAGTTCCATCGTTTACGGGAGGTGATACGAATTTGGATATTGGGGTCTTCATGAAAATTTTGGAGCAGGTTGGTCGCTTGCGTGGGTGGCGGGATGGTGAGCTGCTCTGCATAGCACAATGCAAGAGGGTAGGCGCGGCGCACGATTTGGCGTGGTGGGATGATGGCGTCGCTGCGGCTGCAACTTTTTCTGAGTTCAAATATTTGGCGCTCAAGCGGTTCGATACGGAGCCACCTATTTTTAAAACGGAACGGTTTTTAAACGCGAGGCAGAAGGCAGATGAGGAGGTGCGGTCATTTGCGAGCCGCTTACGCATGCTCGGGACTGCTACCCTGGCGATCTCCGATACTTAGGATCTGGTGAAAGCTTCACTACGCCGCTAAATTCTAGCCGAACAATTTCTCTCACAATTTTTATTAAGCCTGAGGGATCCGGTTCGCAGATTTGTTCTTTCTCAAGACCCAAAAACGTTTGACGAGGCTTTTGCCATAGCAGTCAAGGAGGAACAGAATGAGAAAGTGTCGAGGAGCCATTCGTTACCCTTTTCAAACGTAGAAGAGAACACGGATGTTCATGAGATGCATAGCTGCCTTGACCACCTCGAAAAACTTGTGGAGAGCTTGGCAGTACGCAATAAGGTGAAAAAGGATTAGCAGGAATTCCCCAAGCAGCTCCTTATTCCGGCGGGTGCTATAACTGTGGTAGGTTTGGGAACTTTTGGCGAAAATGCTATTGGTAACGGTGACGAAACTGGAATTCGACGGTTGGCAGCCGCATTCACAAAGACAAGGAGATGGTGACAAAATTCTAATGTAAAAACCTAGACGCAACTCCTCCTCATGGCGGTGACGCGCAGAGGTCAATCGCGATCGTAAATATTCACGAGAAAAGAAGCTCCGTAAAAACGAGTCGCGGTTCACCGTGTGTAGATGTGGATAATGTAATCTATGTGATCAAGGAGGATGTTCCGTCATCGAGCGAGTGTTAGGAAGAAACGCTCGCCCGCCGATGCCACTGGGTGAAACAAAAGTTGTCGAGGTTGCTGGAGCGGATACAGACGGTTAAGCTGTGGTTTCTACCTCGAAGGTCCCACGAGACGATGAGGCATTACCCGTAAGAGTAGCAGATATGGAGTTAGATGAAAATGGGTTTACTGAGGATGCAGTTCTTGGGGTCTTGGTCGATATGGCGGTAAACCGAACGTTAGAGAGAGTAAGTGAGATTGAGTAATGCCTAGATCGGAATGGTGTGGTCTTTGTGGAGCCAAGTGGGAACTGCAGCACACTCGATGTACACCGCATCAAACCCGGGCATGCGCAGCGGTGGTCTTATAAGATAGCTTCGCATAAGCCCCACTCCGCGAACAATTCGAGTAGGTTGAAGTTCGGACCATCTAACGAGGGTCCGGGACTTAAAGTCGCGGAAAAAGTCTGCATACGGGTTGACGCTGAGCGCTCGAGGATCAGCTAGGGTCATAAGAGTGCGCAATGTTGTATGCCATTTTATGTTCTATGATTTCTGCGCGGTCATTGTGCTTGTTACTTTAGTGGAGACCTTGTGTCGAAGTTTAGGTTTTTTATTTTGTTTTGATTTGGCTTGTACACACGCTTTATTTTGTTGATTGTGTTTTGAAATGAGGAAGGTAGTTCGCTCGGTTATTATGATTTTGTGTTGCTTGCGACATATTTTGTGTTGCTTTGATTTTGTGTTGTTTTGATTTTGTGTTGCTTTGATTTTGTGTTGCTTGCGACATATTTTGTGTTGCTTTGATTTTGTGTTGCTTCCGACTGACAGGAAAATATGCCCCGTTGATAGTGGCGATTGCTTTGGTGCCCCGGTAGAGTGGAATGGTGTCCTACGAAAAGGGACTACGAGAGGAAGCGAGGAGAGTCAGAAAGACGATCCTATGAGCTCGAGATGGTAGAGAGACAGAATGGAAAAGGAAGATAATGGTGTGAAGAGATAGCAATGAGAGTCGATAACTGAGGCAGAGACGATATGACGAGGAATGAAAGTTAGAGATGGGAATCGAGGAAGCTAGTGATTGCGGGACGTTATGAAAGAAGATTAAGATGGAAATCGTTCAGAGAGACAACGAAGACGACAAAGACGATGACGACAGACAGCACAGACCATTCCTGAGACGAACTTCACGCACCTTATTTAGACGAGCTTTGCAGGCAGGGAAGCGCCGCGTTTAAACATTGCGTGGTTTTATTCATTGATAACTTCATCATTTTTGTCGTCGTGTTTTTTCTTTATATATGCATGCCCTTGTATTGTTGCAGTTACTTTCTTTATGTGCCTGCCCTGTGTCGAACGTCGCGAGCGTGTAAATCATGTGTTATAATTTTGTGTGGTGGTTGATGTACGCGGGTATACGATGTTTACAGTTAGTAATAAATAAATGAATCAGTAAAGAGAAACAGGTCATAGCGTCTCTTACTTTCCGACCCCAGCAAGAATCCCTGTATGTGGGAAGTTATTGAGACACATAGCCAAGAAGGAACCGGATATACAAGGGGTTGAGTGAACTTCCCTCTCTTTGGAAATCGGTGGCCTAGCGGGGGACGTCTCACTTGTGTGGGTTCACTTGAAATTCGTTATCAGCCCATTTTGAGCCCTTGTTTAAACCCAGCTGAACCTGCCACTCACACGTTTTCAGGTGGCATGGCTTAAAGCCAAGCTAGACGTCAATGAGATATGTACATCAGAACGTATTGCGGGGAATGGACAGGTGCAAGGAATTTATTTGGATAATGAAAAGTGTACACATAAGTACACCACCTTGCGGCACTCTCGTTTCTTGGACAAATGTTTGGCGAGAGAACACTGCCCATACGGACACGGAATGTCCAATTGGACAAGTAACTCTTGATTATGGAAAGCATTCTACCGCGCACACACGTGTGAGAAGTCTCTTATTATGCGAAAACGCCATTTTGTGTTGTAATCCTTCTCGATATCGAGGAACACAGAGAGTAAGTATTGTTTGTGGACGATAGCTTCGTGTATCTTTGCCTCAACACGCACCAGACAATCCGTGGTGGATCTACCCTCTAAGAACCACACTGGAATCGGTCGCACAGATATGTGTTTCAAGGAAGTGTAAAAGTTGGCAGTTTATCATCTTTTCAAAAAGTGTACAAAGCCAGTTTAAAAGTGCATTAGGCCTCTATCTCGAAATTCAGGAAGCGTCCTTGCCCTGTTTCAAAATAGGGGCGACAATAGCCTCTTTCCAAGATGTAGGGATGTTGCCAGAGAGCCACATATTATTGTATAGGAACAGTAAAGGTTTTGCATTCTGAGCGGCAAGTTTTCCAACATTTCATATATGACACGGTCGTAGCCCGGTGTAGAATTACGGCGGGAGTTTAGTTATGTTTGTAGCTCAGCTAATTTGAAAGGGTGGTTGTACGCCTCGTATTTGGTGCACTTGTGTTCTAGTTTCTGCTTTTCCATCCTTGCTTTATATGTTTGGAAAGCGTCAGTATAGTGTGACGAGCTAGACACATGCTCGTAGTGCGCACCGGGAAAGTTCGCTTGATCTTCGAGGCTGTGACCCTGTGTGTTTACAAGTGGGAGTGAATGTACTTCTCTTCCTGCTACCCTACCAACTATGTTCCATACTTCTTTTAGCCCCTTGTGTATATGAATTAATCCTCGATAAAACTTGTGTCAGCTTCACCTTATGGCCTGCCGACGCGTTCTCCTACCTGGAGACTTCATTTTCTTAAAGCTGTCAAGATTTTTTGCTGTCGCTGAGTTCTGAAGCAGCCTCCACGCCTTGTTCTGACACTTTTAAGCATTACGACACTTCGTTTTTCACCATGAGACGCGTCGCTTGCCGGGCAGTCTAGATATTTGCGAGATGAACTTGGCTGCTGCGTCAATAAGGAAAGCTGTGAAGTGATGTAAAGCATCATCTAAGCTTAACCCACATATGTCTGTGCAACTTGGATGAGTAATGGTATAAAACTGTTCCCTGTCGACTTTGTAGGTTAGCCATACGGGAACTCGTGGAGGACATCCGTATGATGTTGGTGTACTCAAAACGACAGAAAAATGGTCACTTCTGTATGGATCATTTACAATTTTCTATTGGAATAATGGTACAAGTGAAGAAGACGCAATACTGAGGTCTATGGAGGAGTAAGTTTTGTTACAAGGTTATATTATGTTGCCACTTTCCTATTCAACAGACAAGCACCTGATAAAAAGAGGAACTATTCGATGAGACGACCTCGTGCATCACCCCGGCAGTCACCAATAAACCGCTGTGCGCATTCAGGTCTCCTAGAACCAGATAAGGTTCTAGTAATTCATACATTAAACTGGAATGCATGTTTTTCCAGGCGGTGTTGCGGCGGTATGTATAGGAAGCAGATGGTGACGAGCTTATTCAATACAACTGCTCGAACAGCCACTGCCTCTAGGGATGGTAGTAGTGGTACATGAGAACATGCTACTCCTCGATTAATAATATTGGCTACACCACAAGATGACGCTACACCACCATCGTTGTCCTTTTGAAAGATACAATATTGACGCAAAAAGTTCGTATTCTTGGATTTTAGGTGTGTTTCCTGTACAAATAGCACTTTTGGAGAACGTTTGTGTAGAAGTTTTAAGGCCTTGTCGAGGTTTCAAAGTAGTCCTCTGACGTTTCATGGTATGATTTGTGTCTCCATTTGGGAGTAAATAAGTGTTGTGTGTACAAATTAGTGAGGCTGGTGTCTCAAAAAGAGAAGTGACATATTTTACAGAGCCTTTAGCAGGCCCTGTAATTACTGTTGTGTCTTTTGTAGACTGGTCGAGCGGACCTCACCGTTCCTTTGGTGCATTCTGTGCCGATGCACTGTATGTGTCCATCGCCTCAGGAGAGGCGCCAGACAGTGTTTTCGTTGTAGGCTTCGTAGCGACAGACAGAGCCTTCAACCCCACCGGGCTGGAGGTAGAGGAGACCGCTTTAGTTTGTGTGGTGCCCTGGCTGCTGCCAGGGTTCACAGGTGCCATCGGTGTGGCTGCATTCAGGGAATAAGGGCAGCTAAGGCTGCTCCCCTGTGGGGGCTTGTGGCGTTTGTTTCGGCAAGCTAGGCATGATCAAAGGCATTGCCGAAAACCGAAGTGGTGCTGATCACCCTCGCACCACTTGGCATACGATGTGTTTCCTGCGAAGTGCGGGGAAACGCAATGTTGCGCTTCACGGAAGGTTATATTGCCTTTAAACTTTGTGATGATTATTTCTTTTTCCCTCTTCTAGGCCACGCATGACCTGGAACAAGCGAGTTGGACACCATCACAGTTTGCGCAGTGGACTTGAAATTACAGTCATTGTGACTGGTATGACCTTTGGTGCCACATTTCACGCAGATACGCTGTTCTCAGTAGCTCTGGGAGCTTTGCCCGAACCTCTGACATTTAAATCAGCGCCACGGGTTGGGTAGGTATGGTCTTACTGAGAGTTTAAGATATCCTGTTGTTATTCCAGTGAGGAGAGTGCTAAATCCGAAAGTGAGAATAATGTGTTTTGTTGGGGTTTCTTTCTTTACTTTTCTTATTCTGATGCACTGCACCTGGATGATATTTTCGCATTCCCAGCCTGTTAGAAGTTTTTTATCAGAAAGGTCAATGAAGGCTCCATCTGATACGACACCCTTCACGCTGTTCATGGTTTCATGCGGTGTGATGCCGATAGGCTGATCACCAAATGATGTAAGGTTATGCAGTCTTTGGTACTGTGCGTGGTCTTCCAATTCGAGTAGTAGGTCACCGTTGGCGGTCTTTGAGGCTTTGTAACCCACACCCCGCGTTTATATAAAACATTTGGGCACAAGTAAATGTGAAATCCTTGTAGCTTTTTTTCTGTACTTTCACAGTGGATGTGGTATTTCAGGAAGTTGTTTCTTTGGGAGAAATTCAAAAATTGCATCGGTGTGCCACCTCTTGGAGGAGCGATCGGCTGTGAGGAAGCTAGGATTTCTCATAATGTAGGTTGCTTATTTGGCGGCCATGCCAGCAACCCACCTCCGAGCCCAACAAGAGTACGCTGCGAGACGCGAAAAAGACGCAAGTGCCAGCTGTGCATAACCTAATATATCTACCCAAGGTTGGATATCCACACCAGATTAACCCCTTGCCGCCTAACATTGTGGAAGCAAAGAAGTGAGGAGAAGATAAGAAAGATCAAAAGTAGTAGAAAAGACGAAGATGGAGAGAAGGAGACAGGAAGAGGTGACTGTCGACTTCCCCTAGGTGGGTCAGCCCAGGGGTGCCGTCCACGTGAAGCCGGGGTCAAAGGGGTGTTTGCCTCGGCCGGGGGGACTTAACGGTACAACCACACAGCGTCAGCTCGACCCCCAGGATCCCCCTTTTTCCGGACACAGCTCAGTAACGCACGGCTAGGTGTGGGAGAGGTTGAAACCCCCCGTTAGCTCGGATCCGTGGTGTCGCTACGCACCAAACGCCTGCTTGCACAGACGCCCTTGCGAGGGAGACTGAACGCTAACGTACGCCTTATGCCACCGCAAACAATTTTACCTCGTACATCTACCACTCTCGCCCCGCCGCGTTGGTCTAGTGACTAAGGTACTCGGCTGCTGACCCGCAGGGCGCGGGTTCGAATACCGGCTGCGGCGGCTGCATTTCCGATGGAGACGGAAATGTTGTAGGCTCGTGTGCGCAAATTTGGGTGCACGTTAAAGAACCCCAGGTGGTCTAAATTTCCGGAGCCCTCCACTACGGCATCTCTCATAATAATATAGTGGTTTTGGGACGTCAAACCCCACAAATCAATCAATCAATCAAAACATCTACCACTCTCTCCCACTTCCTCTCTCTCATTCTACATGAACGGTCGTTGCGTATCTAATCTTATGCTCAAGTACTGAATAAAATAGTGAAGTATAATTGGAAAAAAATTAGAATGTAGAATGAAATCATTTATTAAGTACAGATTTCGCAACTTTTAATGACAGAAGAATTTTAACAAGCGACCAGCAGTTTGAGCACATGTGACGAGGGCTGGCTGCCTTGCCACAGATAGGCACGAAAGCGCGGTGCAGGTGTGTTTGATCTTGATAAAGAGTGTGGAGTCATGGCACGCATAATTTAGGTATTTTGAATACTGTTCGAATGTTGTATCTCTGGAAGACTTCAAGACTTAAGGCGATAATGGAAAGAGTGTTTTGCCTGTGACGTGACAAATATGTGGATCAATCGTGTTCGGAATGCCGCGCAGGCTGCATTGTGTGGAATTCAGCCGTTTGAATTTAATTACTCTCTTTTTCTTGGAGTAATTATTGATTTGTGGGGTTTAACGTCCCAAAACCACTATTTGATTATGAGAGACGCCGTAGTGGAGGGCTCCGGAAATTTCGACCACCTGGGGTTCTTTAACGTGCACCCAAATCTGAGCACACAGGCCTACAACATTTCCGCCTCCATCGGAAATGCAGCCGCCACAGCCGGGATTTGATCCCGCGACCTGCGGGTCAGCAGCCGAGTACCTTAGCCACTAGACCACCGTAGCGGGGCTTTCTTGGAGTAAGTGAAAATGTATATGTAATATTCTTACCAATAAATGTAGCACCTGGTACTATACAAACTATTTATTTCGGGCGCACCTGTGCCCATAAACTCAAAACAAAATGGTCAGTCAAGATGTCCTTTGCTCGTTGTTTCCAACTTCGTCGGTCTTTCCTCTTCACCCCGAGTCTCGTGCCAGTCCCGTGGCGTGGATTCGTGGCGGGTGCAAGACGGCGTTACATGGTGCGGCTTTCTTGCTACTTGTGCGGCGGCTCTTACGAACGCAAATTGTTGCACGCGTCTTCTGCGACTGTCGAACTGTGCCATTATTCCCACTTCAAGCACGCATTGCCCCAATGCGTACGGCCTGCTGACAGTTTCTAAACAATAGGAATTGTCCTTGTGTTAGACGACGTCAGTAAGTTCCATTGTTCAGTTCCTGTCGTAGTACGGTTTCATCCGTACTACATGTACAACTTCCGCGAGATTCCTGCGCAGTGTTGTGCATACTTGACCTTCAGGGATCCCTTCGTAGTTCAATGGGCTTAGCTTACGAAGAACCCTGTAAGGGCAAAAATAGCACCGCATAAGCTTTTCTGATAGGCCACGTGCACGTACATGCGTCCAGATCCACACTTGGTTTCCAGAGGAGTACCGAAAGTTCCTATATATTAGATTGTAACGGTACACGTCGATGTCCTGCTGTTGAATGATGCGGTTCCGTGCCAGTTGTCACGCCTCTTCTGATCTTTCTACATATTTGCTTGTGTCAGTGTCCTCTTCAATTTGTGCTGTTGATGGCCAGCATCGCTTCTAATGTCTTTATTACTGTGCGACCATAAACAAGTTGAAATGGCAAGAAATGGGTTGCCTCTTGTACTGTGGTATTGTATGCAAATGTAGCATACGGTAGCATGGTGTCCCAAGTCCGATGGTCGACGTCCACGTACATCGCGATCTTGTGAGCGAGCGTCCTGCTTAGACTTTCAGTTAAACCGTTGGTTTGCGGATGGTACGCTGTAGTTTTTATGTGGTTGGTGTGTGTTAGTTTCATGACAGACTCTCATAGCCTGGCAGTGATTCCAGTTCCTTTGTCAGTTATAAGACTTTAGGTGGACTATGTTGCAGCATTATCTGGCTCACAAAAACTGAGCCACTTGATTTGCTGTTCCTTTTGTGAGAGATGACGTCTCCGCATACCGGTTCATGTCAGTTGCTGCAACTATCCAGCGCTTCCCCAACAATAGCATAGGTTATGGTCATAGCAAGTTCATTCTGACCTGCGCAATTGGGACTTTAGGAGGCTCTATCGGTTTGACTTGCTGGCTTTATAGGGTGGTACTTTGCGTGTTTGGCACTCGAGGCACGATCTGACATAGTGCGGTACTGAATCCTTCAATTTTAGCCAAGAATATCTCTGGCGGATTCCTGCCATAGCCCTACTAATACCCAGGTGACCTGCTGATGGGTCATCATGACACGCTTCTATAGTTTCCGCTAGAAGTGGCGATGGTATCAGAAGCAAAAACGTTTCACCGGCGTGTTCGAAGATTCTCAGGTAGAAAACGTTGTTGCGGAGGACGTAAGAATGTAGTCTACGGATAAAATGTCGTGGTACTTCGACTTGCTGCATCTTTAAGTATTAAATGATTAGAAAAAAGTCTGGGTCTGTTAGCAGATTGTGAGCCATCTCCGACACAATAACAGCTCCAAGAAATGCCGAATCCTATTCATTCTCAGTGAATGAGTTCTGGACTGGTGCTCGTGGGAAGCGATTCGCGTCATTGTGTTTGTGGCCAGACTTGTAGACTTCGGAGATGTCATATTCCTGTAAACGCTGGCTTCATCTAGGAAGTCTTCCAGAAGGAATTCATGAGGTTCTCAAGACAATACAACAAATGATGTTCACTGATGACTCGGAATGGTCTAATGGTCTACCGTATAATCGCGGACGAAACTTACTGATGGCCCAGATACCTCCGAGAAATTCCTTTTGTGTAGCTGAATAAGTATACTCGGCTTTCGACAGTGTGCGGCTTGCGTAAGCAACAACTTTTTCTTCCTCGTTCTGCCACTAAACAAGAATATCACCGAGGCCAACAATGCTGGCGTCCGTCTGAATGTCTGTTTTGGCATCTTCATCAAAATGAGCGAGTACTGGAGGTGACTGCAAACACCGACGTAACTCCGAGAAGGTGTCTTCTTGCTCTTGCACCCAGATGAATGGTACATGTTTTTTCGTAAGCCATGTCAGTGGTTCCGCAATCTTCTAGAAGTTTTCAACGAAACGCATATAGTAAGCACGAAGCCCCTCGAAACGTCGCATAACCTTTTTGTCTCTTGGCCTTAAAAACTTTTCAACCACAGTGATCATATCCGGGTCTGGGTGGACACCGTCAGAACTGGCAATGTGCCCGAAGAACCTAAGCTCACGGAATGCAAAGTGCACTTTTCGGGTTTGATCGTAAGTACAGCCTTGTGAACGGAGTCCACTACTCAATCTCTGCACGTTCTGCTCGAACGTAGTAGGAAAAAATACTACGTCATCAAGACAGACACGGCATGACTGTCATTTGCGGCCGGAGAACACAGTGTCCACCATCCTCTGGAAGGTAGCGGGAGTAGAACACAAACCAAATGGGAGTACCTTGAACTGGTAGAGTCTGTCGGGTGTCACAAACGCCGTCTTCTCACGATGTCGTTCGTCGACTTCTACTTGCCAGTGCCGATCGATCGTCGAGCATCTTCTCTACTCGCTTCTTTAGCGCCTCTCTTTCTTTTGACGCTACTCGGTATAGATGCTTACATACTGGTCTAACATGTCCTTCGATCACAATGCGGATATTTGGCATGGGAGTACGTCCGCCTTTCGATGAAAAAGAAAAACTTTGCGAATTCTGTGATAAAGTTCACAATCTGGCTTTTCAAGAGAGATGAAAGCTCTCGGTCAAGATATGATCTATTTTCTGGAGGACACTGTGCTCTGTTGAAGAAGTTGTTGGTGCTTTTTTTATGGAGCAAACATCTGAGCTTTGTACGTAGTCATGAATCAATGCTATGGCTGCTTCCTTCGCAGCATGGTGTAGCTTGTTGGTAAAGTTTGTCAAAAGTACATTAGTATATCCATTCCAGAGGTTCACTAGACCTCTCGCCACGCGTATCTCTTTTGTGAGTAGCAGTTCGATATTTCTATCAGCGTGTCCGGCATATTCACGAAAAACGTCGCTTTTCAAAGGAACTGTCACGCTTCTACGTGGCGGCACTGTCACACCTCAATCCACAATACGAAATGACGAAACGATTGGTTGCTCCGCAAGACACACGGACACAGCGTTCTCAGGTTCTCTGTGGATAATGAAACTTGACATTTCTGCAAGTCGATGTTGACACTGTTTGCTTGCAGGAAGTTTATGCACAGAATCACCTCACGGGAACATTCGGGGTGAACAATAAAACTGCTGACGTACACATGGCCTTTTATTTCCACTCTCGCTGTGCTCAATCCTACGGGGATGAATAAATGCTCTCCGGCGGTGCGTATCTGTGCTCCGATGCAATGAGTGAGCACTTTTTTCATCTTCTTTGCAGGCATGCTACTTAATACTAAGTAGTCTTCACCAGTGTCTATTAACGCTAAGGTCAGTGTCGATTCTGACTTGTAGCTCGGATGTCACATTGTTATTACTTCACTTGTCCGTCTTATCTGTTATTGTGCTAGTGTTGTCACTTGATCCAGTTACCAATGGAGGGTTATCACTTGAAAAAATGATATGCTGCACAAACTTGAAGGAAAACAAGGGAGACGGGAAACTGCGCTGTTTCCTGTCTCCCGTGTTTTCCTTCATGTTTGTGCAGTCATTCAATTTTTCAAGTATGAGCCAACTAGTCTGCAAAAAAAGTAATGAGGGTTTTCAGTTTTTCGAAAATCAGCGGCCCTGCCTCCACAGGTCGCTGCTTCTAGTTTTCCCATCAAGGGCTTGGTGAACGACGCTTCGGGAAAGTCAGATAACGGGCGTGGACTAGGCGACATATTGCGCATAGGTGCTATCTACCGCGACTCATGTCGCTGAGTGTTTGGAGAGGCATAGCGCGAAGATAAATATTCTTCGATTCGTTAGGGTTCACCGTTACGAGGGCAGGGTGCATTCACTGTGAAGCCACGTAGCCCGACCCGACGGTAGTGGCTTTTCCGATAAAGATGACCAGTCTCTCCACAATGGAGGCAGAGGGGCCGCCGGTCTGCAGTGCGCCGTACATCACATTTACGGGGTCTCGCTTCTTGCCTCGGCGGTGACGTACTTCAAGGAAACGTCGGTAGCATAACAGGAGCTTGTGCAAAGTTCCGGCGTCTGATGTCTTGCAGTACGGCTTGCGCGTGCGAAAGCTGTGGCTGAGGTTCCGGTTGCGTGCAGTAGGACACCTGAGCCTGTGGTTTAAGAATTGCTTGCCGCACTTTTTCACGTTCGATGTCCGCGAATCAGGGCAACGCTGGAGGAACATGTGAGTTGCAGTTTCTTGAGCTCCTTCTTAACTATAGCCCTTACCATTTACTGGGGGACGTCCACATTGGTGGGGAGGGCTGTTGACTTCGCCCTGAGTGAAGAGAGGCCAAATTCTCTGTTGGACATTCGTGCACGTTGATGAAGTGTACTTTCCATGGCCGTTGCCTCAGACCGGAACTCTGCCACAGCTCACGGTGGATTACACACCAGACCTGCCAAAACCTCTTTTTACTCCGCACATTAGGTGCCGCAACTTCTCCTCAGCCATGTTTTGACGGGCACGGCGGAAGAGCCGTGACATGTCTTCTATGTACATGGCCACGCTCTTTTTATTCCGTTGGTTCATCGCCTTAAGAGCAGCCTCTGCGATTTCGTCGTGGTCTTTGTTCGGATAGGTTGCGATTACTTTTTGTCGGAAGTCGTCCCGCGACAGCAAGGACGCTTCGTGGTTCTCAAACTACGTAAGTGCCGAATCTTGCAGGGCCGCGTAAACGTAACGAAGTTTCCGGGCTGTGCCCCAACCACTCAAACGTGCAACGTGCTCGAAGCCAGTCTTCGCCATATTCAAAGGTGTCACCGTGGAAGAGCTCTGGTTTACGTGGTGAGTCCACGATTACGTGAGATGGAGATGGCATAGACTGGGTGGCCATCGCAGAGACGCTTGTGCTTGAGGTCTCGATAGGTCTTGATGGATCAAATGAGGTGCCAAACTCGGGCTGCTCACCACGTAGTCGGCGACTCGTGCGTTGGAGCACAGGTGTTAATTCTGCTGGCTCCCATCTCCTGGCACCGGGGCTTCTCTCGCTTGCATGTGGAGGGCTTGGTGGCCAAACTCCAACTTCTTCATTGGGCACGTCGGCTGCTCCCCGCCGAGCATGATGAACCCGTTCTTGTATTTCTCGCAGGTTAGTAGTAAGTATTCTGCTATCAAAACTAGTAACCATTGTTTCATCGAGCTGATGGGCCCCACATGTGCATCAATATTGTGTTTTTTGTTCATGATGTATGCTTGTTACCGATACAGTGAGGTGACGTGGAATTGAACTCAGGGCCGAAAACAGAGCAAATTTTGCGTCAAATGTGACACGTGCGGTTTTTTTTGGTTTACGAAGAAAGCCGCTATCACTTTCCAGTGACACGCGCGCTCGTTGTGATTGTTTGCGGGGAGCATTGTTATCACTTTCTGTTAAGCGCAACGCAGGCCGCGTTTATCTTGCATGCCACTCTGGAACCGTGTGGATCATTCTTGAAACTTTGCATGCTTGACGCGCACATTTTAGTAACTTCTGGAGCTCCAGAGATAAATCGAGAACGCGATATGACGCGTGTATAAAAGCCGGCGCAGTGCGCCACTTGTCAGTCTTTTTTCCGTCGACCGACGACTGTTCACGCCGCTGTTGCTGTGAATTGTGTTTGGCCTTGTTTTGCTGGGCACAATTTCGCCCAATAAACAGTTCGCCCGACATTGCCCTGACTCCTGTGTGCTTCCTCTCAAGTGCTGCGTGTGTCACAACCGCGTGACATCTGGTGGAGGTGCTTCTCGGTCCATGTACCGTACGCCTCCGTCCAGCCGTGAGCCAAGCCCAAGCCGCCAAGAGGACGACGCCGACCCGGTCGTTCGAGTGAGCCGAAGACAACAAGGACTACCGCCCGAATACCTGCCGCTTCCCGACAAGGACATGAAAACAAAGGCTGCTACGAAGCCGGCATCCACGATGACGGAAGCAAGGTCTTCGGCAACCGTGGTCGTCAACCAGCCCAGAGAGCCGCCTACCTTCCGCGGATCGACCTACGAAGACCCGGAAAGCTGGCTTGACATTTACGACCGCGTCGCAGCCCTCAATAAGTGGGACCCGGACGACAAGCTGCGTCATGTGTATTTTTACCTGAAAGACGCCGCAAGGACTTGGTTCGAGAACCGCGAGTCAACGCTTCGAACCTGGGACGACTTCCGCGTTGCTTTCCTTCGCACCTTTGCAAGCGTCGTGCGGAAGGAAAGAGCCGCATCACTGCTTGAAACTCGGGTGCAGCTCCCCAACGAAAACGTAACGATCTTCACGGAAGACATGACGCGACTTTTCCGCCACGCCGACGCCGACATGTCTGAGGACAAGAAGGTTCGCCTGCTTATGCGAGGAGTGAAGCAGGAGCTCTTCGCCGGACTGATTAGAAACCCGTCAAAGACGGTGCAAGGGTTCCTCTCCGAAGCTACCACCATCGAGAAGACTCTTGAAATGCGGCACACGCCAATACGATCGGCGCATGTCGCCAGACGTCGCAGAAGTCCGAGGACTCTGCCCCGACGACCTGCGCGAGACCACACGCGCTATTGTTCGTGAAGAACTGCGCCGCATGTTGCCATCGTCTCAGCCCCAAGTCGCTTCTCTCGAAGACGTAGTCCGCGAGGAACTACAGCGCTCACTGAGCGTTCCTGAACGGCCACAGCTCCAACCGGAGGCGATGACCTACGCCGCTACTGCACCTGTCGCTGCTCCTCGCCAACGCCAGGACCCAACGTCTCCGCAGTTTCGTCGCCAACCACCGCCGCCACCCCCGACGCCTTCCCGCTCGCCAGTAATCCAGCGCTCGCCGAGGAAAACTGACGTTTGGCGCACCCCTAACCACCGCCCACTATGTTACCACTGCGGCGAAGCCGGGCACACCTACCGCTACTGCCAGTACCGTGAGATGGGACTGCGTGGCTTCGACGTGAACGCGCCGCGTCTGCGCCCAGGTGAGCGACCTCGCGACATCGCCGACTACATCGCCGGATCGCAGTGGCAACGACGACGACCATCCCGTTTACCTTCGCCTGGCCGCTACGTCTCCCCGGATCGCCGCCAGTACACCGGCCCTAACCGGGGCCGATCCCCAAGCCCCTACCCGGGAAACTAAAGGCAGCAACCGATGGAGGTGCGGTTGCTGCACGACGCAATGCCGAAGATCCTCCTCCGCCGCCGCTGCCGATGACGACGACCACGACGCACGAACTTTCCCGACGTAGTCTCAGTACGCCGCCTGAGCAGAGTCTTCACGACAAAGCCTCGCCGCCGACGCGACACAGCAGCGCCGGACCAAGCCGGCGCAGCCGTGATCCGACGCCCCGACCTAACCGGAACGCCAGACGACGAACCACCGACCTCGACGTGATCATCGACGGCCACAGCGTCACCGCCCTAGTCGATACCGGCGCCGACTGCTCTGTCATCAGTGGTCTCTTCGCCGCTAAGCTCAAGAAGGTAAAGACTGCATGGGAAGAACCGGATATCCGAACGGCAGGTGGCCATCCTTATAACACCGACTGGAACCTGCACGGCAAGAGTCACGATTCACAGCCAGACGTATTCTGTGAGTTTTGTGGTCCTGCAGCAATGCTCGCGAGACGTCATTTTAGGCATAGGATTTCCTGGACCAGCAAGGCGCAGTCATCGACCTAAGATGCAGGTCAATCACGCTGTCCACGGATAATGCAATGGCGTCAGACTGCAATGTCGCTCACAATGCCTTGAATGTGACAGAAGAGCAGGTAACCATCCCACTACTGTCGAGCGTCATCATTTCCGTCGGCACCAAAGCGTCTACCAACTTACAAGGTGTCATCGAAGGCGACCAGCACCTGCTCCTAGACCGTCAGATGTGCGTCGCAAGAGGCATAGCCAAGCTTCATAACGGCGAAGCCAAGGTAATGGTGACCAACTTCAGCAACGAATATAGGCACTGGAATAGGGGCACGATGGTAGCACATCTAAGCGAATTTGTGGAAGCGAGCAATGCCTTCGCCCTCACCGATTCTCAGGGAGCCGCAACGTCGACAGCAGTGTCCGCGCCCGCCTTCGACGTCAATCAAGGCCTTTCCAGGCAGCAACAAAAGGAGCTCAAAGCCTTACTCCACCAATACAAGGACTGCTTCTCGTCGTCATCGAGGCTTCGTCAGACCCCTCTCGCGAAACATCGCATCATAACCGACGAATATGCCCGTCCGCTCCGTCAGAGCCCCTACCGAGTTTCTGCACGGGAACGCGAGGCCATCAAGCAACAAGTCGACGAAATGCTGCGTGACGACATCATTCAGCCGTCTACGAGCCCATGGGCATCACCCGTGGTGTTAGTTAAGAAGAAGGACGGAACCTTACGTTTTTGCGTCGATTATCGTCGCCTGAACAAGATCACGAAGAAAGACGTGTATCCCCTCCCACGGATAGACGATGCTCTGGACAGACTCTACAACGCCAAGTATTTTTCGTCGATGGACCTCAAAACCGGCTACTGCCAAATCAAAGTAGACGAGAGAGACCGAGAGAAGACTGCCTTCATAACACCAGACGGCCTGTTCGAGTTTAAGGTCGTGCCCTTTGGTCTTTGCTCGGCGCCCGCGACGTTCCAACGGGTTATGGACACAGTACTCGCAGGCTTGAAATGGCAGACTTGCCTCGTCTACTTGGACGACGTAGTCGTATTTTCTTTTAACTTCGACGAGCACCTCCGGCACCTTGAAGCTGTTCTTCGGGTAATTAAAGCCTCGGGACTTACCCTGAAGCCAGAAAAGTGCCGCTTCGCCTACGAGGAGCTATTGTTCCTTGGCCACGTTATCAGCAAGTCGGGAGTGCTCCCTGATCCAAAGAAAACAGCTGCGATCGCCGACTTTCCTGCCCCCACCGACAAGAAAGCAATACGCCGATTTCTTGGCCTCTGCGCTTATTACAGGCGCTTCGTGAAGAACTTTTCGCAGATCGCCGAGCCACTGACGTACCTCACGTAGGCCGACGTCGACTTCAAATGGGAAACGCCGCAAGTCGAGGCATTTCAAGAATTAAAGCGACGCCTGCAAACGCCGCCAATACTGGCGCACTTCGACGAAGAAGCTGACACCGAAATTCACACGGACGCAAGCAGCACAGGGCTTGGCGCCGTGCTCGTGCAGAGGACCGACGGACTTGAAAGGGTCATCAGTTACGCTAGCCGGTCACTTTCGAAGGCAGAAGCCAATTATTCCACGACAGAAAAGGAATGCCTTGCCATCATCTGGGCTACATCAAAGTTCCGCCCCTACCTGTACGGCAGGCCTTTCAAAGTCGTGAGTGACCACCACGCCTTGTGTTGGCTAGCTAACTTGAAGGATCCATCAGGGCGCCTCGCACGGTGGAGTCTCAGACTACAAGAATTTGACATCACTGTCGTCTACAAGAGCGGACGAAAGCACTCCGACGCCGACTGCTTGTCTCGCGCCCCTGTCGATCCGCCGCCCCAGGATGACCGGGACGACGACTCTTTCCTGGGACCCATAAGTACCGACGACTTCGCGGAACGCCAACGAGCTGACCCAGAGCTCAAGATCCTCATGGACTACCTGCAAGGCAAGACCGCCGACGTGCCGAAAGTATTCTGCCGAGGACTGGCTTTGTTTTTCCTGCTGAACAACGTCCTCCTGAAGAATAACTTCTCGCCGCTCCGCGCCGACCACCTCCTCGTGGTGCCTTCAGCGTTACGTCCAGAGGTTCTGGAAGCATTACACGACGACCCGACAGCCGGACATCTTGGTGTTTCCCGCACACTGTCACGAATACAAGAGAAGTACTATTGGCTTCGCCTCACTGCCGACGTCGCCCACTACGTAAAGACAGGCAGAGACTGTCAGCGACGCAAGACGCCGACAACTAGGCCAGCCGGACTCCTGCAACCCATCGAACCACCTCGACGGCCATTCCAACAAATCGGCATGGACTTACTGGGGCCGTTCCCGACGTCAACTTCTGGCAACAAATGGATTGTCGTAGCGACTGACTACCTCACCCGCTATGCCGAAACAAGGGCCTTGCCCAAGGGCACCGCCGCCGAGGTCGCCAAGTTCTTCATTGAGAACATCGTCCTCCGCCACGGAGCCCCCGAGGTCCTCATCACCGACAGAGGTACGGCCTTTACGGCTGACCTAACGGAGGCGATCTTGAGGTACAGTCAGACAAGCCACCGCCGAACCACCGCGTACCACCCACAGACGAATGGCCTCACCGAGCGTCTAAATAAGACCATCGCCGACATGCTGGCCATGTACGTGGACGTCTAACACAAAACGTGGGACGCCATACTCCCGTATGTAACCTTCGCGTACAACACGGCCGTGCAGGAAACGACGCAGTTTGCTCCATACAAGCTCGTCTACGGACGGAGCCCAACAACGACGCTTGACGCCATGCTACCGGTCGGCACCGACGAAGAAGACCTCGACGTCGCCAGCTACCTGGATCGCGCTGAAGAAGCTCGACAGCTAGCCCGCCTGCGTATCAAGAGCCAACAGACGGTCGACAGGCCGTCTACAACCTTCGACAACGCCACACCGAATACCAACCCGGCGACCTTGTCTGGGTCTGGACGCCGATACGATGACGGGGATTGTCTGAGAAGCTCTTGCGACGCTACTTTGGACCCTACAAGGTAGTCCGACGTCGTGGTGAACTGGACTATGAGGTCGTGCCCGATGGCTTAACGTCATCCCAACGACGCCGTGCACGACCCGAAGTCGTACACATGGTGCGACTTAAACCTTATTACGCGCGCTGATTAGCTGTGACGCATTGTTAATGTAATTTATTGCATGTACTCTCTCTTATGTTCTGTCTTTAGCATCGGGACGATGCTTTTTCAGGGGGGGGTAGTGACACGTGCGGTTCTTTTGGTTTACGAAGAAAGCCGCTATCACTTTCCAGTGACACGCGCGCTCGTTGTGATTGTTTGCGGGGAGCATTGTTATCACTTTCTGTTAAGCGCAACGCAGGCCGCGTTTATCTTGCATGCCTCTCTGGAACCGTGTGGATCATTCTTGAAACTTTGCTTGCTTGACGCGCACATTTTAGTAACTTCTGGAGCTCCAGAGATAAATCGAGAACGCGATATGACGCGTGTAGAAAAGCCGGCGCAGTGCGCCACTTGTCAGTCTTTTTTCCGTCGACCGACGACTGTTCACGCCGCTGTTGCTGTGAGTTGTGTTTGGCCTTGTTTTGCTGGGCACAAGTTCGCCCAATAAACAGTTCGCCCGACATCGCCCTGACTCCTGTGTGCTTCCTCTCAAGTGCTGCGTGTGTCACAACCGCGTGACAGTATGAAGGTCAAAAACATTGGAAGCTAGGCATGACACTATCGAGTCTAAAGTCGAAAATTTGACAGCAGCCTTCACACAACTCACAAACAGAATTTTTAGCCATGAGACAACAATCCAGACCCAGCAAAAAAGTCAATCAACCTAGAAGGTAGGAGCTGATGCAATAACCTTCTCGTGTTCGGTTTAGTGAAACACTCTTATGAAATTTTGCAATCGCTAACGAAAATAGAAGTTTGTGCTGAAACAATTAAAAACACGCTTGGTTTGAAGGTCACAACATTCTAAAGAATTCACCGTTTAGAAAAAATAGGAGGAACAAAAACAGACCGGTGGTACTAAGGTTTATTGACCACCGTGAAAAAGTATGCGTGCTTAGAAATTGCACTGAAATGAAAAGAAAAGATATTCCTATTGCGAAGGGCTTTTCACCAGAGACTATGCAAACCAGGAAGCACTTATGGAGAAGTACTGTACACAAGAAAAAGAAAGGCTTGAAAGTGAAGCTCGCACATGACAAAGTTATCATAAATGGGGACGCATACGCATAGGATGCTGCTGAGATGAAAAGAATTCCCGTTTTAGCACCTAACAAAAAAATTAGGAAGAAGTCATGAACTACTTCGGTGAACCAGAAGTGCTTCCGCAGCAATAATATAAATGCTCACAGCAGCGTAAACAAGCTTAGTGACTTGCAAAGCATTGTATTGGCGCACGAGCCACACGTCATAATAATAACCGAAACCTTGCTGCACTCTGGTATCGCAGACTTTGAGATAAAATCATTCGGTTACAAATTATACAGGAAGACCGAGATTCCCAGGGTGGTGGAGTTGCGTCACTGTTTCGTGAATTGCTGCATGTCCAAAGATTATCTGATATAGCAGGCACTTAACGCGTCAGTGCGAAAGTATTTTTAGGCGACTTCCACCTTTTAATTGCCGGTTTTTACCGCCCACCAAACTGCGATACATTTTTGGACCACTTGAATGAATTTCTGTGTACAGCTCGTAAGCATAGCAAGAATATTTTGTTCACTGGTGATTTCTACGTGCCATCGGTCGACTGGAGTACTGATTTTCCTAGCGCTCTTTGTGCGGCAGCAGAACTTTCACCTGATGTCGTAGTTTTGTTTTGGCTGACGCAATTAGTAAAGCAACAGACTTAAGCGCGAAACATATCGGATCTTTTTTCTTTTCATAAATTACCACGTCCTACAGCGCAAGCAAAGAGTCTTCATATTTAAGGAAATTTCAGATCACAAAATGGTGTGTTTTACGCTAGAGAATAACTTCCGAATAAAACCTTCGAAGAGTCAGCATTTCTATTCTATTTTCACTGGTGCTAGCGATGTTGTCATACGTGGTGCTTTAGATAATGAGTTTTCTAAGATTGTAAGCCTTTCGGAATCACACGATGCATCCGTAGATTATCGATAGATCATGGTCCATCTTTAAAAAACTTGTTTGCGAGTGCATTGACAATCTTGAGCCCAAAAAACGAAAATTTGTATGTGAAGCGAATCTTTGGATGATACGAGAACTATTGAGCCTTGGACAAAAATTTAAAAAAGCAAGAGAGAAGCACAAAGCTCGGTCACCGAGGGCCAATTCTGATAAGCTAAGTAACTTGCGCTGGCAGTTCAAAATTGGTATATCTAACGCAAACAACCACAACCAAAATGTTTCACTTCAAAACATTCTTCTCTTATTCCCGGATAAGCTCGATACTTATCACCAAAACAGACCCTCCTGTCTGATTTTTGTGTTGACGGCATCATATGAACCGACAATCATTTATTGTAAATGATTTGAACGAGTACGTCTGCTCTGTATTCACGAATGACAATGTCGAGATACCACCCATAGCTATTCTTGATGAGATTCTACCTATAGGTCCTCCCGATGTGAATGAAGCGGGATCGCTCTGCATTCTTAATGACATTGATGTAAAAAACAATAGGGTGTCGATGATATACCCTATGCCTTTCTCCGGAGATACGTTGAATGGTGCGCCAAACATCTTTCTGTCTTCCGAAAATCGCTTTCACGTGCAGAATATACCTCATGACTGTAAGCATGCGAAAACTATACCTATCCCTCAATGAACAGATCATTCACTGCTTGCCTCTTACCGTCCTATTTCGTGAGTTTGCACGTCATCAAAACTCATGAAACACATTATACTTAAGCACATCTGATGCTTTATTGAAAATAATGGCCTCTGTGATACCCGGCAACACGGCTTCCGTCACGGAAAATCAACTGTTACTACTGGAAACTGTACCCGAAACTGCGGCAACACTGGACAACCAAGGTCAGATCGACATAATATTCTTAGATTTTGAGAAGGCTTTCGACTGCATATCTCATCAAAAGTTATAAAAATAAAACCCATTCTAAAAAGTGACTGCCTGCTTCCATGGATAGAGGCGTATTTGACTGGTAGGTGGCAGGCAGTTGTCGAAGGCGCTAAATCTGTCTCATCCGATGTGCAGTTTGGTGTACCACAAGGATCAGTCCTAGGTACTCTGCTTTGTTCTAATGTTTATTATTGATATAGTAAAAAACGTAAAATTTAAATTCGACTGGTTGCAGGTGACTTTATACTTTAACAAGAAATTCGCAGTGAGGCAGATCAGGCTCTCCTGAATTCATCTTTATCCGTAATAGCTGCATGGTGCTTAGAATGGCACATGAACCTTAACCTAAAAAATAGATGTGATGGTCATAACAAGTAAAAAGAGTTCATTACTCTTTTTATGCAGGATCGGTGGTCATACCTTATTGTTTGTTACTTAATATAAATATCTTGGCATAATGATTATGTCAGACCTTAGGTGAAATAGTCACATAGCTTACATTAAAAATAAAGCAATGAAAAAGCTTAGATTTCTGAGAACCCTCTGATTGATTGATATGTGGGGTTTAACGTCCCAAAACCACTCTATGATTATGAGAGACGCCGTAGTGGAGGGCTCCGGAAATTTCGACCACCTGGGGTTCTTTAACGTGCACCCAAATCTGAGCACACGGGCCTACAACATTTCCGCCTCCATCGGAAATGCAGCCGCCGCAGCCGGGATTCGAACCCGCGCCCTGCGGGTCAGCAGCCGAGTGCCTTAGCCACTAGACCACCGCGGCGGGGCTTCTGAGAACCCTCTTTAAATGCACGAGTAACATAAAATTATTTGCATACAAGACATACCTTAGTCCACTTTAAGAATACTCTGCTCCTGCCTGGGGTTCCTATGATGAGTCAACCAAAAGTGAAATCAAGAGCATACAAGGAAAATCAGTCAGATTCAATTTCAATTCCTATCATCATCACTTACAGTAAATGCTTTACTACAAGACGCAAATCTTGGACCTCAAGAGACATGACGCCATCGAGAAAGACTTAAAATGTTATACGTAACTCACCACGAACACTTTCAAAATCACAAGGACTTGTACACCAAACCGTGTGGCCGGCATCCTACTCGCTAATCTCATTCACTCAGATTAACTGAATGTTTCTTCTGAACCAACATCTTCAAACAGTCTTTTTCCCCGTGCCATAGATGAATGGCATGCAAGGCCTGAACTTGTACTGCAGAGCCCAACCCTATTGTCTTTTGTTCATGCTCTTACTAATCTATGACACAAGGTGTTTCAACACACTAGATTGTTCACGAGCACTAGATTGCTGAGCTGAGCGCTCAGCAATCTAGTGCTCGTGAGCAGTGCTCGTGTTGTCCTCTTTGCTTTTCATGCCTCGCCTTTCGTTTTCATGTTTCTTCTAGCACATTCGTGCTCACGCAGCAGCCCTTATCACCATGGATCACAATGGATGTTTCTAGATTGGCCAAATGATCTTCCAAAATGCCATTTATATACTGATGTGAAAAATGTTTTGCATTCTCTGGATCTACATCATCCAACTCAATCCTAATTGCATCTACAGTGTTGAGTACAAGTTTTTCTCAAAGGCTAACTCTTATGGTGTCCAAAAGTTTCTGTGTATTTATTTATTACTTGAGGGCACCGTAATTTAGACCATTGGTGTTTGAAAAATGAGATCTGCTGGTTAATGAACACATACTGTGACTTCCTCTGAGGTGATGCCTGGATTTTAAGGAATGTTCACACTGTTAGAATATGACTATGTTTTGATAGTAGAAGGCCGCGGGCTTCTTCGTATAGGATATTGTTCGCCAGTTATTTAGGTAGCCCTAGGCCAAAGCATAATGATTCGCGTTCTAAGAGAATCAGTGGTTGAACTTTGTAAGCCTGAGTGCAAGAAAACAAAACACAGTCGAATTCTAATATCAGTCAAATGTTCATGCAATATATTAAGACGAGCACGTCTCTACGCAAACCGGCACGGTAATTACTGAACCTGAGTGGCATCCCTACGGTACTTGCTCCTTTAGCAGCCATGTTTTCTATGTGGGGACTCCAGTGAATTGTTTCGGTGTAGGTTACGCCCAAGTATCTAACTGACTCGACCTGAGGTTTGAAGTCTTGTCGGTATAATAGAGAAATTCGCATGGGGGCACTTTGTGCGACAGTTTTGTTTGTGCTTTTGTTAATATTGAGGCATAGGTTGATAGGCTTCAGCCACAATTCCAGGCTATTCATGTATGTCTGCAGAATCAGATACATGGTGTGAATGTCGTCCGCCGCAGCAAAAAATGCATTATCATCGGCATACACCTAGACCTGTTCATATTACTGACCCTTGCGATACTACTGACCCTTGCGGTACTACTGATTCTTGTGGAAGACCTCTCGTTTGCCTATAAATTGAAGGGTTGACACCAGATTTCGAGCAGTAATGTTCTGTATCACCTAAAAAAGCATGGATCCAGGTCACAAATTATTGAGGAGTCTTAAGCTCTGAAGTGATTCTAGCAGTTTCACATGCTCCACGCTATCATAGGCTTTTGTGATATCTAAGGTTACCAAAGTGGAGTATTGTTTCTGATATCGAGCAAGTTGAATTCCGCTTTCGAGATCCATGTGCGCACACCAAATAGTTCAACCACGTCCGAATCCATTTTGACATGGGCTCAGTCTCAATTTTTCTGACATCCATCGATCTATGTGTCTACATAAAATTCTTACAACAAGTTTAACTAGGTTCGATGTAAGTGCAATGGGCCTGATATTATCTAAGGCAAACCCAGCATGTTGGTTTTTTAATAATGTAATCACTTTTGTCATTCTCCATAGGGGTGAACTCTAAGAGTTTCTAAGTGTGTGATTAATAATTTCTAGTAGGCCAAGTGGGTATATTTTATGATCTGATTATATCACTGACGTTTCTTTAACTAGATGTATATAAGGAGAGGTTGGTGCCAATGCGTGGCGCTGGCTACTCCTCTTCTCTTGCACAAAAGTTGACATCGCACATTTTGTAACAAACACAAGGCTATACATATGTACATAGCACAACGCTTGCACAATGAGTTCAAGTTTTTCAACACTGAGGGTCCGGACCCCACAGAAATGTGTGCATACTACATAGAAATGTGTCCATACCACATGGAATTTGTAAAAACATAAGTTATCACACCAATTTGAGTGTTCACACAAAACACGAAAGTTCAATAAAATGTCTAAGATGATCTTGTCGCTTAAATACTAAACATTTTTCAGAAATGTTTCCCAAAAATATTGTAGTGAAACACAAAAATACTGTTTTGAAACAAACTGTGGTTAATAGTGAAGTACATTTGTTTTTTGTTTAGTACTTTTGAATTATTTCCGATTCCTCCAGAAAATGAACGACTGCACGCGCTGCAGTGGCTTGTATGTTTCTTTTTGGCCATGGACCCAAGATTTTTGCAATCGATGAAGGTCCCTTATCCCAAGAATTCAGCTTTTGAAAAAGGTTCTTTTGAGCTACGTCATGATTTTTACAATGCAGAAGAGTGTGCTCCACGTCTTTTGAGCTCTCCACATGAGCAGGTAGGAGTGCCCGCTTTCCTTATTCTATACAGGAAGGCCTTTGTGTAGGCTATACCAAGCCGAAGCCCATGGATGACTATTTCTACCGATCGGCTAACCTTTAACGGAATATTAAATTCCATACCAGGATCAATGTTATACAAGAGAGGTTTGCGCACCATTTTCGAATTAGGTTTCCTTAAACAGTTGACAGCTCAGCCTATTTATTAGACACCGTGCATCGCTCATCAATAGAGGTAGCAGTGATATATTACTTTCTTTGTGTGCTGCATATGCGATGTGATCAGCTATGTCGTTTTTTGTGATTCCACAGTGACTTTGTACCCACTGGAGCATTATGGTGTGGTTTAAATCTTTTGCTATAGCGTACGTTTTCTGTATTTCATATGCGAGCTCACTAGCTTTGTTGCCTAAGCTGATTCCTTTTAAAGAAACTTATGAGGACTGTGAGTCACTGATAACTACACATCGAAGTGGACCTGGCTGTAAACGTATGAAGCGTAAAGCAGAGACTATTGCATAGAGTTCAGCCATTGTGAATGTTGTAAAATGGCTGAGTTTAAAAGCTTTTCTCGCTTGGTATGCAGGTAAAAAAATGCCAACGTAGAGCTTTGATTCAGATATGATCCGTCGGTGTACACTGTGAATATAGCCTTCATAATTAGAATAAAGGTGTGCTAAAGTTAATTGCTTCATTGAAAATATGGGCAAATCATTCTTTCAATTTAATCCCGGAATTGAAGTTGTAATATCTCGGATAGAAAGTCGCCATGATGGGTGGGATGCACATGGAGGCTAGTATTCGTACGTAGGCAGAAAACTCTTCACGTCTAACATAGTTTTATGTATTCTCGCGGCTTATCTCTCCTGAATAGCTCGGTATATGGGATGATTAGCTTGTTGAGTTGCCAGCCGAAGATGATGCCGGAGTTTCCGTAAATCTCATAGCATGGAAAGTCGGTTGACGAGACTCCGCAATTACTAAAGCACTGGCAGACACTCAAGGTACACCAAGACATATACGAAGGCTTCTGGCCAACAATCTTTCAATCCTCTCCTCTAAGTTGCGTGGTATCCCATGAAACATCGGGGCAAAGTGAGCAATTTTTTGTCGAATGATTGCTGAATGTACACGCAATAAAGAAGAGCAAGAACTACCCCATATTACTCGGGTCAGTCGACGTAATATATTGCCGCGAACTATGCTTTGGGTTGGTTTATTTGTGTTTTGTTTTTTCGGCCTGGCTGCGCCGGCCTGTGCTATCATTGTTGGCTGTGTGTCAAGCACGTATTCTGTTCTTTGTGCGCGGCATGTATTATCTCTTGTGATAGGGACAGCGTTTCGAACAAACGTGAACCGTCTTGCGTAATCTCAGTTCTTCTAAAGTGTTCTCGATACAATTCGACTATTCGAGCAACCCTCGCGCCGAAGGATATAAATTCCCGCAGAGCCGATGTCGCGACATTCGATCGCCGGCGCTCACTAGCGTACACGTCGTTTTGCCGACCGCTGCTTCGCCGCCTGTGTATTCTTTCAGTTGTGAGGGGAGCACAAGTTCGCTCCAATAAACTTGTTTTCCTTATAGACAACTGCGTCGTCCTTTGCTGCATGACATCTGGTGGAGGTGCGGGGTACATGAACCCTAAGCCATTGCCAAGCCGGCAAGCAAGCCCAACTCGCGTCAGCCGCCGACAGCAAGGCCTTCAGCCAGAGTTTGGACTGCTCCCGGATAAAAAGAAGAAAGAAGACGCAAAAACCACGATGATCAACGCGGGCACCATGACCAGTGCTACCAACCCTCCCGTCGTTCTGCAACAACCTCGTGAGCCGCCATCATTCCGACGATCTCCTGGTGAAGACCCGGAAGAGTGGCTGGAGATGCTGGAGCGCATCCGCATCTTTAACAGCTGGGATGACGAAGAAACGTTTCATCATGTATTCTTCTATTTGGAGGAGGCAGCTCGAACGTGGTTTGAGAACCATGAAGGCTACCTAACCGACTGGACTGTCTTTAGGAGCGAATTCCTCAAAACATTCGCTACGGTTGTGCGGAAAGTACGAGCCGCCCTTTTGTTGGAGACGCGAATGCAACACCTTAACAAAAATGTTGTACTGTTCACTGAGGAGATGAAGATGCTGTTCCGGAAAGCTGACCCCGAAAGGGCAGAAGAGAAGAAGGTGCGCTTTCTGATGCGGGGAGTTAAACAAGAGCTCTTCGCTGGACTCATCCGCAACCCCCCTAAGACCGTCGCTGAGTTCGTCAAGGAGGCTTCGATGATCGAGAGGACCTTGGATATGCGTTCGCGGCAATACAATAGACCACTCAACATCCTTTCAGTGAACCCGGTAAACGCCCCTGAATAGGCGACGAAAGACTTGCGGGAGACCATCCGCGCCGTAGTTCGCGAGGAACTGATGAAATTGTTCTCAGCAACGCCGCAGCCCCAAGTCGCCCCCCTCACTGACGTCGTCCGCGAGGAGGTTCAGCAAGCACTGGGGAATTCTGCACCGTCGGAAGCATCTGACGAACCACAAGCGATGACCTATTCCGCTGCTGTTCGCCGACCCCGACCCGTCCCTACCCGTTATCAAGAGACCCCGCCGTACCGCCGCCCAATGTCGCTGCCCGACCGCCTGTAACTCGAAACCAGGCGCCCAGAAAGACCGAGGTGTGGCGAACTCCAGATAATCGTCCGCTGTGCTACCACTGCGGAGAGGCCGACCACGTCTACCGCCGCTGCCCGTACAAGAGGCTGGGTTTGCGTGGGTTCTCCGTCGACTGCACCCCGCCGACGAGCCGGCCAGCGCCCTAGTGAGATCGAAGAATACCTGTCGAACACCAGCCACGAACCATCTAGTTTCAACCGTTCGCCATCGCTCTACCCGTACCAATCCCCCAACCGTCGCAGCAATGCTGCCTTCGCCCGTGGAAGGTCCCCCAGCCCACGAGGGGGAAACTAAAACAGCTACTGGAGGTGAAGTTGCACAACGGTGAAAAAGTGAAAACCCTTCAACGACGCAAGACCGTGATTCACGACATGCCTTCATCCCGACGACCCGACGACACCCTGACGAGACCCCCGAAAACGACAACAGCTACGCTGCGCGACGCGTACCCGAAATGACGAAGCCTGCCGCTGAGAAGACGACAATAACGACGCATAGTGCCCGACCATCAACACGCGCAAGCCGCGATACGACGCCTCGACGCACCCGAAATTCGAGGAAAGCGGCATCCGACGTCCAGTTGTCCATCGACGGCCTTGACGTAGTCGCCCTCATCGACACGCGAGCCGACTACTGGGTCATGAGCGAGTCATTCGCGTCCAAGCTAAAGAAAGTTACGACCAGATGGGACGGTCCGCACATACGCACAGGAGGAGGCCGCCTCGTGACCCCAAGTGGAATGTGCACATCGCGCGTCTCCATAGACGGCACTACGTACCCTGCGGAGTTCGTCATTTTGCCTAACTGCTCCCGCGACGTAATTCTCGGAATAGACTTTTTGACGGACAACGGCGCAATAATTGATCTGCAGACCAGGTTGATAACGTTTTCTTCCGATTACTCCACGACGCCGCAGCCGAACCTCGGACACCGTGCTGCCGTAAGGATCGCCGACGATCACGTCACCCTGCCACCCCACGCAAGCTTGATGATCACCGTCTATTGTGAAGGTGCTGCTCCTGACGTCGAAGCTATCGTGGAGACTGACCAAAGGTTGCTTCTAGACCGTGGTGTGTCTGTCGCAAGAGGCATTGCGCGGTTCAAGCAGCGCAGATCCCACGTTTTGGTCTCGAATTTCACCGAGGAGTACCAGCATCTAAACATGGGCGCTGCAATTGCGTTCCTCGAAGAAACGCAAAAAGCGAGTCAAGTGATCGCGGTCGCCACCTTCGAACGCGCACGCGCAGATGCTTCCAGGCTGCCACATCCTTTTGACGTGAAACCGGCGCTGTCGCAAGAAATTCGGGACAGAATACTGGAGTTGCTCTATTGCTGCAGCGAGTGTTTTTCCTCGAACTTGAAGTTACGTCAGACACCTTTGGCGAAGCACCGCATAATAACCGAAGATGGAGCCCGACCTACCAGACAATCACTGTACCGCGTTTCTTCACACAAGCTCGAAGCCATCCGGACTCAAGTAGATGACATGCTCAGCGACGACATAATACAGCCATGGAAAAGTCCGCGGGCTACGCCGGTTGTACTCGTGAAGAAAAAAGATGGCACTTTAAGATTCTGCGTTGACTACCGGAGACTAAACAAAATCACCAAAAAGGACGTGCACCCCCAGCCACGAATCGACGACGCCCTCGACCACCTCTGCCACGTCAAGTACTTCTCATCCATTGATATGAAGACCAGCTACTAGCAAATTGAAGTGCACGAGAGAGACTGAGAGAAGACTGCATTTACAACCCCGGACAGTCTATACGAGTTCAAGGTGATGCCGTTTGGGCTGTGCATGGCACCCGCAGCGTTTCAGAGAGCCATGGACATTGTGCTAGCAGGCCTGAAGTGGCGCACTTGCCTCGTATACCTCGACGACGTTGTAGTATTTGCCCGGACTTTCGACGAACACCTCACAAGGTTGGAATCTGTAGTCGAGGCCATTCGTACGTTGGGGTTAACGCTGAAGCCTGGATTGGATTGGATAAACTTTTATTTTGTCCTGCAAAACACAGATCACTGTGTTGCAGGCAGCTCCCGCGTGGGGACTGAGATGCCAAGCTCCTCAGCCGCCTCGCGGTCTTGGTGGACAGCCCAGAGCTGATCTGCCAAGGACGAGCTGCGGATTGCCGCCTCCCATCTGGCAGAGCTGATGTTCGATATATGAGCAAATTTGGTGCACTGCCAGAGCATGTGTTCTAATGAAGCTATTTCCCCACAATGTGGACAAAGCTTATTTGGGTATAGGTCAGGGTACATGTAGTGTAACATTTTCACAGTAGGGTACATCCGCGTTTGCAAAAGCCTTAATGTAAGTGCTTGGGGCTGGGTTAGATTTTTGTAAGGTGGAGGGAAAATCCTTCTAGACAGGTAAAAATGTTTAGTGAGCTCGTTATATGTTGTAAGAATTTCCCGGTTATCCCCTTCACCGCTAGAAAGCATCCCCGAGGAGGCGCGGTTGGAGAGTTCTCACGCCGCCTCGTGTGCTGCTTTATTGAGATTGGGAGGGGAATCGTTGATTTGCCCAAGGTGAGCTGGGAACCAACTCAGAAGATGATGCGTTATGTTCTTGCCTCGCAGTATTCTCAGCGTTTGTTCAGAGACCATTCCCTTGGCGAACGCCCGTAGTGCTGCCATGGAATTACTGTAGACGACTTCAATGTTATCCATCTTGAGTGCTAAGGCGATGGCCACCTGTTTCGCAACGATTGGGTCTTTCGTCCTGACCGTCGCTGAGTTGACGACATGGGCCGCCCTATCAACCACCATAGCCAAAAACGCTTTCCCATTGGCGTAAAAAGCCGCGTCAACAAATACGACCCCTCGTTCCTCGTTTGAGACTTGACTAAGTATAGTCCTGGCCCTCGCTAGTCTTCTTCCGACGTTGTGTTCTGGATGCATGTTTCTTGGTATAGGAGACTTCGTGATATTCTCGCTGATGTTGTCGGGGATATCATTGTAATTGCGTCTGATTGCCATTGGTTGTTGGCCCAGCTCCTGCAGAATCATTCTCCCCGACCATGTTGTAGATAACCTTGCAAACTGTGCTCTCTCTTGGGCTTCTGCTATTTCTTCGAGCGTATTGTGAATGCCAAGCTCAAGCAGACGCTCAGTGCTGGTATGTATGGGTAGGCCCAGGACCTTCTTGATAACTTTCCTGAGAAGCACATTCAGTGTCTCGGACTCTGCTCTTGACCAGTTGTGCATTGCTGCCTCGTATGTGAAGTGGCTTAGAACAAACGCATGCATCAACCTGATGAGGTTGTCTTCCTTGATCCCATTTCTTTTGTTGGCCACTCTGCGTATGAGGTGCACTGCACTGTCTGTTTTCCAAGTTAACTTGGCTATAGATTTGCTGTTGGTGCCGCTAGACTCTATCAGCATGCCCAGGACTTTGATGGAGTCGACCCTCTTCATGGCATCCCCTTGATTTGTGCGGAGGTGGATGTCTATCTGGTTTAACGGCTTCCATCCCCTGGGCTTCGGTCCCCGGCGTGCAGTCCGATACAGTAAAAGTTCTGACTTACTCGAGGAGCACATGAGCCCAGAAGGACGAAGGTACTCTGCTACGGTATCAATCGCCTCTTGCAGGGCGCTCTCAATCTGCCCCTCGCTTCCACCTGTGCACCAGAGGGTAATGTCATCTGTGTAGATGCTGTTCTTCAATCCTTAAATGCTCGATATTTTTTTTGACAGCCCAATCTTGGCAAAGATGAACAGCATTGGTGAAATCACTGGCCCTTTCGGCGTGCCCCTTGCTTCAAGTTCGATTGCTGCGGTTTCGATATCTGCAATCTTCATCACGGCTTTCCGATCTGTAAGCAAAGACCATACGTTGTCATAGAAGGCTTTCCCCAGACCAAGCTTAGAAATTTCTTCCAGTATGAATGAGTGGTGGATGTTGTCAAACGATTTTTTTAGATCTAGGCACAGAATGGCTCTCACGTCTCTGGTTTTGTTGTCGATGACCTGGTGTTTGATAAGCTTCAATGCATCTTGTGTGGATAGCCCTGCCCTGCATCCAACCATATTGTGTGTATATATGTTGTTATCTTCCAAGTACTTGTTTATCCTGTGCAGTATGCCATGTTCTGCAACCTTGCCGGTACATGATGTCAAGAATATTGGCCTCATGTTGTCCAAGTTAGGGGCTTTCCTGGCTTAGGAATAAGGATCGTCCTGGCCAGCTTCCACTGCTCTGGCACCCTGCCTTCTTTCCATGCTGCATTGATCTTATCCTTCAGGGTTTCAATTGAATCGTCATCAAGGTTACGAAGGGCCTTGTTTGATATACCGTCCGGGCCAGGGGCCGACCTGCCGTTGAGATCTTGCAACGCTCTTCTGATCTCCTCGATGTTAAAGTCGCCCTCAAGACCTGGATTGGGCCTGCCCTGGTACTGTCTACTTGGTGGAGCCAGTCCTGTTTTGATTGGGAGGTACTTATGCACGAGCCACTGTACAACTTGCTGTTCTGTAACGCGCTCTAACTCTTTATGCAAAATTCGAGCGATAACAAGCTTTTGATTTGTTTTCGTGGTGTTTTCGTTGAGGAGATGCTTTAACATATTCCATGTCTTGCCATTGCGCATCTGACCATCGACGGAGTTGCACATTTCCTCCCATTGCTGCCTGGATAGTGCGCGACAATGTTCCTCGACTAATCTGTTTACCTCAGCTATCTTCTTCCTCAGTCTTCGGTTCAGGCGCTGACCCTTCCAACGGTTCAGTAGTGCTTGCTTTGCCTCAAGAAGATGAGCGAGCCGGCTATTCATTCTTTCAACCGGAAAATCTGTGGTAGTGGTGGAGGAGACGGATTTGATGTCATCTTTAATCTGTTTGACCCACCGCTTCAAGCCTTGTCTGTGGCCATCTTGTTCCCTTTCCATCTTTATCTTCCTGACCTTATCCCAGTCTGTGAAGTGGAATTCTCTCTGCTTTTTACGCTCCACGGTGAAGGTAGTGGCAAGAATGCAGTGGTCACTCCCTAGGTCTACAGCAAGGTTCATCTACTGGGCCTTCTTGATGTTCCTTACAAATGTAAGGTCCGGGGTGGAATCCCTGCAGCAAGATGTACCAAGCCTTGTTGGTAGGCTGGGGTCTGTGATTAGGGTGAGATCAAGTTCACTGGCACTTTGCCAAAGTCGATTTCCTTTCCCAGTGTTGTACCTGTAACCCCATGTATGATGAGGGGCGTTGAAATCACCTGCTATGACGAGTGGGCATTCCCCGGCGATATTAACAGCTTTCTTCAGAACCGTCTTGAACGCTTGCTTTTGTTCCTTTGGACTGCTGTATATATTAAGAATGAAAATGCTCTGACGGTTGCTGGTACCTGGCACGATCTCTACCATGACGTGTTCCAACCGGCCTGCTTCTATCTTGAGGTCGTGAGTTACGTTTGTTAGTTTGTTGCATACGAAGATGCAGACTCCCCTCCCTTCAGTATCCCCTATTACAGGCCGGAATCCAGGCAACGTTGCTTGCGGTGAAAGGGTCTCTTGTAATAATATAATATGAGGCTTTTCTTGGCTGCTCCTGATATACTGCTGTAGGGCTGCCTTCTTTTAAGGTAACCGCTACAGTTCCATTGCCAGATGCGAAATGCTTCACGTAGCGCTGCCATCATGGTTATTACATGGACGGCCAGAGCCTGATGCTGCACCTGTCGACAGGTTTGGTACCACTAGTATTGGTGGCCGAAGGGGTGAGTTTAGTGCATGAGGAGGCCTTGCTGTATTGTGCAGATATGCTTCGACCTTTGCAATGCGCAAAGTCATAAGCTCTTCCAGTGCCCCCACGCATGACTGTAGCCTACCCATCTGGTCGCTAAGATTGGCTACTACTTTGCTGAGCGTCTCAAAGACCTCTTTCATATGTGACATGGTCGTTTGGTTGGCTTCCGCGTGTTCTGCCATGGCTGCCCTCTTTTTTGTGGTTCTCGAGCCCCCACGTTTTCAGCCACAGGGACATCAACTGGCTGAGGCATTGGCTGTGAAGACTGCGCGCTGGTTAGCTTAGTGAGAAGAATTTTTATTTCCTTTAACTCAGCAGATAGCCTCTGACATGACATGACAAACAACTTTATTTGGTCCTGAGAGGCAAGGCAGCGGGCCAACTATGTAGGTCCCCACCCAGCCGTTGGCTAGTCCCATGTCGAAACAGAGAGGCCATGCCTCTCCGCTCGTTCACGGGCCCTCTGGACAGCCTGAAGCTGGACGTCTTTTCTGGGGTCTGTGATTGCCATCGTCCAGTCTTCTTCTGTTTTAAAATCCTGTAACGCAGGGCACTGCCAGAGCATGTGACTCAAAGAGCAAAATTCACCACAATCTGGGCAAAGTGGATCAATATCCGGATGAAGCACGCTGAGAAAGCTCCTAGAGGGGTAAGACCCCGTCTGGAGCATGCGGAGCGTGCTTGCTTGTGATCTGTGGAGCTTATGATGGGGAAAGGGAAAAGTCTGTCGCTCTCCTCTGTAATGAGATGCTATCTCGTGAAAAGTAACGAGAGGATCACTGTGGACGAGCTCTCCCGAACTCACCCGAGAGACCACCCCGTCGCGGCTTGTGAAACCTCGCGCACAGTCGTGGGCTATCTCGTTTGGGTTCAGGTGACCCGGCAGTACGTCTGGTCCCATGTGAGCGGGAAACCAGACTATGTGATGAATGACGTCTGAGGGGGGTTTGCTGTGGAGAATTCTGGCTGCCTCTGTGGCTATCAATCCCGATGCTAACGCCCTAACGGCCACTCGGGAATCGGTGTACACCGTAGTGCGTTTCGTGTCCAGTAATGCCAGCGCTACAGCAGCCTGTTCTGCTACATCGACCAAGGAGGTCTTCACTGAAGCTGCCGAGACAAGTTCTTCCCTGTCATTGACGACTGCCACGGAAAACTTGCTGCCGCCGGCGTGGCGCGCCGCGTCCACAAATGTCTCTGTTCCGGAGAGGTTCTTTATGAAGGCCCAAGCCCTCGCCAACCTACGACTTTTATTGTGTTGGGGATGGATGTTTCGTGGAAGAGGGTCAACAATAAAGGAATTCCTTGTTTGATAATCAAGCTGCGTAGTTTCTCCCTGATTGAAGATAGGACGGAGGCCTGCCGCATCGAGCAGTTTTCTTCCTGTTTTGAAACTCGATAACCGAATTATTTGTGCTGACCTTTGCGCTTCAATTAATTCCGAAGTGGTGTTGTGCACTCCCAACTTCATGAGTTTTTCTGTGCTAGTCGTGATTGGGACGCCGAGCACCTTTTTGACACTTTTGCGCATGAGCGTGTTCAATTTATCCCTTTCTGTTTTGGTCCAATTGAGAGCCGCCACTATGTATATGATATGGCTCATGAGGAAAGCGTGGTGGACCCTAAGGAGGATATCCTCGCCAATGCCGCCCTTCTTGTTGGACACTCGCATAATTAATCTCAGAATGTTCTCTGTTTTTGTAGTGAGATGGGCTATAGTCTTTGCGTTGCATCCCTTAGAGTCTAATAAAAGCCCCAGAATTTTCATAGAATTGACTCTAGGAATTGTGCGACCATCCTTGGTGCAAACGCTAATGGGCACCTGATCGAGAGGGGTGAGTCCCCTAACACCTCGTCTAGCCTGTCTGTACAGCAGGAGTTCCGACTTTTCCGGCGAAAGCGCCAGTCCCGTACCTTCCAGGAAAGACTCTGTAACGTCCAGAGCCTCCTGTAGAGCTTGTTCAACCGCCGCCTCCGATCCTCCGGGACACCAGATTGTAATGTCGTCAGCATATAAAGCGTGTCCGACATTAGGAACTTTAGAAAGGCTTGCCGACAGCTTGCGCATGGCTATGTTGAATAGAAGGGGGGAGATAACTGCCCCTTGGGGAGTAACCCTTCGTCCGAGTTTGAAAGGCTCCGAGACTGATTGTCCCAATTTTATTGCCGCCGTCCGACTCTCGAGGAAAGATTCAACGAAGGAGAAGAATTTAACTCCCAGGTTCAAAGCCGATATCTCCTTAAGAATATAGTCGTGTTTGACAGTATCGAATGCTTTAGTGAGGTCCAGTGCAAGAACCCCTTTTACATCTTTGCTTGGAAAGTCAAATATGTGTGTTTTGAGGAGGAGCATGACATCTTGCGTGGAAAGTGAGGGCCTGAAACCTACCATATTATAGGGAAATAGGTCATTCCTCTCGATGTAGCGCGATATCCTGTTGTGTACTGCATGTTCTGCTAATTTGGTAAGGCAAGACGTAAGGGAGATCGGGCGGAGGTGATCTAAGCTGGGTGATTTACCTGGCTTGGGGATTAAGACCACTGTGGCCCTCTTCCAAGTTTCTGGTACGACGTCCTCCTCCCATACCCTTTTTATCTCCTTCACTAAGGCCTGAATGGCTTTATCCTCCAAATTTCTTAAGAGCCGATTCGTAACTCCATCGGGACCTAATCAGACCTTCCGTTTAGGCTATGGAGCACTTCCCTGATCTCAGCTTCCGAGAAGGGAGCGTCCAACTCTAGGGAAGGCACACCCTCATACCGGTGGGGGACAGAAGTTGAGCTCTGGCTAAGCGGGAGGTACTTGTTGGCAAGTATCTGAAATTAGGAAGCTTCTGAGATGCCTGCCATTTTCTCCTTATTAATAAGTCGGTCTATGGCTAGTTTCTGATTGCCTTTGGATTGTCCATCATCTAGGAGGTGTTTGAAGAGGGTCCATTTGCCTCCTTTGCGCATTTTCCCGTCCGCAGCCGAGCAGGCGTCCCTCCATTCTTGTTTATGGAGTTCGGAGCAGTGCTCCTCGATATGCCGATTGAGCTCCGCAATCTTTTTCCGTAGCCTGCGATTTAGCCTTTGTTTTTTCCATCTCGCGATGAGAGAGCGTTTGGCATCCAGGAGGTGCGCTAACCTTGCATCCATCCCAGGAGCATCAAATTCTGTTACTATTTCTTTGTTGGCCTTCTCGACATCCTTCTGGATTTGTACAAGAAGTTCACTGAAGGTGTCATGTACTGACTCATCTTCACCTCTGATTTGCCTAAAAAGGTCCCAGTCTGTATATTTATAGGTTCTTGGGGGTGGTGCTCTTATTTCCATCCGGAATTCTATGATGCTGTGGTCGCTTCCCAAGTTCTCCTGTAAGTTGGACCACTCGACCACCGCATTTCTAGTGAAGCTGAGATCAGGCATCGTGTCTCTGGCGACCGAGTTTCCCAGCCTCGTGGGAAAACGCGGGTCGGAGATAAGCGTTAGGTTTAAGTCTATACTGGCTGCAACTAGATTGGCCCCTTTCTTTGTCCTCGTAACATAGCCCCAAGACGGATGGGGAGCGTTGAAATCCCCAGCTACTATTAAAGGGCGCGATCTGGCGGCAGTTGCGACACTATGAAGGAGTGAGCGGATATTATGTTTATAAGCCGAAGGAGGGTTATACAGGGTAAAAACGAATATGTTGCTTCGAATTTTGCCGTTGGGAATGTTTTCAATTAATTGTGCCTCGAGACCGGATCTCTTATCCGAGTCGCAAATTTTGACTTCGTGCTGCTCAAAGGAGGTATCTTTCCTTACCAACGTAGCGATACCTCTGCCATTTGCGCCTTCTTGGCTAATCGAACGGTAGCCCGAGAGAACTACCTTCTCGCTAAGGGTTTCCTGCAAGAGCAGGACGTGCGGCATTGACGCCTGTGCTTTGATGAGCTGCAGTAGAGCAGCTTTACGCCTTAAGAAACTTGCGCAATTCCACTGCCAGATAAATATGTTTCCGGTTTGGCCTGCCATTTTGAATATTATTGAAGGAACATAGCCTGCGGCGAACTCGTAGCGTCCGCATCCTGCTGCACTATCTTGGCTTTTGCAATCGTACCAGTGTTGGTCGTCTTGAGTTTGCTAGAGTCAATCATTTTCATTTTAGATTCGAGGATTCCTACTCGACGTGTCAGGTGGGAGACGCTCCCGTCCATACGTTCGATTGTGCTAGATTGAATGGCTAAGGCCTCTCTCACCTGCTTGAGCGATTCCTCAATCACCGTTAAAGACGCGAGTACACTTTTCTCAGTGACCTGAGCGGGGGACTCGTCACTTTGCATTGCCACGCTTTCCGCGATCGCGGGGGGCGAAACGGCCTTGTGCTTATTCAACCCTCCTGCTTGAACCAGTATGGGTGTGGCTACTTCACGGGGTTCACGCGAGTTGCGGAAGAGCTCGAACTCGGCCCTCAGCGTTCGTAGTGCTTCTTTAAGTTCTGCGTTTTCTTTTTTAAGCATTAAAATCTCTGATTGTTCTCTTTTTTGCTCTGGTAAAATGCCCTGCGTTACCACTTGGCCGCTTGGGATGTTCATCCTGGCCTTGTCCGCCCAAGACATTTGCTTCTGAACGCGGCCCTTGGAACCCGATCGTCCTCTCGAACGGGAGCGACTACTGCCCTTGTCACGCCCTCTGGAGCGATAGCGCGATTTGCTGCCGGAGCGTTCTCTGGAGCGGGAGCGTCCTCTAGATGCCGATCTGCTGCGATGAGCGCTGGAGAATGATTCTTCTTCCGCCAGTCCTTCTTCGCCTCCAGCTGTGTCGGAGCCACGCCGCGCGCGCCTACGGCGGCGCCACCGTCTTTGGCGCACGATGTAGGGCACCTGGAAGCGCTTTCTGCACTTGCGGTCCGCCGTTGGGTGCGCTCCGCCACAGATGGCACACGTGGGATCACACTGATGATCCGGTGATGGTGACTGCATGCCGCATCCGCGGCATTTCTTCTGTTTATCGCCCTTGGGGCAAACATCGACCTGTGGCCCAAATCACCACATGCATAGCACACGTCCACTTGCCTGCGATACAAGGAATAAGGGTATCGAACACCATCACACACGACGTGCTGGGGGACCTTTTGTCCGTCAAACAACACGATCACTGTTGGTGTCTTCTTTATTCTTCGAACCCCCAGAGCGTCAGGGTTCCTCCGGTTGACGATCATCCCCGTCAGTTCTGCGTCACTGAGATCCACATTGATTCCACGGATCACTCCTTTACATGTGTCGTCAGACGCAGCCACGTAAGCCGCCAAGCCTATGACAGTCGAGCCCATACTTGTCTCTTGGACCCTGGCGTAGGCGCGCGCATTCGCCTCGAACGGCGTGGCAACGACGAAAATGTTCTGGATGGGGTTCGTGCACAGCGTGTCGTCGAACACCTGCTCTGCTGTTAGGGAAGCCGCCTTTGCGAGCGAGCGCTTGAAGATAAGAAGGTCTGTCTTCTTGACATCCATCCCTCCACGTGGCCGTATAATGGTCTCAAAGTGATCCCTGGGAAGGTTTGGGATCCTGGAAGCTTTCACAACACGCCTCAACACGTTCTGTGAGGCGGCAGTGCGGGAGCCACCTTTAGCGCTTCCTGTCGCTGACGTGGGCGCATTACCAGCGTTACAATCCGCCCGCTCGGCAAGTTTCTTCTTCTTGCTGGCTACTTCAATCCATCCCGCGCACTCCGCTTCTTCCGGATTGATGTCCATGCCTTCTACAACCGACACATTGGGGTTGGAGGCCATTCTTCAGCTCGACGACGCGTTAGGCGTCGTCGCGACGCTGTTGCAGCGCCCGAGAAACGCGTCGACGCACGAGGCGTCTGCGTGGCGTGGGTAAAAGTCCTGGGGATGTCCAAAAATTTCACCCACCGGTAAGATGTTGGTATCTGCTGGTACACTACAACAAACGGCGTTGAATGATGCACAGTTCTTGCTAGTTGAGGCAAAAAATTTGTGCCAGAACGCTTGAACAAACGGGAGCCGACGTGTTCGCACATCCGCACTGGACGAGCGCCCCGCCGGCCGACCCAGATAGCCTCTCATTCGATTTTGTAAGTCTCGCGTTTTCTTGCTCTAGCTGTGCAATTCTATCATGCCCTGGCAGCTTACCTGTCATCACCTCTGCCGCCCCGTTGCGCACTCGCTCAGCCCAGCTGCCTTTCGATGAAACAGCAGGCGTCCTCCCCGGGTGTGAAGCCGTGATCTCGAACTGAACGCCAGACAGCTGGCCATTCGGGTGCCGCCCAGGCTGATTCCGACCCTGATGGTGACCTTGAGAGCTCGAGCGCCCCCGTGATTGGGAGCGGGCCTTGGGTCTAGAACCTCTTCTGGAACGCGACCTCCCCCTGGAGTGGGGCAGCCTTTCCTGTTCTTGTGTAGTCTGGATGCCCTGGGTCCCGTAGGCTGGAATAAGCTGCTTGTCGTTGATGCCTGGACTCGACGTGATTGATGCGTCCCGGGCTTCTGCGGCTGCTCGCGATCTTTCCCAACGTCTGCGTCTGACGACGTATGGCACTAAGAACCTGTTCTTGCACTCCTAGTCTGCCGTGGGATGGTGACCGTCGCACAGCCTTCATCTTGGATTGCACTGGTGCAAGCTATCTGGGGTCATGATCTCGCAGCCTCTGCAGATGGTTTCAGCTGGGTTCGGACAGACGTCAGACCGATGTCCCAGCTTTCCACAGACGTAACATATATCTATGTTCTTGCGGTAAAGGGAGCACTGCAAAAGTGAAGGTCCATATCTCACGAATCTGGGGACCTTGTGTCCTTCGAACGCTATGATAATTGTCCCGGTGTCCTTGATTCTCTTGGCCTGCAGCCCGAGCGGGTTGTTCGCGTTCACAATCTTTCGGGTCAAAACGTCCTGAGTATAGCTTAAGAGGATCCCGCGAATCACTTCTTTACAAGTATCGTGGGGTGCCGTGGCGTATGGGCTAACCTCGAAAACTTTGCCTCCAATGTCAATTTGCTTGACCTTGAGGTATCTTGAAGCTCTGTCTTGGTCCGGATTGCTTGCCACCATAATGTTCTGCTGCAAGTTGGAACAGATGATGTCCTGCATGGCATCCTCCTCTTTGATGCCGGCCACCAGTACTATCGCGTCTGCCACGACTCCAGTGCCAATTCTCGAGATATTTAATCCTCCACGTGGTCGTAGCACAATTTTGCTGAAGTCCTTGGGTAGTGGCGGCATGCGTCCAGCTCGCACGATTGTATGCTTGGTATTATACCTACTAGGACTGGCTTGAGCGTCTCTCGCAACGCCAGCTTTGGTTGAACCCTTGGCAGCAGGAACGCTAACCGCGGCTTGCTTATTCCTTGAGCGTCTCGTTTCGGCTTTCTTCCAATCCATGTCTTCCGTGCAATCCTCTGGAGAGTTGTCCTCTCCATCTACTTGGTATTTCATTCTCAGTTACAGGTCCTGGAACGCGCAGAGCGTTGAGTCACGTTGGCGCCGGGTCCGCGCATTGGCAACAATCGCCTCCTTGGTTGTTAGGCTTAAATTCCCCGGTGGTGTTGCCATGTAAAAATGCCCCCAAAACGGTTTAAAAGTCCACTCACCAGCACAAAGGTGGTATCTGCTGATTTCTTGAGAACTTTTGCACACGATGGAACTGAAACCTCGGCGACAAATTCATGAATACCACAGGAAAGCATTCTTGAAAGCAGGAGCCGATCTTCGAGTGTCTGCACTGGTCGGCACCTACAGCGTCTCCTCAACGCTGAAGCCTGAGAAGTGCCGTTTTGCGTAAGAGAAACTCAAGTTCTTGGGTCACGTCGTGAACGCCGCGGGAGTCCTACCTAACCCGGCGAAAACATCAGCCATTGCGAACTTCCCAAGGCCGAAAGAAAAGAAGGGTGTGCGGAGGTTTCTCGGACTGTGCGCATACTACCGGCGCTTCGTCGCAAACTTCGCAAGCATTGCAGAGCCACTCACGTGCCTGACGAAAGAAAGCACCCCTTTCAGCTGGGAAAACGACCAAGAAAAGGCATTATGCGAGCTGCAACAATGCCTGCAAAACCCGCCAGTGCTCGCTCATTTCGACGAAAACGCCGAAACAGAAATGCACACGGGCGCCAGTGATATCGGTTTGGGTGCCGTCTTCGTCCAAAAGCAAAGCGGTTGCGAAAAGTTGATCACCCATGCAAGCCGTGGTCTGTCGAAGGAGGAGAGAAACTACTCTGTTTCGGAGAAAGAGTACCTGGCTATCATATGGGCCATTTCAAATTTTCGCCCATACGTCTATGGTGGACCGTTTAAGGTTGTGACAGATCATCATACGCTGTGTCGGCTCGCCAATTTGAAGGACTATCTGGCCGTCTTGGGCGGTGGAGCTTGCGCATTCAAGAGTTCGACGTTACAATACTCTACAAATCCGGCAGGAAACACTCCGACGCCGACTGCCTGTACCGCGCCCCAGTCAACCCACCACCACAGGACTCCGATGAAGACAGCGCGTTCTTCGAAGTCGTGTCAGAGAGCGACCTAGCCGGCCAGCAGCGTGCTGACCCTGACTTCCGCGCCATGATCGACTACCTCGAAGGACGCAACGTTGCCGTGCCTAGGGCGTTCAAGCGCAACTTACCAGCGTTCAGCCTCAAAAACTCCATATTAGTGAAGAAGAATTTCAACCCCGGAACGAGAACGAATTATCTACTTGTCATCTTCGCAGACCTTCAAGACGAAATTTTGGAAGCGTGCCACGACGACCCGTCTTCCAGACATCTCGGAACAGCTCACACGATTACAAAAATCAAGGCGAAATACTTCTGGCCCCGCCTTACATCCGATATCACGCACTACGTCCAGAGCTTCCGTGACTGCCAGCGACGAAAAACACCACCAACTAGACCCGCCGGACTGCTGAAGCCGATCGCCGTCCCAACGGGGCCCTTCCAACAGATCGGAATGGACCTTCTGGGCCAGTTCCCTACATCCCAATTCGTGAACAAATTGATTGTCGTAGCGACAGACTACATGACGCGCTACGCAGAGACCACCGCTCTTCCTAAGGGAACTGCACAAGACGTTGCAAAGTTCTTTATTAACCAAGTTGTGCTGCGACATGGAGCCCCTGAGGTCCTAATCACGGACCGCGGAACAGCCTTCACTGCGGAGTTCATGCAAGGAATCTTACGCTACAGCAACACGGATTACTGAAGAACGACGGCGTACCACCCTTAAACGAACGGGCTAACGGAACGGCTGAATAAGACAATCGCGGATATGCTGTCTATGTACGTCAGCGTTTAACATAAGACGTGGGACGAAGTCCTCCCGTACGTCACGTTTGCGTACAACACGGCTATCCAAGAAACCACGCAGATGACACCGTTCGAGCTCGTCTATGGAAGACGGCCGACTACGATGCTCGACGCCATGCTTCCGCACGCAGAAGACGGCGACCTCAACGCCGACGTCCAAGGATATCTCCGACGTGCGGAGGAGGCCCGCCAGCTCGCTCGAGTTCGTATAACGGACCAGCAACTGGTGGATGCCGGACGCTACGATCTCCGACGCCGAGACGCCGAGTACCATCCTGGAGATCCTGTGTGGGTTTGGACTCCCATTCGACGACGTGGACTTAGTGAGAAACTTCTACGACGCTATTTCGGACCCTAACGAATTCTTCGACGTGTTGGCGAACTAACGTACGAAGTGATCCCCGATGGTGACTCCCGTACATCACGACGACGCACACGACGCGAAGTCGTCCATGTGGTTCGCTTAAAACCTTTCTACGGACGATGACGAATTTTATTTTAATTTGTTTGGACTGTCCCTTATGTTAGCATCAGGTCGATGCACTCTTAGAGGGGGGGGGGGGTAATGCCGCGAACCATGCATTGGGTTGGTTTATTTGTGTTTTGTTTTTTCGGCCTGGCTGCGCCCGCGTGTGCTATCACTGTTGGCTGCGTGTCAAGCATGTATTCTGTTCTTTGAGCGCGGCATGTATTCTCTCTTGTGATAGGGAAAGCATTTCGAACAAACGTGAACAAACGTGTCAGCGTTTCGAACAAACGTTTTCGAACAAACGTGAGGGATATAATTTCCCGCACAGCCGATGTCGCCACATTCGATCGCCGGCGCTCACTTGCGTGCACGTCATTTTGCCGACCGCTGCTACACCGCCTGTGTATTCTTTCAGTTGTTAGGGGAGCACAAGTTCGCTCCAATAAACTTGTTTTCCTTATAGACAACTGCTTCGTCCTTTGCTGCGTGACAATAATGACTAGGGTGTTGATTTTGTTTTCTAATGATCTTATCTGAGGTACCCAAGACCGACGCCTGTTTAAAATAACCCCTAAAAATGTGTGGTGTCGCACAAGTTGTAAGCGCTGAAAGTCTATCTGAAGTTTGAATTTCATAAGGTATTTCCTTATGAATGGAAGAACAGGTGTTTTCTCATAAGAAAGAATCATGCCTCTGCTCTTAAAGAAGTCAGTGGTTATTATCAGCCTACCTTGAATTTTTTGCTGAACTGCTTGAATGCTCGTGTCTGATGCCCAAATGCACAGATCGTCAGCATATATGGATTATTTCAATTTAGTAGGGAAGATAAGGGATATTTCAGCCATATCGCAAGTAAATTAAAATGGGCCTAGTACGCTACCCTGTGTAACTCTTTGACTAACTTCATTCTCTTTACTTTTACTGTCGGCTGTGTCAGTGAAAATTTCCCTGTCTCTTAAGAATTCTGCAATCCATCTTAGTGTGCTGCCTACTATTTCTAACTAAATTAAACCGCGTAGTTCGTGAGCGAAACTGGTTGTCTAATTCTCACTTTATATCTAAAAATACTGCAACGACGATTCTTCCACAGTTCCTTTCATGATCTACGTAAGTTACAATGTCTAGAATGGCATTCCTGGTGCAGTGGTGTTTACAAAAGCCTGCATTATTTTCTGGAAGCACGTTCGTACATTTCTCCCACCACTGAAGTATTGCGTCTATCATCTTTTTCGTAAGTTTACAAAGACAGCTAGTCAGGCTGACAGGAAAGAAAGAATCTATGGATAAAGGCGTTTTTCCGGGTTTAATAATTAGGACCACTCTTGCAACCACTCAGGAGGGTGGAAGGTACTTTGTTGTTCATGTATCATTAGATATATTTCACAAAGTATATGTGGCCACAGGACCCAGGTTTTTTAATGCTGCATACGTTATCCCATCAGGACTAGCTGCTGTTCTCTGTCGGCACGCTGTAAGAGCGTTATTTATTCTTGCAATGAAAACAGACGGTATAGATCGTCATGATGTCTATTGAGAGAAAAAGTAATCAATGCTTTGATATCTCCAACAGACTTGTTATAATAAAACTACGGTGATAATTACATTAGCACAAATGCCTCTTGAACGTCCTTGTATACAAGGGTCGGGAGGCATGTGCTGTGTTTTTGTAATAACCGCAGCAGCGACCTCTCTTCAGAGGTAGTGCTAAGAGTTCCCTGGGTAAACCACTTGAAAACCTTGCACTTGCCTTAAAAGTGACAATAATGACTCGAGTTCAAAAAGTGCTTCCCTACCAATGAACATTGCAGGGTTGAATGGTATTTGTTGTTGGTAGCGTAATAGGGAAGTTTTTTTCTAAGGGCGTCTAATTACTTACATTCAAGTAAAATGTGAAGCACAGTTTGGGCTACAACAACTCTCACACAATGTAGGATCGTCACCACACAAAAGGTATGAGTGTGTCCTCTATGTGTGTTCTATCCTTAGTCATGTTAGCGTAACTTGTGTGCGGCGTGAGATACTGCCGGCCGCTGACCGAGTTGCGGCTAGGTAACATGCAGTTTATTTTGTGTGTGCGTATTCCAGAAGTGCTGCCAAAAAGAACTGAGTTTTCGTTTGAGGAGAGGTTTCAGGTCGTGTGCAGGGATCACCATTGTTGTATTGGCATTGGTTGGCTTGGCAGATGAAGCCAAGCAGTTTATTTCGTGTGTGCGTATACTATGTGTGCTGCCAAAGAGCACTGAGGTTTCGTTTGAGGAGAGGTTTCAGGTCGAGTGCAGGGATCGCCATATTTGTATTGGCATTAGTTGGCGTGGCAGATGCAGCCAAGTGGTCCGCCGATTCGTTTCTTTCTATCTGGTAGTGTCCCATCACCTAGCACGCTACGACATGCTGTTTGGGTGAGTATACTGAGCATAGGAGCGAGCGAAGAAGTACAAGAACAAATTTTGTTGTGTTTTTAGTGTTTTGAGGGCTTTTACCACGTTTAGGAAATCTGTGTATATCACTGCGCTTTGTACTTCTAATTTCATGTGTTTAGGGACCGCAAGTATTGCATGAGCTTCTGCATTGAAGATGCTTGTGTTAGGATGAAGATTATGGGTATCTAAAAAGAATGGGCCGACCGCAGCATACGTGACAGAAGAGTTTGTTTTGAGGCATCGGTGTAGTATTCGGGACAACTATTCGGACAATATTGCGTAAGTTGTTCTTCTTTGTACCCTAGAGGCACATGACTGATTTTGCCTACATTTCGCAAGTAAGACCCCGGAATGAATGGCTTCACCAGCAAGCCAGCCACCAGCGCACAAAACAAGCTTTTGGTTGAAGCAAGAGAGCTCACGCTGACTGAGAAACTTCAATCTTTCTTCACTCGGAAAGAACGCACTTTCTCTTTAGCAAGTGCAACAATTTTCGAGGCAACAACGTTTGGCTTTACATTCCAGAAGGTTCTCGTTTCCTCTATTAGTCGGAATACCACAGGAGTTCTCTCAAATCTACTCTTTTTATATGTCACTTGAGTGAAAGAATCTGCTTCCTCAACAGATGCAGTATCTTTATCATTGTAGGAGTTGGTCGATGTGCCCTCCTGCATGGTGTCCGTCTGCTGATCCACTCTCACCTTTTTCGCAGAGCTTACTTCATTCGTCATGCCATCAGGACCAGAAGCAGAATGTGGTGATGTGCTGACTACGTTTGCTAGTTCTGCAGGTGTGACCTTTTCAAAATCCTTAGCCCAATGGAGGGACTGGGCTTGGTATGAGAAAATTATCGTAAAGCGACTTTTTATGCCCTGAGCTATATCTTCTAGAAAGGCCTTCTGTTCAACTGGTGATGATACTAAAGATTCTATATTTCTTAGTACTGGAAGAACTTTCTTATTTCTCAGTAAGCGAAAAAGTGCTTTTATATTTACCGGCTTTGAAAGGAACTCACATCGGTCGTTGTTGAATTTATCCTTCGCATTAGCGATGGTTCTCTTGAATATAGCGGCCGCATACTTATAATGCTCCAGTTCCTGGGACACTGGATGAAATTTTTTTTCTAAGCAGCTTTCCTTAGTCTATAAGCACAAACAGTCTGCATTTCACCAAGGGTTGGTGGAAGGTTTAGAGCGTTCAATGGTGAATTTTAAATTTAAAATGTCACTTATTTTAATGGCGTCTAGTTTCGCATCATTCGTTCGTTTAGATAAAGCGCGTGGTAATGATTTATCGATTGTATTAAAGTTTACATGCGTAGCCGACGATCTATTCTTAGTTGTTATTAGGCATACCATCTCGAACAATAATAGAATGTGGTCACTACTTGTTCCCGAGTTCATTCGCAGACTATGATAAGATGGACAGGTTCGCGTTATAAAAAGTTAGATCAAGCACCGAGGAGGACTGATTACACATGAAGGTAGAGTTTTTGTGTTTATGCATATAAAGTTATTCTTGTCCACCCAATCTCACAAACGTTTGCCAATCAAATGTTGTAAAACACCACGACATATGTTCAGAATTGAGGTCACCTACATATACAATATCCTTTCAAAAATAGTAAACTGCAGTATCTCGAACAGAAGAATTTAGAACACCGGCAGGAAAAATAAGCAGTGATATATGAGAATGGGAGAAACCCAGGAATTGTGATGCCTAATAATAAAATCTCGCTTTCTGAAGTCATTGACTGATAGATAATTTTAGCTCTTTGGGCAATTTTGAATGAGATAAGTATTGCCAAATCTTCACACCGAGTTGGGCGGTCTAGACATAATGTGCGGTAATTTTTAATCATAAAATATTTATTTTCTGCAAGCCAAGTTTTATGTAAAGCAACGAAATCTGGGAAATAATGATCTCAAAGATGAAGTGAGTCTGTAGCTGCTGAATAAATGGAGCGGCAATTCCACTGTAGTCCTTTAAAATCTCTATTTTGAATAAATACCAGCAGCACTGACTGCTTTTTTAAATATACTATCCTTAAAAATCCTTTTGTGATCGATTTTCCTTCTGATATTTCTTATTTCTTGATTCAAGAATAACTAAGGAGCATTGTGCTTCAGGAGAAGCGTGTCTTAATATTTTTGAGTGAGAGTCCATTTGTTCTGGTTGTGAGACATGGAAATTGGAGTCGGAGCTCCAATATAAGTCCTGCACAAGAGGCCAAATTAATCTACGGCAAAAGTTCGGCGTGTCTGCCTTTCACTTCAAAGGGCCTGGTTCTGATGAAATATCAGTAACCTTGACTGGTGAAGGTAGAGAAGGGGACGCGGTAAGTTGGTTACCTCCCTGCAAGATTTGAGTCAACTGAGTGCTTACTATTCGCGCCAATGACTCCGTTACGCTCACTAATAAAGAACTGATAAGATTCGTCATGGCTTTTTCCACCGTCGATGTTATTAGATCAGGCAACGACGTCTCAAGCATCCGGTTTGCCCGGTTGGCAACGGTGGCATAGCCACGTGAACGCTCAGAGAGAATAGATCGGGCCTCACGCTGGGAGCATCATTGTTGTTCAGTGATCTCTAGAAGTTGCAACTCATATGTCCTCATGGGGCAACTTTCATCGTCAGCTGCGTGACTTCCTCTGCATAGACATCATCTCAAATTATGGGCTGAACATTTATCGGGTTTATGTTGGTCAGTACTTGTATGACACCTCACATCTGATCTACATCTCTTGAGGGTATGCCCGTACCTCCAGCTTTTTTTGGCACTTCAGTGGCCGAGTGGAAGGTGAATCTACACGATAAATCTGCGGCCATGCCATAATTTTGGTTGGTCGAGCCGTGCCGGCAAAAGTCACGATCGCTGATTGTGTGGGGACCGTTTCTCAACGTTTCGCGAGCAACGAAATACAGAGACTGCTCTTGCAACTGCATACATTTCAAGTATTTCAGGTGGTGTAAGGCTCAAGTTCACTCCTCAAACTAGTTTATTCACACAGGCCAAATGAACAAGCGCGAAACAGCTCACAGGATTTGAGGCAAACGTTGTGCATTTTAGTAGATCTGTAATACAGGCCTGGTCCGGCGAGCAGCACGGGATGCCTCCATGTCCAAATTGACGCACCTCACTAATCATTTGGTAATATTCGGAAATATTCCGGAGTTTCTCCAGAATTAGCTTCGTATTTTTCACGCGAATGGACTCGCCGTTGGTTGGAACCATGGCCACAGGAACGCTCTTCAGACCACTGCGCAACACAGATCGATTGGCAAATCACTGTTAGGAAGGGAAGCCGACCAGGCAGAGTATGCCTGGTCGGGAGAGGAGAGAGACATCAGGGTTATAGGCTTAACAACACCGCCCAACCCAGCCACACCCCACAGGAGAAAGCACGAAGGTGCTTTTGAAGTTGCAGCAGAGGTAGATCCTGAATCGAAACCGGACGCTCAGGCCTCAGGAAGCACCGAACGAAACCTCGCAGACAGCAAGGACAGAGACGGCTCAGGAGGGCGCCAGTGGTAATGGCGCTTTCTGATTCGGAGGGACTCGCCAGCAGACATCTCTTCGTCTTTCTTCGTGCAAACAATGCATTTGCGCATTCTTGTCACGATTTTTTTTCATTCTTCTGATGTTACCTTTTTATGCCATGGTTTCTTTTTTCTGTTGTTTTTTATCTATCTTATTTGCTGGCTGGCCGTTTAGGTCTTGTTTCCTTTGTGGAGGTGGGGGGCATTTCAAGGCTTCCCGATCAGTTTCGGTTTCGATGAAATGTGTCGCATGGCTCCACACTACGGCTATATTGGTAACCATTGTTACGCGCCAGTGCACGCTCTCAGATTAAAAGGTCCCCCCCTCCCCGTGCTCGGCCTAGAGTGACGCTCGTTCCAGCGCTCTGCCGCTTACACGCCCATTGTCTCCGTCGGACGGTGCCTTCGCGGCGATAGAATAGATTTGGAAGAAATTTGTTTTTCAAACGGCTGTGTCCACAGAGATCAGACGGGTCGAGGCCTATAACACCTTTAGGCAGTGTGAATATTTTTCAGGCACAAAACTGACCTCTTTACCAGTTTCGGCGTCGCCGGTATATCAGTGTCATCTGTAAAGGAAAAAATTGATTGAACGTGAAGAGTTTGAACCCTTAAAGAATCAAAAACAAGATAGAGAAAAGTACAACGCATTTATAAGTGATCCTTCAGTTGTCCTTACAGCTAGATAAGAAATTCCCGTTGCTCGATAACGGGTGCACGTGGTGTTGATCATAGAAGTGTGGTATTTGTACAATTTTGACATGCTTCTTGCCTTCGTAGTGTTAGGTGAGCAGCTGTGCAATGCCTTAGCCTATTTTGTATGAATGTGCTTGTAGTACATGGGTGTGGGGAGTTTCTGCAATTAACATTCCGCTCGATGTCCAGTCAGGTCGAGCTCATTAGTTTCTTCTTCCAAAAATATTATAAACCAACTCTCCGAGCAATCTCCTTATGATGTGTTCTTTTTTAAACATGGTTGTGGCGAATCAGCATCTATAGTTAGTTGAAATAGGTCCAAGACAAAGACGGGTGAAGGAACGGCAGATCACTTGGTTTGATAGCGCAGCATCAAGCATCGTACGGAGTGCAGGCAAAAGCACGTTGAAAATAGAAGCCCACGCTTCAATATTTTGTCTGCATTTGTCTTCTGTCCATTACTTCACAGTTCAACAAACTTCATTTATGGCGATCAGACTGATCACAATCTCATCCAATACTGTTGATCTTGCTAAACCTCCTTACTGCAGTAAGGATCGTTTCTGTTTATTTAGCATTTCGCCTATTGATTGTCATTTTACCTATCTTTGTGGATTAAAGGTCATGCAAGTGGTTCACTTTCATAACCTATTTTTTTAATCTGCCCTAAACACCCAGGCCTTCATCAGTTATACATTATGTGCTATTTAGTGCATGAAATCTAGGGTTGCGCATAATGTGATACATCACTAAATAATCGCAAGCAACGGGGAACTTAAGCAGCCACGCTTTTATTGTTAGCTCCTGGTAAAGGCTTCCCTCAAAAATCAAAATAAGTTTGTCAAAAAAGCAACTCTGAGTCAAGCGAACGCCACGGTGACAAAATGATCTTCCGCGGATTACTGGCGTGAGCTATCTGGTATCGACATAGAAGACGACGAGCGAGCGCCTCGATCAAATATTCGCGAATGACAAATGCCTTTGAAATGAGCAGGGTGTCCATGACAACGAGTGCAACACGATTCTTGTTTCAAAGTTTCACTTATTTTTTAGGCAATGCGAACATAGCCGAAAACTGAGCCATATAACCGCTTCAAATGCAGCCGCGGCATTCGTTTGCGTGAAAGACGACGTGGCGACATCTCCAGCTGCGGCACCTGGCGGCGAAACACCGCTTTAGCACCGACCGCTGCTATTGATTGAAGTCTGCTACTTCGCACGGGCACTGAAAAAACGGAGGAGGCACTGGCTAGATAGAAGGACGACCGACCAAATAATGCTATAAATAGCTTCGTCCTGATAAGTAATAATAAATGGTTTACATATCACAAAAAGTGGTACTGTAAACCATTACCATTTTTTATTAGGAAGTCGGATGATGCCTTTTTAGTAGTGTTCCAGTCCAACGAATACTTTGTGCAATTTTGTTGGACTGTATTTCAATGTTTTTGCTTTTACTACGCTCTCGTGACATTAAAACAAACCCAGAATCCACTACTCGCTCAGAAAATCTTTTCAATATTGAAAAGTTGCCGGAAAACTCAACCCAGCAGATGTCCGTTTTCTTTAAATTAATCAAGAATATTCATACGTGAATATTGCAGAATGCAAAGCTTCAGAGCGAACTAGCTGCCGACATAAAGAATAATAAATGGAGCCAAAAGACCATAGAGGCAAAAGTTATGACCGTACAAAAGTGCCAGGACTATTTCGAGCAAAAATCTTAAACCCTCGACAAAGTTAAGGAACAGTTACATGAAATGCAAGTTTCGGTTTATAGTTGCAGTTGCAAGTTATAGTTGCAGAGATTCTAGTTGTAAAGTTTCTAGTTGCAGAGATTCTAGTTGTGGAAACTCTGGTTGTGAGGTTTCAAGTTGTGGAGTTTCTAGAGCTGGAGCTTCTAGTTGTGGAGTTTTTAGTTGCGGAGTTTCTAGTTGCGGAGTTTCTAGTTGTGGAGTTTCTAGCTACGGAGTTTCAAGTTGCAGAGTCTCTAGTTGTGGAGTTTCTAGGTGCGGAGTCTCTAGTTGTGGAATTTCTAGCTGTGGAGTTTCTAGTTGCGGAGTTTCTAGTTGCGGATTTTTCTAGTGCGGAGTTTCTAGTTGTGGAGTTTCTAGATGTGAAGTTTCTAGTAGTGAAGTCTCGAGTTTCTATTTGTGAAGTTTCTAGTTGTGGAGTTTCTAGTTGCGGAGTCTCAAGTTGTGGAGTTTCAAGTTGTGGATTCTCTAGTTGTGGAGTTTACAGTTGTGGAGTTTCCAGTTGTGGAGTTTATAGTTGTGGAGTTGCGGAGTCTCTAGTTGTGGAGATTTAGTCGCACAAATTCAAGTTGTGGAGTTTGTAGTTGTCGATTCTCTAGTTGTAGAGTTTCTAGTTGTGCGGTTTCCAGTTGCGGAGTTTCTAGTTGCGGAGTCCCTAGTTGCGGAGTTTCTAGTTGTGGAGTTTTAGTTGTGGAGTTTCTGGTTGTGGAGTTTCTAGTTGCAGAGTTCTCCAGTTGCGGAGTCTCTAGTTGTGGTGTTTCTAGTTGTGGATTCTGTAGTTTTGGAGTCTGTTGTAGTGGATTTTCTAGGTGAGATGTTTCTAGTTGTGAAGTTTCTAGTTGTGCAGTTTCTAGTTGAGGAGTTTCTAGTTGTGGATTTTCTAATTGTAGAGTTTCTAATTGTGGAGGTTCTTGTTGTAGAGTTTCTAGTTGCGGAGTTTTTAGTTGCGAAGTTCCTAGTTGCGGGGTTTTCTAGTTGCGAAGTTCCTACATGTGGAGTTTCTAGTTGTGGAGTTTTCTAGTTGCGGAGTTTCTAATTGTGGAGTTTTTGTTGTTGAGTTTCTAGTTGTGAAGTTTCTAGCTGTGGAGTTAATAGCTGCGGAGTTTCTAGTTGCGGGGTTTTCTAGTTGCGAAGTTCCTAGATGTGGATTTTCTAGTTGTCGAGTATCTAGTTGTGGAGTTTCCAGTTTTTGTGTTTTTAGTTGTGGAGTTGCGGAGTCTCTAGTTGTGGAGTTTCTAGTTATGGAATTTCTAGTCTTGGAGTGTCTAGTTGTGGAGTTTCTAGTTGCAGAGTTTCTGGTTGTAGAGTTTCAAGTTGCGGATTCTCAAAATGTGGAGCTTCTAGTTGTATAGTTTCTAGTTGTTGAGTTTCTAGTTGGGAAGTCTTTAGTTGTGGAGTCTCTAGTTTAGGAGTCTCTAGTTTAGAAGTTTCTTGTTATGGAATTTTTAGTTGTGCAGTATCTAGTTATGGAGCTTCCAGTTGTGGAGTTCGAGTTGTGGAGTTTCTAGTTGTGGTGTTCCGAGTTGTGGAGTTTCTAGTTGTGGAGTTTCTAGTGGCGGAGTCTCAGGTTGTAGAGTTTTTAGTTGTGGAACTTAAGGTTGTGAGGTTTCAAGTTGTCGAGTTTCTAGAGCTGGAGTTTCTAGTTGCGGAGTTTCTAGTTGCGGAGTTTCTAGTTGTGGAGTTTCTGGTTGTGCAGTTTCTAGTTGCGGAGTTCTCTAGTCGCGGAGTCTCTAGTTGTGTTGTTTCTAGTTGTAGATTCTGTAGTTTTGGAGTCTGTTGTAGTGAAATTTCTAGGTGAGATGTTTCTAGTTGTGGAGTTTCAAGTTGTGGAGTTTATAGTTCTGAAGTTTCTAGTTGTAGAGTTTCTAGTTGTGTAGGTTTTAGTTGTAGAGTTACTAGTTGTGGAGTTCCTAGTTGTGGAGTTTTTAGTTGCAAAGTTCCTAGTTGCGGAGTTTTCTTGTTGCGAAGTTCCTAGTTGTGGAGTTTCTAGTTGTGGAGTCTCTAGTTTAGGAGTTTCTTGTTGTGGAATTTTTAGTTGTGGAGTTTCCAGTTGTGCAGTTCGTGTTGTGGAGTTTTTAGTTGTGGAGTTTAGAGTTGTGGAGTTTATAGTTTTGGAATTTCTAGTTGCGTAGTCTGTAGTTGTGGAATTTATAGTTGCGGAACCTAAGATTGTGAGGTTTCACGTTGTAGAGTATCTAGAGCTGGAGTTTCTAGTTGTGGAGTTTCTAGTTGCGGAGTTTCTAGCTAAGGAGTTTCAAGTTGCAGAGTCTCTAGTTGTGGAGTTTCTAGTTGCAGAGTCTCTAGTCTTGGAGTTTCTAGCTGTGGAGTTTCTAGTTGCGGAGTTTCTAGTGTCGGAGTTTTCTAGTTCGGAGTCTCTAGTTGTGGAGTTTCTAGTTGTGGAGTCTCTAGTTGTAGAGTTTCTATTTGTGAAGTTTCTAGTTGTGGATTCTCTAGTGGCGGATTCTCTAGCTGTGGAGTTTCTAGTTGTGGAGTTTCTAGCTGTGGAGTTATTGGTTGCGGAGTTTCTAGTTGCGGTGTTCTCTAGTTGCGGAGTCTCTAGTTGTGGAGTTTGTAGTTGTGGAGTATCTAGTTGTGGAGTTTCAGGTTGTGGAGTTTTAAATTGTGCAGTTTATAGTTGTGGAGTTTCTAGTTGTAGAGTTTCTAGTGTTGGAGTCTCTAGTTGCGGAGTTTCTAGTTGTGGAGTTTCTAGTTTCTAGTTGCAGATGTTCTAGTTGTAAAGTTTCTAAATGCAAAGATTCTAGTTGCGGAGTCTCTGGTTGTGGAGTTTCTAGCTGTAGAGTTTGTAGTTGTGCAGTTTCAAGTTGTGGAGTTTCTAGTTGTGGAGTCTCTAGTTGTGGAGTTTCTAGTTGCGGAGTTTCTAGTTGCATAAATTGAAGTTGTGGAGTGTCTAGTTGTGGAATCTCTAGTTGTAAAGTTTCTAGTTGTGCAGTTTTTAGTGGCGGAGTTGCTAGTCGCGGATTCCCTAGTTGTGGAGTTTCTAGGTTTGGAGTTTCTAGTTGTGGAGTTTCTGGTTGTGTATTCTGTAGTTTTGGAGTTTCTAGTTGTGAAGTTTCTAGTTGTAGAGTATCTAGTTGTGGAGGTTCTAGTTGCGGAGTTTTTAGTTGCGAAGTTCCTAGTTGTGGAGTTTTCTAGTTGCGGAGTTTCTAGTTGCGGAGTTTCTAGTTGTGGAGTTTCTAGTTGTGGAGTTTTTAGTTGTGGATTCTCTAGTTACAGAGTCTCTAGTTGTGGAGTTTCAGGTTGCGGAACTTAACGTTGTGAGGTTTCTTGTTGTGGAGTTTCCAGAGCTGGAGTTTCTAGTTCTGGAGTTTCTAGTTGTGGAGTTTCTAGTTGTGGAGTTTCTAGTTGCAGAAATTCAAGTTGTGGAGTGTCTAGTTGTGGAATCTCTAGTTTTAGAGTTTCTAGTTGTGCAGTTTCTAGTAGCGGAGTTTCTAGTCGCGGAGTCCCTAGTTGCGGAGTTTTTAGTTGCGGAACTTAAGGTTGTCAGGTTTTAAGTTGTGGAGTTTTTAGAGCTGGAGTTTCTAGATGTGGAGTCTATAGTGTTGGAGTTTCTAGTTGTGGAGTTTCTAGTTGTGGAGTTTCCAGTTTTTGAGTTTCTAGTTGTGGAGTTGTGGAGTCTCTTGTTGTGGAGTTTCTAGTTGCGGAGTTTCTGGTTGTGGAGTTTCAAGTTGCATAGTGTCAAGTTGTGGAGTTTCTGGTTGTGGAGTTTTTAGTTGTGGAGTTTCTATTTGTTGAGTTTCTAGCTGTGATTTCTCTAGTTGTGGAGTCTCTAGTTGTGGAGTCTTTAATTGTGGAGTCTCTAGTTGAGGAGTTTCTTGTTGTGGAGTTTTTAGTTGTGGAGTATCTAGTTGTGGAGTTTCCAGTTGTGGAGTTCAAGTTGTGGAGTTTCTAGTTGTGTGTTTCGTGTTTTGGAGTTTCTAGTTTTGGAGTTTCTAGTTACAGAGTCTCTAGTTGTGGAGTTTCTAGTTGCGGAACTTAAGGTTGTGAGGTTTCTAGTTGTGGAGTTTCTAGAGCTGGAGTTTCTAGTTGTGGAGTTTCTGGTTGTGGAGTTTCTAGTTGTGCAGTTTCTAGTTGCAAAGTTCTCTAGTTGCGGAGTCTGTAGTTGTGGTGTTTCTAGTTGTGGATTCTGTAGTTTTGGAGTCCGTTGTAGTGGAATTTCTAGGTGAGATGTTTCTAGTTGTGGAGTTTCAAGTTGTGGAGTTTCAAGTTGTGAAGTTTCTAGTTGTGGAGTTTCGAGTTGTGGAGTTTCAGGTTGTGGAGTTTCAAGTTGTGGAGTTTGTAGTTGTGGAGTCTCAAGATGTGGAGTTTCTTGTTGTGGAGTTTCAAGTTGCGGAGTTTCTAGTTGTGGAGTCTCGAGTTGTGAAGTTTCTAGTTGTGGAGTTTTTAGTTGTGGAGTTTCTAGTTGTTGAGTTTGTAGTTGTGAATTCTCTAGTTGTGGAGTCTCTAGTTTAGAGTCTTTAGTTGTGGAGTCTCTAGTTTAGGAGTTTCTTGTTGTGGAATTTTTAGTTGTGGAGTATTTATTTGCGGAGTTTCCAGTTGTGAAGTTCGAGCTGTGGAGTTTCTAGTTGTGGAGTTTCGTGTTTTGGGGTTTCTAGTTGTAGAGTTTCTAGTTACGGAGTCTCTAGTTGTGGAGTTTCTAGTTGCGGAACTTAAGGTTGTGAGGTTTCTAGTTGTGGAGTTTCTAGAGCTGGACTTTCTAGCTGTAGAGTTTCTAGTTGTGCAGTTTCTAGTTGCGGAGTTTCTAGTCGCGGAGTCCCTAGTTGCGGAGTTTCTAGTTGCGGAGTTTCTAGTTGTCGAGTTTCTGGTTGTGCAGTTCTAGTTGCAGAGTTCTGTAGTTGCGGCGTCTCTAGTTGTGGTGTTTCTAGTTGTGGATTT